>JARQOD010000006.1:413956596-414011553 GCA_033576555.1 Oophaga sylvatica
AACGGGTACTTGTTTTTAACGGTGGTGGCGTTAAGACCCCGGTAATCAATACACGGACACAATTCTCCATTTTTCTTCTGTACGAAGAAAAATCCCGCCCCAGCCGGTGACACCGACTTCCTAATAAACCCTCTTGCCAGGTTCTCCTGAATATATTGCGACATGGCCTCTGTCTCAGGAAGAGAGAGGGGATAGACCCTTCCCCAAGGAGGTTCTGCGCCAGGCAAGAGGTCGATAGGACAGTCATAGGGCGATGAGGTGGAAGAGTCTCAGCAGCCTTCTTTGAGAACACATCTGCATATGACCAGTAGCACTTGGGGAGTGGAGTAAGATCTGCGGGTAACTCAGTAGTGGTAACCTGAACGCAACTCCAGACACATCTGCCTCTACATGCATCACTCCAACCCAGTATCCTACCCGAAGTCCACTCTATATGTGGGGAGTGGAAACGGAGCCAAGTTATACCTAGTAGGATCTCGTCTAATCCCTCGGGAAGGACGAGTAGGGAAATAAGTTCCTGATGGGAAGGAGATACCAACAATGCAAGTGGAATAGTCTGGTGTGTAATTTGTGAGGGCAATGTCGACCCATTCACTACCCGGACAGTCACTGATTTGTCAAGAGCCACCAGAGGTATTGCATGACGGCGAGCAAAGTCAGAGGACATGAAGTTCCCCTCTGCTCCTGAGTCCACGCAAAGGTCGGCGGCGATAGTGGAAGTGCCTACAGTGATTGTCCCTTTAAGTGTCAACTTACAGGAAAATGCCGCTGTCTCTAGTGAACCTCCTCCCAGGACCACTAGACGCGATCGCTTCCCCGATCGCTGTGGACATTTGTTGGCATAATGTCCTGTCTGCTGGCACACTCTACAGACCACAGATACTCGAGTGGTCCGAGACTTAGATCTCACTCGAGAAATCTCCATGGCCTCAGGGGAATCGGGCGCCTGAATGGAAGATTCCAGAGGTCTGGCGAAGGTGGGCGCCAGCCGGAACCTCTGCCTACACTGAGCCCGCTCCAACCTCCGCTCGCTAAAACGAAGGTCGATGCGGGTAGATATGGTAATGAGCTCCTCCAGTGTGGCAGGAATCTCCCTGGTGGACAAGGCGTCCTTCACATGGTCTGCCAGTCCCCTCCAGTACATGGGTATAAGGACTTTATCTGGTCAATCCAGCTCAGAGACCAGAGTCCGAAATTGGACGGCAAACTGGCTGACCATGGATGAACCCTGGGTGATAGTCAACAGTTGAAGAGCCGTATCGTGGGTGACACGAGGTCCTAAAAAGACCTGTTTAAGAGTGTCCAAGAAGAGAGGAGCACTCTGCACCACACGATCATCGCGCTCCCATAACGGCGTTGCCCACTCCAACGCCCTGCTCGACAAAAGGGATATGATAAAACCCACTTTCGCCCGCTCCGTGGGATAACGTGCAGCCAGAAGCTCTAGATGTATGGAGCACTGACTGACGAAACCCCGACATTGTTTACTGTCACCGGTAAACTTGTCTGGAAGTGGGAGGCGGGAAATAGTCGGAGCAGGGGTGGCAGAGGACAACCTGGCTGCAGCCACGCTAGCAGCCTGAACAGCGACTGCGGTAACATCCACAGCTGAGGTTGTGCGCTCAAGAGCCGCCAACCTTCCCTCCAGCTGCTGGATGTACTGCCTTAGACGCTGGTCATCCGCCATTTTACTAGCCAGACCCTGGCGCTAATATTATGTTAGGGTCTGCGGAACGCACCTAATAGATATAATAGAAAGGTGCGTTCGCAGCCCGGGGTCCACCGTGCAGGCGAAGCCCGCTGCTAATAAGATGGCGAAAGTAGCGAACTCTGTTATCCCGCGGAGTCGCTAAAAATAAACGCCGTAGCACGTTGTGGCAGTAAGTGCAAACTCTGTTAATCCCAGAGCCGCTAACGGGATGCCACAGCGCTATATGGCGATAGGTGCGAACTCACTTAGCTTTAGTGAGCCGCAAAGTAAACACGCTAGGGCGCTGTCTAGCGTCAAAAGCGAACCCTGTTACGTCACAGAGCCGCTGAGAAAAAGTTCTGTGTCCTGTCAAGCTCTCAGGTACACAGTGAACAGCTAAGCGAACATAGAACGTGATCATGCGCTAATGTCCTCACAGGAGTCACCTGCAATCTATGGCGTCTGAACGCCAGACACTGAATACGGCAATCAAACTCCTCACCGGTTATGCCGGCAATCTAGGGCATCTAGGACACCGACCCTGACCAGCTAGCATACCAAACTCCTCACCGATTAAGTCTATTCTAGGGGCTTATTTCAGCCGGGCCCTAACCACACGCACGCATGACCACACTGGCACAAAGCATATAATGGTTGATACTAGCACATGGCGGCTCAGCATTGCCACCCTTTTATAATAACAGCTACAGGACCTGCCAGAAACAAGGACCAATGAAACCTGTTCCAGAACACCAGTAGTCACAGGACCTTCCTGGCAGACCAATAGGAGCCGCTGAAGTACCCGAGCATGTGACCCCTGATCTCCAATGAGAGATCTCACCCTGGGCATGCTCAGAAGGGAAAAACAAGGACTTTGTCCTAAAGACGTCTGCTCGCCGCTAACCAGTACTGGCCACAATAGCAGAGTCTGGAGGAGCACCAGTAATCCTCTGCACACTGTTAGACTGGGCGAGACGCTGGGACTGACATCTAAGCTGAGCAGAGTCCACTGCAGCCGGAGACGAATGGGAGACCGCAGCCGGAATGGCTCGAGATTCCCCTTGTGCAGAAGTGGGAACTCGACCACTAACACTGTGTTATATCTTCCTGAGTCCTCATCATGGCTACTCCTAGCACTGTCCTGAGAATGGATATGCATAAGAGAAGCAGCAGAACCTGCTAAGAGCAGCAATAACAGGTCAGAGAGCAGCGATTACTATCTGTGGTCCCGGAGCTCTGTGCTGATTGCTGTATGATCAAGTTTTACAGCAGTGATCAGCATCAGCTCTGACCACAGTCACTAAATCACTGCTTGTAATCTGACAGGGCGACCTCCTGTCACTACTGTCTGGATGACACACAACAGGAATATTGTCTGCTGAATCAGGGTATTTATTATATAGAAATAAATGAATTCCCTTGTGAAATAACAAGGGTAAACCATACACATATATAGTTCAGGTGTGAATATGAATCAGCTCTTTTGGTGCATTTTATTTTTTGCAGCCAAAGCCTGCTCTCTTGGCACTAAAACCACTGCTTTGGAAACACCCATTTTTAGGGTATGTGCAGACTATCCGGAAATGGCAGCACTTTGGATGCAGCGGACATGTGCTGCATCCAAAGTGCTGCCATCTTTTGAACGCAGGTGATTCCACATGTGTTCATTGAACCGTGCGGAATCACCGCGCCCAATACATTGTATGGGTGAAATTTCTCTTGCGGAGATTCGCACCTACGCAAGATAAATAGACATGCTGGGGTCTGGAGAGACACGCCGCATGTCCGTCTCTGCGGGTGAGGTGCGGGCTTCTGTGGGCACATAGTGGAGATGGAATTTCTTGAAATCCCATCCACTGTGCTGTAACATCTGGCCGCTGCGGGTTGGACGCTGCACAAGTACACAGCAGCCAACCCGCAGCGTTTACTGATTGTGGACACGGACCTTTAGAGCTTTTGCTGTTTTTTTTTTTACATCATGCATTTTGTCTGCAGTACATGTTTAATAAAGTTAGCTTTATTCACCAAAAACGCAACGAAAAACAACGTTGTGACATTTGCTGCTTTTTTAAAAACTTTTTCCTTGCTTTCTACGGGTGATAAAAATTGCTGAAATAAGTGATATACTGCAGATTTATAAAACCCTGCAGTAGTGAAATTCAATCAGGAGAAAATAAAAGGCTGTGCAGGAGATTTTTGAAAGTCTCAGTTTTTGCTTGTGCTGTAAAATGCCGTAAACTTCTTATTTGCAGAAGAAAAAGCTGCAAAAATTCTGCATCATGGCCAAACGCTGCTTTTTAAAGTGCCAGCAAAACATATGAGACTTCTGAAATCTCCTGCATGCGCTTGTTTTTTTTTCTGACTGAATTTCAGAACTGTAGTGCTTTTTAAATCTGTAGCGTGTCACTTCTTTCACTGTGTTTTCACCCGTAGAAAGCAATGAAAGAATAAAAAAAAGCAGCAGATATCGCAACGGCATTTTTCACTGCAATTTTGTAAGTGGTTTTGGTGAATTAAACTATTAGGTCTTGTTCACACATTCAGTATTTGGTCAGTATTTCACATCAGTATTTCTAATGCAGAAAAAGCAGTGGAACATTGAGGAAAGTAAAAGATCTATAATAGTATTTATCTGAATGCTGAGGTGACATCTCTTCATCTGTTTCAGAGTAACTGTGCTATCTGTGTGTAATAGGATGAGGACATACTCATTAGATCAGATTATCATGTGTTATCTGTGGTGTTACATAGAGGCTGCAGTGACACTACATTATCTGTTTCAAGTTATCACTGCTATCTCGTGTACATAGATGAGTAATTACTACAATCTGTATCAGATACATGTTATCTGTGGTGTTACATAGGACTGCAGGTGACATCTACTACATCATCTGTTCTCAGAGAGTTATCACTGTGCTATCTGTGGTGTTACATAGGACTGCAGGTGACATCTACTACATCATCTGTTCTCAGAGAGTTATCACTGTGCTATCTGTGGTGTTACATAGGACTGCAGGTGACATCTACTACATTATCTGTTCTCAGAGTTATCACTGCTATCTCTGGTGTTACATAGGACTGCAGGTGACATCTACTACATTATCTGTACTCAGAGAGTTATCACTGTGTTATCTGCAGTGTTAAAAAAAAGTAAGAGGGGGTTGAGGGGCAACTCTTTGTCTGGGGGCTTGGGCCCCCAAACTTTTCTGACCCTAGCAATGCCCCTGCATACTGCTAATAGTGGAAGACTCATTGGCCGATATAAGGCCCCTGAATATGGGGGACACAGTGCGAACGCTGGCTCCAGTCCCTTCCGCCAACCGTATCCGCATCCTGCTCCTGTAATGTAACCTAAATATTTGTGTGATTTTACAATGTTAGCATTTGAGGCCCCACTTTAAACTTTTGCCTAGGGCCCCACTTTGTCTAAAACCGGCCTTGCACCTACTACATTATCAGTACTCAAAGAGGTGTCACTATGTGACATTTGTACAAAGATGAAGGGAGAAACGATCCAGCGGGAATAGAGGCTATCTTTTAAAAAGTAAACCTTAGAGTTTATTCAAGTATAAAAAAACTTCAAAAATACAGGCAATGTAGTATAAGATAGACCATGAGTAAGGGATCAGACATGTAAGGAATACGGCTGAGTGTCGTATGTTAATTCCTGGCACTGCCGCCGGCATCGGGAGTGGAGCGTGCGGCTGCATAGTTTTTTATACTTGAATAAATGCTAAGTTTTACTATTTAAGGGCAGAGTCAAACAGCCGAAGAACTCCTGCGAGAATCACATCACACTGCAAGGACTGGCCCAGCACCTCTTCCTGACCTGAGCAAGACAGCATGATGGATTACTATGCAGCTGTCAAGCTCAGGTCAGGAGAGCGGACAGCCAGTACCAGGTTTATGATGGGATTCTCGCAGGAGAAATACGGCGTCTGACTCTGTCCTAAAAGAAATTCGGCTTCCTCATTTTCCCCTACATCTTTGTACATGTGCAGCTGCTATGACTGGATCTGAGCGTGGCTTCTGATAACACTACTTCTACTACGCCCATCTAATTAAGCTGAACTACCACGATTTTCTTATTCATATGTTATTTGTGGTATTAACTCTTCCACCATCTTGAGTTTTTCCGTTTTTGAGTTTCTGCTTTTTTGCTCCCCTTATTACCAAAGCCATAACTTCCTTATTGTTACTTCAATATGGTCATGTGAGGGCTTGTTTTTTGTGGAATGAGTTGTACTTTTTGAACAACACCATTAGTTTTGCAATATAGTGTACAATTGTTTTTTGTTTTGTTTTTATTTTCCATGTTCACTAAATGATAAAACTGATCTGCCATTATAATTCTCCAGGTAATTATGAGTTCGTAGATACAAAACATGTATAGGTTCTTTTTCATTGAATTGGTGAAAAAAAATCCAAAGTTTCTAAAAAAAAAAAAAAAGTTGCCATTTTCCGAGACCCATAGCGTCTCCGTTTTTCGTTATCTGGGGCTGGGTGAGGACTTATTTTTTGTTTGTCGAGCTGATGTTTTTATTGATATAATTTTGGTGTAGATACAATCTTTTGATCACCCATTATTGCATATCAATGCAATGCTGTGGTGACAAAAAAATGCAATTCTGGGGTTTTGATTTTTTTTTCTCACTACGCTGTTTACCAATTTGATTAATTCTTTCTATATATTGATAGATCGGGTGATTATGAATGTAGGGATACCAAACATGTGTATTTTTGATATATTATTAATTGTTTTACTTTGAATGGCAGGTGATTTACACTTATATATATTTTTTAAAATTTTTCATATTTTTAAAAGCATTTTTTTTACTTTACACTTGCTTCAATAGTGTCCACGGATGACTAGAAGCTGCGATCATCCAATCGCTTGTGGTACAAAGATCAGAGCTTCAGCCCTGCTCTATGTAACAGATATGCACAGTTGCTATGAGAGCCGACCACTGGGCGGCGCTCATAGTTATTCAGCTATGACAAGTACAGAGGTCTTCCTGTAGACCCCAAGTTGTCATGCCAACTGATCGGCGACAAGCATTTTTTATTAGTGGGGTCTTCTCGCTCTCTCCAGTAAAGAGTGTAAGCTCTTAGATCAAGCAGGGTCCCCACTTTTTCCCTTTTACTTTCTGATGTACAATGTAAGCTCTTATAGTCAGCAAGGTCCTCTCTGTCTCTCCTGAGGCGTAAAAGCTCTTATGGACATCAGCGTCCTCTCCATCTCTCTCCTGTAGGCTGGGGTCAGACAAGCGTATGGCATCGGATGCGATATACTAATGACCCTCGGCCAGGGTGCTGGGGCCCTGAGCAGGCAGGGGGGCCCACTCGCCGTCGGGCACCCCGGAGCTCGTTAGCGGATGAGAGCGTACCAGCGCCACCACTGGGCCCCCCGCTTGCTCAGGGCCCCGGCAGAAGCCAGCACAATACTTACCTCTCCCCGTGCATCCGCAGCTCCGGGCTCCAGGGGGCGCCTGCAGGGTGACCGCGCTTCCTCTCACAGCAGCGCCGCTGAATGACGTCATCATTCAGCGGCCAGCTGTGGCAGAGAGAGCGCGGACGCCGGACAGGTGAGAAGTGAGGTGTATGTATCTGTGTCTGTGTGTGTATCAGTGTGTGTGTATGTAGTGCGGTGCTTTGTGTGTGTGTATGTGAGAGAGTGCTGTGGTGCTGTCTGTGTGATGGTGGTGGGGGGAGGCAGTGATGATGGTGAGGAGCCGGAGGCGATGATGATGGGGAGGCGATGATGATGGGGAGGCAATGATGATGATAATGGGGAGGCATGAATGTGATGATGATGATGGGGAGACAATGATGTTGATGGGGAGGCAATAATGATAATGGGGAAGCAATGATGATGATAATGGGAGTCTTTCCACAGCGCCTTTTCCTGAGCCGTAACAGCACAGAATGCAGCACAGTGCAGAGGAGAGCTCCATATTTTGTATGAAGCATTATATGGGGACCAGTATCCTGTATGGAGCATTATTTGGGGTCCAATATTCTTTATGGACAATTATATTTGGCCCATAATACTGTATGGAGGACTATGTGGTGCCCATAATATTGTATGGAGGACTGTACTGTCCAGTCTGTACTGTGCGCTGTGAGGATTTGGCGGTTTCTGAGCTATTGTACAATTTACAATAGATATCACTCATGTAATGGAAGAAGTGAAGCGTTTGGCACTGTACTATACCCATATTTCTCTGCAGTATCTGTGCATCATGAATCATGGTCTGTGTTAAAGGGGCCCACTGAGACTCTTTCACCCGGGGCCAATAAAAACCTGGAGCCGGCCCTGCCCTCGGTTCCTGCGCTGCTGCATGTGGGAGCCGAGTGTCATGTGACTGTGCTCGGAGCCCCTCGCACATAGAGGATCAGAGCACAGCTGTGTAGGAAGGCAGAGAAACTAATTTTCTATCTCCTCCATTGACGTCATCGACGTATATCGCACAGCACTCGGATGATATCTGAGTGAAGTGCGCTGTGTCACTCGCACCCATAGACTTATATGGGTGCGAGTGTGCCGAGACTCGGCCGAGTGTCGGTCACTCACACCTAGAATATGGCCGAAAAAAAACCGTGATGGGAGCTGCCCCATAGATTAACACTGGTCCAAGTGATATGCAATGTTTTATCGCATAGCACTCACCCATATTCATCGCTAGTGTGACACCGGCCATAAAGTGTAATATCTTGTGATCAGTTGTGTTCTCTCTCTCTTACTTCTCTCCCTCATGTGCATTTTCTGAGCAATTACAAGGCTTCCAGTACTGAGATTTGTGCAAATTTGTTAATAGGTAACCATTTTTTGGGAACATTCGGTGAAGTTCGCTAATTTGAATTTCAAAAGATTCTCTAATATCTAGTGGTCAGTACAACATTAATATTCAATTCATATGGCACAATATTTTTATCACCTGTTATTAACAGCTATTAATATTTAAACCCAGATGCTATACAGATCATCTGTATGGGAGCCATGTTTTTCTGCACAGTCATAGACTTGAAGAGGCGAATTGTACCCAACATATGGAAGAAAGTAGTGCACTGAGGCCATTGGGAAGATATCATTGCAGGTTTCAAGAGTGGTGAGTGTGACTACATAGTTGGAAGGCGATCTGTTGTGTATAGCGGCTGCCTGTAGAGCTGAAAAATTTGATGAAATATGTAGTGAGTTTGACACAAGGTTAGTTAGCGACATACAGAACTGACCTAATAAACGTATCTTCTATTATTCATGTAAAACATGTGGTGCATTTATGAGATAATGTAGTTTGTCAACTTTAACATACAGAAGTCCATTAAGAAACATAGCAAACAATATGACCCTCCAGAGATTTTCCTATCATGTTTTCCTTCATTTCAATAGGAAGTGTTGGCTGTTGTCTGTGCATTAGAGATGCTGCCTTGGGCTACCTACCGGGAAACCGAAACATTTTGTGTCTGGTGCCTCCAAAGCCATCTATCTTCCTTTACTTAATGATGTCTGCATGATTCAGCAGCAGACATTCACTCAGTCATTCCTTGAATCCTATGATGTCTTCTTTTCTCTAATATACAGTCAGGGCCAGAAATATTTGGACAGTGACACAATTTTCGCGAGTTGGGCTCTGCATGCCACCACATTGGATTTGAAATGAAACCTCTACAACAGAATTCAAGTGCAGATTGTAACGTTTAATTTGAAGGGTTGAACAAAAATATGTGTTAGAAAATGTAGGAATTGTACACATTTCTTTACAAACACTCCACATTTTAGGAGGTCAAAAGTAATTGGACAAATAAACATAACCCAAACAAAATATTTTTATTTTCAATATTTTGTGGCGAATCCTTTGGAGGCAATCACTGCCTTAAGTCTGGAACCCATGGACATCACCAAACGCTGGGTTTCCTCCTTCTTAATGCTTTGCCAGGCCTTTACAGCCGCAGCCTTCAGGTCTTGCTTGTTTGTGGGTCTTTCCCTCTTAAGTCTGGATTTCAGCAAGTGAAATGCATGCTCAATTGGGTTAAGATCTGGTGATTGACTTGGCCATTGAAGAATGTTCCACTTTTTTGCACTCATGAACTCCTGTGTAGCTTTGGCTGTATGCTTGGGGTCATTATCCATCTGTACTATGAAGCGCCGTCCAATCAAGTTTGCAGCATTTGGCTGAATCTGGGCTGAAAGTATATCCCGGTACACTTCAGAATTCATCCGGCTACTCTTGTCTGCTGTTATGTCATCAATAAACACAAGTGACCCAGTGCCATTGAAAGCCATGCATGCCCATGCCATCACGTTGCCTCCACCATGTTTTACAGAGGATGTGGTGTGCCTTGGATCATGTGCCGTTCCCTTTCTTCTCCAAACTTTTGGCTTCCCATCATTCTGGTACAGGTTGATCTTTGTCTCATCTGTCCATAGAATACTTTTCCAGAACTGAGCTGGCTTCTGGAGGTGTTTTTCAGCAAATTTAACTCTGGCCTGTCTATTTTTGGAATTGATGAATGGTTTGCATCTAGATGTGAACCCTTTGTATTTACTTTCATGGAGTCTTCTCTTTACTGTTGACTTAGAGACAGATACACCTACTTCACTGAGAGTGTTCTGGACTTCAGTTGATGTTGTGAACGGGTTCTTCTTCACCAAAGAAAGTATGCGGCGATCATCCACCACTGTTGTCTTCCGTGGGCTCCCAGGTCTTTTTGGATTGATGAGTTCACCAGTGCTTTCTTTCTTTCTCAGGATGTACCAAATTGTAGATTTTGCCACTTCTAATGTTGTAGCAATTTCTTGGATGTTTTTTTTTCTGTTCTTGCAGCTTAAGGATGGCTTGTTTCACCTGCATGGAGAGCTCCTGTGACCGCATGTTTCCTTCACAGCAAAACCTTCCAAATGCAAACACCACACCTCAAATCAACTCTGGCCCTTTCATCTGCTTAATTGAGAATGACATAACAAAGGGATTGCCCACACCTGTCCATGAAATAGCCTTGGAGTCATTTGTCCAATTACTTTTGGTCCTTTAAAAACAGGGTGGCACATGTTAAGGAGCTGAAACTCCTAAACCCTTCATCCAATTTTAATGTGGATACCCTCAAATGAAAGCTGAAAGTCTGGACTTCAACTGCATCTGAATTGTTTTGTTTCAAATTCATTGTGGTAATGTCTAGAACCAAAATTAGATAAATGTTGTCTCTGTCCAAATATATATGGACCTAACTGTACAGGTGCTTCTCTCAAAATTATAATAACATCAAAAAGTTAATTTATTTCAGTTCTTCAATACAAACAGTGAAACTCATATATAGAGTCATTACAAACAGAGTGATCTATTTCAAGTGTTTATTTCTGTTAATGTTGATGATTATGGCTTAAAGCCAATGAAAACCCAAAAGTTTCTGAATATCCTTTTGTAATGTGGAGCCTAAATCTGGATCCCATATTCTAGATGTGACCTCACCAGAAATTTTTAAAGAGGTAACAATAAGATGGGATTGCTGGATTGTATCTCTCTTTTTATACACCGTAAAATCTTGTTTGCTTTTGTGGCTGCTGCCTGACATTGAGTGCTGCTGCTCAGCTTACTTGTCACTAGAATACCCAAGTCCTTCTCCTGTCCTGTAGTCCTGAGTACACTTCCATTTAATGTATATGAAGCAATAGGATTACTCCATCCTAGTTGCGTTACTCTACATGTATCTACATTAAACCTCTTTTGCCAAGTGTTTGCCCATTCAGGCATCTTATTCAGATCATTTTGCAGTATTGTAATGTCAAGGCCAAAGTTTGGTGTCATCAGCAAAGACTGACACTTTACTCTCAATCCCATCCACTATGTCATTAATAAATAGGTTAAAAAGAATCGGACCTATCACAGATCCCTGCAATCAGTCCCCATTGCTGACTATATCCCATTTAGAGAACGTACCATTTATGAAGACTTTTTATTTCTTGTCATTCAGCCAATTCCTTACCCATCTGCATATACTTCCCCCCAGTTCTTGCTTTTGTAGCCTCAGTGTAAGACTGTTGTGTGGTGCAGTATCAAATGAATTTGCTAAGTCAAGATAAATCACATCAGCTGCAATACCAACATCCATATTTTCACTTACCTCCTCATAGAAACCCAACATGTTGACTAGACATGACTCATCTTTCGTGAACAGATTATGATTGTCAGTTATTAAATTTTTCTTTGCAATATATCTCTGCAGGTCATATCTTACAATGCCCTCAAAAACTTTGTACACTACTTATGTCAGACTGTTGGAATATGTTTGGTGCAGCAACTCCATTCCTGTCTATGAGTGTTTAGTTGCTAGATTTGTATGCTCTTTATAAAATTAGAACAATAAAAAAAGAAAACTCACAGATGCTCACCCAGGAAGAGCGTGTGAATGTGTTTCCTGTTTTTTCTGTGCCTGTGTATGAGAGAAGCAGCCTGCTGTAGATGCTGCAGATAGAGACACACAAATGATTTATTCCTGATCTATTAAGCTTATCATATATTGTTCCTGTTTGTTCCTGAATAAAAAGTTATTTTGTCACATGCTTGGAGAGTATCGTGAGTGATCCGCTGCCAACAGGTTATGGGTCCAGAATGTAACAGAACCCCTGAGTAACACAGCAACAGAAGCCCAAAGTAAAAGCACCAGAGCGCAACAGAGAAGATGTCCACTAGCAGCAGCAATCCTGTCAAGTTCTCAGTGCCAAGCCTCAATAACCAGAACAACCAGTCCTGGAAATTCAAGGTGAAGATGCTGCTCATAAAAGAAGGCACGTGGAAATATACTCAGCAACAAGTGCGTGCCTTATCCATTGCCAGATGATTGGCTAGAGAAGGATCAGAAATCACAAAGCACGATCTCCCTCAGTGTAGATGATCATCAGATTGTGCATATTTGCAAGTGTGCAACTGCAAAGGAGATGTGGGATGAGTTACAGAAAGTGCATGAAAGATCAAATCTCAGCAATAAGCTTTATCTCATGAGAAAGCTGTATCAGTCTAAGCTAAGTGATGGACAGAATATGCAGGACTATATAAGACACACCCTAAAGATTGTGGAGTGTTTCAGGGGTATTGGAGAAGAAATTAAGATTTTCATGTTGCTGCACTTCTATTAAGTGGTCTTCCAGAGAGTTATGACACACTCGTGACTGCACTAGATGCACGGCCTGATGATAAGCTGACACTAGAGTATGTTAAAGGCAAATTTGTGGATGAATTCAAGAGAAAACGTAGCATGTAAGCAGCAATAATGAATCCAGAGCAGAAACAGCATTAAAGACACAGGATTTCCCTAAATATAAGAGTAACCTAAGAGAATGTCATGAATGTTTTGTCTGTAAAAATCCTGCCACCTTAAAGCAGACTGCAGAATTTGGAAAGCAAGAATGAGTGAGCTTAAAAAGCAGATCAGTCATCAAAGGGTTAAAACAGCTGTAAAGGAAGATTCTGCATGTGCTGAAGCTGTATTTAATGCCAGTACAAAGCCCATCTGCAAATATGGTGTGTAGATTCTGGTGCAAGCAGTCATATATCAAATAACAAGGATTCCGCCACTGACCTTCATGAAAGCAAGTCAGAAAAGGTCATCTTAGCTAATGGTCACTATATGACTTCAGAAGGAGTAGGAGATAGCAGTCGCTTACCTGCTTCACAGTAAGGATGAAGTTCCACAGAAACCTAAAGAATATCTTGCTGTAGCGTTTAACAAATTTGGAAGAATGCCAAAAGCCTGCGTGCAGATATTGGAACTGAATATACAAGTGGTAAGGTGCAAACCATTTTGAAAAAGAATGGAATTGTGTTCCAGACTATCATTCCATACAACCCAGAACAAAATGGCATTGCAGAGAGAAAGAACCGTACTCTCTGTGAAAATGGAAAAACTATGTTGTTTGATGCGAAAGAAGCCATCATGACTGCTCGCTATCTTCAAAACAGAGTGTCAGGTAAATCAACAAATAAAACTCCATATGAGCTATGGAACTTCGAGAAGCCTAACCTAAAGCCCCTCAGGATATTTGGAAGCAAAACGTTTGTGTATGTCCCAAATAAAAATGTTCCAAGTGGGAATCACATGCAAAGCAAGGAAACTGAAACTCAAGGGGGATACAGAATCCTGCACCCAGAGACCAACATAGTAACAATCAGCAGAGATGTAGTGATTAATAAAAACTCTGTATCGCTCAAATTCCATGAAGTTACATCAGTTATTCAACCTAAGAAGCAAGAACAAGAATCTCAATCACCAAACCCAGACACAGAAAAGAAAAGCACTGAAGTGTGGATAAGCTCTGAAGACACCAAGGAAGACACAGAACAACCAAGTCAACCTCCAGACAGGAGATCAGAAAGGCTAACAAAGGTATCCCAGCTAGATGCCTTTCTTATATGGTCAGAACACTTCCTGAACCAGAGCAACAGTCATGGCAAGAGATGCAAAAACTGCCTGTTCACGAGAAGCAGAAGTGGATAAATGCAGCTAATGGAGAGATGGAGTCCCTTCACCAATTCCAGACATGGGAGCTTACTGAGCTACCACAATGAAAAAGAAATTGCAAAGCTAGGTGAAATTCTCAATCAGCACTTTGAGACTGAGGACCTTGGAAATGTGGCATATTATTTGGGAATCCAAATCCAGAGAGAGAAATATGGGAGTTTTCTTCTCAACCAAAGGACTAAAATTCCTGCAATACTAAACCAATTTGGAATTTCAGTATCCAAAGGTGCATCAATACCAATGGATCCATCCTTCTTAAAGTTGGAAGGAGAAGAAGATCTGCTACCCAACAATGAGAGTTACAGACAAGCAGTGGACCCCACTGAACATAAGAGCTTACACTTTACAGGAGAGAGAGAGGACCCCACTGAACATAAGAGCTTACACTCTACAGGAGAGACAGGACTCTGCTGACCATAAGAACTTACACTCAGCACAATAGAGCGAGAGACATAGAGAGAGGACGCCACTGATTATAAAAGTTTACACTTTGTAGGAAAAATATTAAGAATAGAGAGTCCTCACTGGTTAATACCTTTCAATGGCTAACTGAAAAGATGGTAACAAATTGCAAGCTTTCGAGACTACTGAGGTCTCTTCATCAGACATAGAGAGAAAGAAAGGATCCCATTGATCATAAGAGCTTTACCTTTACAGGAAATCAAGGGAGAGAACCCAGATCTTACACTCTGTAGGAGAGACAAAAAGAACCTAACTGACCATAAGAGATTACATTCTACAGGAGAGAGAGAGAGAACAATGCTGACCATAAGAGCTTACACCCTACAGGATTGCAAGAGACAGAGAGAGAACCCCGCTAATCATAAGAGCTTACACGCTACAGGTGAGAGAGAACCCTGCTGACCATAATTGCTGATACTCTTCAAGAGAGAGACTTACCCAGTGATTGGAGATGGAAAACGACTCTTCTGTAAACTTCACTCTGCTGTGAACCGCTGTACTGTGATGTCCCTGGTACTGACCATTACAGTAAAATGTAGATTTTTTTTGCTAATCAAATCTCAAACTATATGAATTTGTGTGAAACCGCAAATTTCTGGAAATTTGACCCCAACTTGATCCTCATTTCTAATGTTGAAGACAAGTAAATGGGATTTTTAGCAAATTCTCTTCATATACTACAGAAAAGATTTTGCCAATATCTTACTCATTGATCTGCACACATGATCAGACACTTGATAACTAGAAGCAAAAATTGAAGCCGCACAGTCACTGAATCTATTCAATACACAACCTTTACTCAAAACAAGAAGCTTCTCTCATCTCTCATGGCTACTTGGCAGTATCTACCTTTTGGGTGCTGATATGCAGCTGACTCAAACCAGCACTTTTTAAGATGCAGCAGTGTTTAAAGAGAACTTTCAGCATCAGTTTAGGGAGGTCATGAAAGGCACTTCAGTGCAGGTCAGCTGGCAATGGTTAACACAATGTCTATTTCATCCCAATCCATTGCCCCAGGGGGAGAAATCTTTCCTTTAATCGACATGTAAATTAGTTTTGTAAATTTACTGTGACATAGTGATGCACTTGGACTTCTTAGCTCCTCTTCAGTTCTAAAGATTGGGATACCTAGCTGGTCTTTGGAAAAAAAATGCAAAAACTTTATTTGCAGACTTGGATAAAACAGGACATTCCCGGTACTGATAAAAGAATATGGCAGCTTTTCCTATGCGTTTCAAACTGAAACTCAGTCTTTACTGATAAGGACTAGCAGGAGTGAATTGTCATCCAAGACGAGGATTTATGCTAATGGAAAGTGGGTGAGTTGGATCATACCTTTTCTTTCTTTCTCTTCAGTTCTACTTGCTTTATTGAGAGCAGAGACACAGGCTGTTGTCTGTCGCCCGGCCAAAATCTCACGCATGTACCACTATACTTTGGGCCTGAGCATTATGTGCTGGCAAATGTCTTGGTCTGGCTTAAAGAACAGTGACCATAATGCAGTCAATAAAATAGGGCTAGATTACAGCCATCTGACTAAATCTCAAGGTTATATGTCCATATTAATTTTCCATTCATGATTTTAGTGGACTGAAATGAAAAAACACATAAAAAAATAAAGAGTAAATATTTTTGTAAGATATACAGATTTGGCAAAAATTAAGAGACCACGACATCAAAACCCTGTCATGGCCAGCCCAATCTCTAGACCTGAACCCCATTGAAAATCCCTGGAATGTGAGCAAGTGGATGATGGATAGTCACAAGCCATCAAACAAAGAACTGCTTAAATTTTTGCACCAGAAGCTGTGTGAAAGAATGGTGGCAAGCATGCCAAGACGTATGAAAGCTGTGATTAAAAATCATGGTTATTCCACAAAATATTGATTTCAGAACTCTTACTGAGTTAAAACATTAGTGTTGTTTCTAAATGATTATGAACTTGTTTTCTTTGCGTTATTTGAGGTTTGAAAGCACTGTTTTTTAAAAAATTTTGACCATTTTTATATGTCAGAAAAAAATACAAAATTTATTGCTTGGAAATTTGGTGACATGTCAGAAGTTTATAGACTAAAAGAACAATTTACATTTTACTCAAAAATATACATATAAAGAGAAAAATCAGACAAACTGAACATTTGAAAGTGGTCTCTTATAATAATAATAATAATAATAATAATCTTTATTTATATAGCGCCATCATATTCCGCAGCGCTTTACAGTCTTAATTTTTGCCAGAGCTGTATTTTTGTTCCGTCTATAAACTATTTTTTTCTTCATGTGACTTACAAACTTGATGATAGATGTGTTTCATGCACAAATATTAAGCTTTACCAGATTTAAGCAATAAATTGGCTTTTCTGCCTTTCGAATCATCTCTTGTGGCTTCCAAAAGAAGTCTACATGCATAACCTTTATGCTCCTCTTGAATGTGATATAAGAAGTGAATTTCTGTCAGACTTCTCGTAATCCATTTGTTTCCTTTGTAGCATTATGACAGTTTTATTTACTTCTTGGCATTTCACGCTGTGGAGCATAAGCCATAATGAAAGTGGAGATGTGGCTCTTCTTTTTTTTCTACAGGAAATTCATGTTGAATTTAATATAGTTGAGGCAACTGTAGCCCACTAATATGTAATACTAGAATGTTAAATAATTTTAGACATGTGCTAATTAACCCCTTAATGACGGAGCAATTTTACCTCTATGCAAGCTTATTTTTTCACTCACATTGATGTATGAAGCATTATTTTAGGTGAAATTGTGTAACCTTTTGGGTCTATATGGCGAGATTTTACATATACTGTATACAGCAGGTGAAATAAGAATATAACATGTCACCAAGTTTCTAAGTAAATATATTTCCAAAGGTGCTCGTAACATGAAATTGTCACTAGATGTTGATAACAACCAATCCAATCTACACAGGCAAAGAAATCAAAACATAGATGTCCATAAATTAAGTTATGTGTAATAGTAAGAAATTACACAGGAAAAAAGCCTTTGTTGGTGATGATAGCTTCAAGACGCCTCCTTTATAAAGAAACTAACATTTTTTCCAATTCTTCTACACAGAGCCTTTATGAGTGTAGAAATACCACAACTGCACTATCTTAATATTTGAATGAGGCAGTACAGTTGTTGCATTCAAGGGTCTAAGGATTCCCCTCGTTATAATTTTTTTCTGGCTTTGCACTGTGTGCAGAGCTTTTATGAGTGTAGAAGTACCATAACTACACTGTTTTAATATTGGAATGAGTCCCTCCAGTTGTTGCCTTCAAGGGCAGAGATGAGCGAACATGTTTGGAAAACGTTCGCCAATCTCAAATTCGGCACGAGCGTAGCACAATCGAACTCATGTCACAGTTCATTAAGTCATCGCGCTTCCATTGATGCTTTTGTATTACTTTGGCTATGATAGTGCTGCTGTATGATGAGGGGAGGTACAGGGGAATGTGTTTGATGATGGTAGGAGGCGAAGTGCAGTTAGAGAAGCGTCTGAAGAGATTACAAGAGAGGCGCACACTTTTTATTTTCACTTAACCTTGTGTGTTGATTTCGTCAACCAATCAGGGCAAAGAAACCATCCACAACGTCATGACACAAGGTCTTCTGTGATTGACTGCTGAAGTCACATGTGCCTAGTCATATAAAAGCAGACATCTTGTTTTGCTGGCGCTATTTGCTCAGTGTCATAGTGCAGAGCGATCACTCCTGTGCTAGTGCTGGTGCTGCTGAACATGAACTTGTCCTGTGTGAATTTGATCTTCCAGCACTAAAGTAGATTATGCAAAAACTGTGTGTCACACTCTGGAAGCCCCAGTAGCTACTCCAAATCGTGTTTGCTAAAACTGTGTTTCAGTCGCAAATCAGAAGGCCAGAATTCCACTTAAAAATCAAAATGCTTAATATAGAAGTGCAGACACGAGGCCCAATTAGCTACTCCAAATCGTTTGTAATAACACTGTGTTTCAACGGCAAATTAGAAGGCCAGATTTCCACGCAGAATCATTTAGCCTAATATAGTGGTGCAGCCACGAGGCCCAATTATCTGCTCCAAGTCTTTGGGCTGAAACTGTGTCCAGTAGCAAATCAAAAGGACCAGATTTCCACGTAACTATCGCTAGACCTAATATATTGGTGCAGCCACGATGCCCAATTAGCTACTGCAAATCAATTGTACTCAAACTGTATTTCAGTGGCTAATCAGAAGGCCAGATTTCTACTTAAAAATCGATAGGCCTAATATAGTGGTGCAACCACAATGCCCAATTAACTACTCCAAATCGTTTGTTCAGGAACACTATCTAAGAAAATACATAGTGATTGTTCATTTAGTGACAGGTGACTGACAGCTGTGTGCCTAAGGTTGTGAAGCAGCAGGGTACAAGTGGGGAAGGCTACTTACAACATGAGTGGGAAAAAGTGAGATCGTGGTGGAAGGGGGTTTAGACTTGGTGTTCGACATGTACATGGGTTAGGTGTTAATGTAAGTGAAGAACTCAACTGAACAAACACTATCCAAAGACAACTGACAACATCTGTTACTGTCCGTCCTACTCGACTCCTTTACTTTTGTAGCCGCACAGCGATATGCCTTGTAGATGAGGCTCAGAAAGAGCATGTGCTCCAGTGGATGTAAGCGCTGCATCAAATGGCCTCTCCTCCTATTCAAAAAGAGTTGGGGAAGAAAACATCCAACAATGAAATAAAAAAGAAATGTAATCTTTGTGTTAAAAAATTAAAAACTTTTATTCGGTACAATAGTACATTAAAAAAGACATGGATCCTGTTCACCACATCCTGGGATGAACAACCAACGCGTTTCAGCTGAGACCTTTAATCATGGCATGTCGATTATTTTCTCCTTCTCTTCCTCCACATTAACATCACACACAGTACAACCCTCAGAGGTGGCACCCCGATCACCCTTGCTTCTACGTGCATTAAAAATTTCCAAATGCCCAACAGACTGTCTGGAACCACAAATACCACAAATGGGCCATTCAGATGAGCTGTTCACACATTCTATTCCAAGGGCATCAGAGGTCAGCTTTGAAGAATCACAGAATCCAGTGGCGGAAAACATCTGTACCGAGGCCCAAAATTTTTTCATGCAGGCGGACTGTACTGTGGTGTCAGGGAAGGAAGAGGAGGGTGACTCTCAGGGTGAGGAGTGTGAGAACAGAGAGGATGACAATGAGGTTGTAGATCCCACTTGTGTGAACCCAGTGGTATGCAGCTGAGTAGCTCATCAGAGAAGGTGGAGGAGGAAGATGAGGAGGTAACATTGCAGCTTCCCATACAGACACGAAGTGATGCAACCACAACATGCACTGCATGCTCAGCTCCAAGTCTGACTGTGGTTAGCACTGGTTGCGAGTGTGCAGTTCATAGGGGTGGCAAGAATTGAATAGCCTGGGCATTTTTTGAGACTGCAAAGGATTACACAACACACATTATCTGTCAAATTTGCAAAATAAAACTCAATAAAAGCAAAAGTTGCAATAATTTGACCACTACATGCATGAACCAGCACAAGCATGATCAACATGACTTAGTTCGAGAATCTCACAGTGCTAAAATGCGGACTGGCGGGTCTAGCCAGCCACTGTCCGTCCCATCAACTCCATCTGCTGCTTCTTCCATCACCATTCCAAGTCTTCACACACAGGTTTCCAGCCAAAGAAACTACAGTTCTTTACCCACCACAGTGGGGGTGAGAGAGAGCCGATCAGCGGTTATGGAAGTAAACATGACTGCTGTTTTTGTGTCGCCTAGCACAACACATCTCTCTTAATCCACCATATCTCTGCTTGCACCTAGCTCTCAGTCCAGCAGTTTGTTCTGTTCTCCAAACTCCACCCTATCTCAGCACAGCAGCCAGCCCTCAGTCACTGTCACGCTGTCACTGCATACAGGAGGTCCGGGGTCTATGCTGACCCTAAGCAGGGGCCCTGACTAATCCCTCTACCTGGAGGTACTGTTGATGGTACAGAGGTCCAGGCCGCCATCGTAACCCTATCTCTTGCAAATCCCTGACCCTCAGTAATCTAGTCCTGAGAAGGACCCCGATCACAACACAGGGGACTGGAAGGTATATGCCTAAACACAGTAATAGACGAACGAGACAGTACAAGGGGTAAACTAAAATCCACCTTGCATACAAAACTCACTCCACAAAAACAGAGGGAACACCAATGGGTACGGAGATAAATGATAAAGCGAGGAGGGGAAAAACCACACCAGGTACTCTTCACTTCAGACTTCACAATACCACGATCCGCTCTGCTGGTCTGCATGAATGCTTTCACCGACAGATTCCTAGCAGACTTGCAGGTATTTGAAGGAATCTCATTACTGCAGCATTAACTGCAGCTGGGCGAGGCCGGGCCTCGTCTAGCACAGAGAGAGAGAGAATTAACTCCCTCACTGCCGAAAAACACCAAGCACCAAAAACTCAGCTGCGCGAAGTCAGGTTGTGTAATCGCGATGATCTTCGTGGCGACACACCCGTGACAGTACCCCCCTTTCTACGAGGGGCCTCCGGACCCTCAGAGCCAGGTTTATCCGGGTGAGTCGTGTGGAAGGCCCGAATTAATCGGTCTGCGTTAATATCCGACGCAGGAACCCACGTCCTCTCCTCAGGACCATACCCCTTCCAATGAACCAGGTACTGAAGGACCGGCGGTTAAGACGTGAATCGATGATTTTCGACACCTGAAATTCAAGTTACCATTGACCACCACAGGAGGAGGAGGTAAAGGTGACGGTATCACCGGCGCCACATACCTCTTAAGCAAAGATCTGTGGAACACGTTGTGAATTTTAAACGTAGGGGAAGGTCAAGACGGAATGCCACCGGATTAATTATACAACTGATCCTGTATGGCCCGATGAACCTGGGACCCAGTTTCCAAAGAGGGAACCTTAAGTTTTATATTCTTGGTAGACAACCATACCTGATCGTTCACACATAGGTCCGGACCAGACACTCTCCTCCTGTCAGCCATACGTTTGTATCGGTTCCCCATAGTACTAAGATTGTTCAGCACTCTCTCCACACTGAAGCAAGTGATGACGAAAATCGTTCTTCCTCAGGAACCCCGAAGAGCCCCCCTACTGAAAGTACAAAACTGGGGTGAAAACCATATGCCCCAAAAAACGGGGACTTACCAGTGGACTCGCTCCGCCTATTGTTAAGAGCAAATTCCGCCAGAGGCAAGAAAAAAGCCCAGTCCTCCTGGTTCTCTGAACAAAAACACAGAGATATGTCTCCAAACTCTGGTTCAGACGTTCTGTCTGACCATTGGTCTGCGGATGAAAAGCCGATGAAAATGACAACTGCATCCCCGCCGTGTACAAAATGCCTTCCAGAATTTGGACACAAACTGAGACCCTCGATCTGACACCACATCGAGGGTACCCCGTGAAGCCTCACAATCTCCCCAATGAACACCTGCGCCAGAGTTTTAGCATTAGGAAGAGCAGGAAGAGCGATAAAATGAGCCATCTTGCTGAACCTGTCCACTAGAACAAGTATGACTGTTTTTCCGAAGACGGCGGGAGGTCCGTAATAAAGTCCATAGACAGATGAGTCCACGGACGCTCCGGGATCTTCAAAGGTAAGAGGGCCCAGATGGACGGTATGTGGGTCTTAGAGCGCGCAAAAACCCACAGGACGCAACAAAAGTTACCCTCCCTATGTAAGTTAGGCCACCAAAACCGCCGCGAGAGGAGATCCACAGTTGCTTTACTCCCTGGGTGTCCTGCCAAGGTTGAGTTATGGTGTGCTTCAATCACCTTTTGTCGCAAGTGATCCGGAACAAACAGTCTCCCTGGAGTCCAACAGGGCGTCCCCTGAGCCTCCAATACCTCCTTCTCAAGCTCAGAGCATACTGCTGACACCACCACCCCTCCTGAAGGATCGGAACCGGGTCATCCGTCTTCCCGGCCCCAGGAAACTACGAGACAAGGCATCCGCCTTTACATTTTTGACCCAGGACGATATGTGACAACAAAATTAAACCTGGTAAAAAATACGACCACCTAGCTTGTCTGGGATTCAGACATTTTGCGGACTCTAAATACAGCAGGTTCTTGTGATCGGTGATGACGGTGACCGGGTGGACTGCCCCCTCCAAAAAATGACTTAATGGCCAAGAGCTCCCTATTGCCGACATCGTAATTCCTCTCAGCGGACGACAATTTTTTAGAGAAGAAAGTGCACGGGTGCCACTTACCAGGGGATGAACCTTGAGATAATACCGCTCCCACCCCTACCTCAGAAGCGTCCACCTCCACAATGAACGGCTGTGACGCATCCGGTTGAATAAGTATGGGAGTCCAAAGCTAAACATTTTTTCAAGGAGGAAAACGCTTGACAAGCCTTGTCAGACCACCTAGAAAATCCGTCCTTTTTTAGTCATGTCTGTGAGAGGTTTAACTATGGACGAGAAATTACGAATAAATTTCCGGTAGTAGTTAGCAAACCCCAGGAAACGTAGTGCCTTAAGATCCTCTGGCAGATACCACTCAAGAACTGCCCGCACTTTCCCAGGGTCCATACGAAAACCGGACGCTGACACCAGGAAACCTAAAAACTGAAGTTCCTGTACGGCAAACACACACTTTTCCCATTTGGCGTACAGTTTATTACCCCTCAAGATCTGCAACACCTGCCTAACATGCTCCTGATGAGACACCAGATACGGCGAGTAAATTAAGATGTAATCCAGATATATGACAACAAACTGTCCCACCAGGCGGTGAAAAATGTCATTAGCAAAGTGTTGGAACACCACCAGGGCATTAGTCAAACCAAATGGCATGACAAGGTTCTCATAATGCCCCTCTGGAGTGTTAAACGCCGTCTTCCATTCATCCCCCTCCTTCATCCTAATCAGATTGTACGCCCCCCTGAGATCCAACTTAGAGAACCATTTGGCGCCCACGATCTGATTGAAGAGATCGGGAATAAGTGGGAGCGGATACGGATCTCGGACCGTAATCCGATTGAGTTCACGGAAATCCAGGCAAGGGCGTAGGCCTCCATCTTTCTTCTTCACAAAGAAGAACCCCACGGCCACCGGGGAAGATGAAGGTCTAATATGCCCCTTAGCCAGACTCTCTGAAATATAATCCTTCATGGCCTGCCTCTCAGGACCAGAAAGGTTATACAACCTAGATTTCGGTAACTTGGCCCCAGGGAGCAATTTAACAGAACAGTCATACACGCGATGAGGAGGTAGTTCTTGACACCCTTTCTCCGAGAATACATCCTCAAAGTCCACCAGAAATGGAGGTAAGGTCCTAGGAGCGACCGCACCGATGACCGTATTCATGCAGTTTTTATTACAGAATTCACTCCATTTGCTTATCTCTCTGGATTGCCAATTAATAACCGGGTTATGCTTAGTTAACCAAGGAAGGCCCAGCACTATAGGAGTGGGAAGACCCTCCAACACGTAACACGACAACAGTTCTTTATGTATCGCCCCCACTTGAAGATCTATGGTATGCACTGCTTGCAAAAAACTACCCTGACCGAGAGGTCTGGCGTCGATCGAGAATATGGGGATGGGTTTAGCCAATACACTCAGTAGCATACCTTGAACCCGGGCAAACCGAGCATCCACCAGATTAGCTCTGGCCCCACTATCCAGAAGAACAGATATCCTCTCAGTTCTCATACCCACCACCACCTCCGCCTGTACTAGGAATTGAGACGGACCTAGGGACGAAATACCTACTCCCAGATTGCCGTCCACCACACAACCTGGGATCAATAGTTTTCCGGCGACTTCTCACTCTGCAAAGGACGGGATGGACACCCCCAATAAAATGTCCCTTTCTCCCGCAGAAGAAACACCTTCCTGTCTTGTGGCGCACTGCCGATCCCCTCCCCCGGAATGATGTCCCTCCTAACTGCATCGGCTCTTCTGGACTGACCAGGGGAACCTCCATATAAGGGGCCCTAGTAGAAGGTGGAGTCATCACAGGGGCGGAGTTACCCCGCACCTCTCCTGAAGCCATCTGTCAATGCGAATAGCAAGGGCCATAGCGGCTTCCAGTGACGTGGGAGGGTCATACTGTGCCAGCACATCCTTTAATTTGTCAGATAAACCTTGACAAAACTGGCTCCTAAGAGCCGGGTCATTCCACTGGGTGTCCGTGGCCCACCTACGGAACTCCGAACAGAATTCCTCCGCCGGACGATCTCCCTGCTGTATCTTACGAAACTTAGATTCAGCAAGAGAGATCCGATCCGGGTCATCATATACAAGACCCAGCGCTGCGAAAAACCTATCCACTGACTGGAGAGCTGGGGAGCCCGGGGGAGAGAGAACGCCCAGGATTGGGGGTCTCCTTGTAGGAGCGAGATGACAATCCCCACCCTTTGTTCTTCACTCCCCGATGACCGAGGTCGCAGCCGAAAGTACAATTTACATGCCTCCCGGAAAGCAAAAAACTTGTCCCGCCCCCCAGTGAACCTGTCAGGGATAGCTACTTTAGGTTCTGGACTGGCTTGCTCCAGGGGGTACAAAACCTTGGACTTAACGTCCGCCAGCTCCATGGACAAACTCTGCAACTGCCGAGCTAGACTGGCTACTGGATCCATGGTGACTGGAGAAAATCTTTAGTGGGTCGGTGAAAATGTCACGCTGTCACTGCATACATGAGGTCTGGGGTCTATGCTGACCCTAAGCAGGGGCCCTGACTAATCCCTCTACCTGGAGGTACTGTTGATGGTACAGAGGTCCAGGCCGCCAGCGTAACCCTATCTCCTGCAAATCCCTGACCCTCAGTAATCTAGTCCTGAGAAGGACCCCGATCACAACACAGGGGACTGGAAGGTATATGCCTAAACACAGTAATAGACGAACGAGACAGTACAAGGGGTAAACTAAAATCCACCTTGCATACAAAACTCACTCCACAAAAACAGAGGGAACACCAACGGGTACGGAGATAAATGATAAAGCGAGGAGGGGAAAAAACCACACCAGGTACTCTTCACTTCAGACTTCACAATACCACGATCCGCTCTGCTGGTCTGCATGAATGCTTTCACCGACACATTCCTAGCAGACTGGCAGGTATTTGAAGGAATCTCATTACTGCAGCATTAACTGCAGCTGGGCGAGGCCGGGCCTCGTCTAGCACAGAGAGAGAGAGAATTAACTTCCTCACTGCCGAAAAACACCAAGCACCAAAAACTCAGCTGCGCGAAGTCAGGTTGTGTAATCGCGACGATCTTCGTGGCGACACACCCGTGACAGTCACGCAGTTGTGGTCATGTAAAACAATGTTTCCTCCTACACATGGCAAAGCTAAGAGCTTGAACTCCACCATCTTCAATCTGTTGGCCACAGAAATGCTGACTGGTGAATACAGACAGTTTCTGAAAGTTTATGGCCAGCACAGTCCCCCAGTACCAGTTGCCCAGTCGCATTACTTCTCTAAGAAAGCTGTGCCTGCACTACACCACCAACATCAGCCGTTCCCTGAAAAAATCTATGTCTGCAAGGGTGCATTTCAACACTGACACCTGGACGAGCAAACATGGGTAGGGGCGTTACATCTCGCTGACTGGGCACTGGGTGACTCTTGTGGGGGAAGGCAGTCAAGGGGCTATTCTACAAGTCTTTGAATCCCCAAGGCTTGCAGGACAAACCTCTGTATTTAACATTTCCTCCACTGTTCTGTCTCCTCCACTTCCTCTAGGACCTCCAGCTGTGCCCTCAACCTCTCCCTTAATCAAACACGTGATCCAACTGTTCAGATCGAATCTCTCCCACATCCGTGCTGTGCTGCCATGTCTCACTGCAATAAGGCACTAAGAGTTGTGGACAGGAATCTAATCCCAGTTAAAGCAATACCTGTCTCTACTAAACCTGGAGCCATGTAAAGCCGTGTGCAATAACGGTCCAAACCTGGTGGCAACCCTACACCGTGGCAACCTCACACATGTGTCTTGCATGGCTCACATCCTCAACCTTGTGGTACAGCAATTTCTCTGCAAGTCTCCCGGCCTGGATATGCTGCTGCAGAAAACACAGTTGCTGTATGCTAACTTCTAACAATCACACCCTGCAGGTCATCAACTTGCATCGCTACTGAGGTCTTTCAGCATACCATTCACCGTTTGATTAGTAATGTCCTGACATGGTGGAATTCTACTCTGCACATGTTGCAGCGACTGTGGTAGCAGTGATGAGCCATGGTGCAGTATGTCCTTTTGCATAGCCTGAGCAAATGCAGTCCGGACGTGGTGCAAATCACGCTTGCCGAGTGGGCACAAGGGAAAGACCTCTGCACCCTTCTGCATAATTTTGAAATGGCTACTAAGATGGTTAGTACTGATGATGACATCATCCGCATCACTTTTCTGGTCATCTACATGCTGGAGCACCTTTTGAATAATTTGCGTGAGGAGGTGATGCTCTCAGAGGAAGTGTTGGAAGCAGTAGAGGATGTGGAATAGATAAAAATATTTAAAATTTCCAGACTGTCGTCACACAGCCAGGTGTCATAGGAGGATGGCTTCCAGTGATCAAGGGGGTCTCATGGTACCAGACAAACTGTTAGTGAAGATGCAGTAGCTGAGGAAAAAATTGAGGAGGATGAGCTGATGGACACATAACAGTCAGGAAGTGAAGAGGATAATGATGTTGTCCGTGGTTTGCGGGAGGGGATGGAAAAAGCAACCTTGAGTGTTACCCCGTTACCAACGCAGCATGGACTTGGACCTCATGGAAGTGCCCGACATATGAGTGCCTTCTTGCTGCACACTCTTCCACATGATACTGTTTTTACTCTGGGGAAATTGATGCCACATTAGTGCTGTGTGACAATTATTATTTTGAAATGTGGAGACGCAAAGTTAGGTCTCCATCTGGTGGGTTGCTGTAGTGGAAGGTGTGTCTCAGGACTATTACACTGTTTCTACTCTGTAGAAATTGATGCCACTTTAGTGGTGAGTGACAATTAATTTTATAAATGTGCAGACTCCAAGTTGGGTCTTCGTCAGGAGGATTGCCTGTGGTGGAAGGTGTGTCAGAGGCCTATTATACTGTTTCTACTCTGTGGAATTTGATGCCACTTTAATGCTCTGTGACAATTATTTTTGAAATGTGGAAATGCAAAGTTTGGTCTCCATCTGGTGGGTTGGCTGTGTAAGTAGGACACCCAGTCAGGCAGGCCTGCACTTACTTTAAGTTATCTACCTGTGTTACTTTCCTTACATTTTTCTTCCAATAGTACTTTATGAAACTAATGTTTGTGCTATCTCAGTGTGGCTGGAATAAAAAAAATGGAGGTGTTGCATCAGGTATCAGGTCTTCCAGCTAAGAAGGATGATACCGCTCCTTTAACCACCAGGTCCTTATTGAAACTTCAATTCCAAGCTGTAAATGCTGGGTCAGGCCCTGATACCTCATGCATGGGCATTGACTGACTGCTGCTGTGCCATTTGCAAATTTCTACTGTAGGTCAGTTGATGCCACTTTTCATGGTGTTTACTCCTAATTTTAGCTGTTTGGGAAGCTTTTTCTCACCCATTAAGGTGTTGTCTGGGCATTTGTTTTTTGCCTCCCATTGAATCTAATGGGGTTCGGATACGTTCGTCAGACCGCTCGGCAAACCGTTCGACGAATTGTGGTTCATTCTGAAAATATGAGTACCTCAACTATTCCTTCTTAATATTTTAATGAGGCACTACAACTTCAAGGCTCTGTGGATGACCCTGCTTGTAATTGTTGGCAGGCTTTGTTCTGTGTGCAGAGCGTTTATGAGAGTAGGAGTAGAAGTACCACAACTACACTTTGTTGACAATATATGAATGAGACACTACAGTTTTTGCCTTCAACTGTGTATTGATAACCCCGCTTGTAGTTTTTGGCAGGCTTTTCAATGTGTGCAGAGCTTTTATAAGTAGAGATGGGTGAACCCGAACTGTAAAGTTCTGGGTCTGTACAGGACAACTAGGGTCTGTTTATGGACCCCAACCAGAGACTTCTCCTGGACCTCCGTGTTACTGTTCAGGTTTGGCAGTCAGGGCAAAGATTGCTGAAAGTCTTCAGAGAAGTCAATTCACAAAATTTCTATATGGGAACTTCCGGCTCAGTCACGGCCATGTCAAGTTATGGTTTGGCTGTAATTGGCCGGCACACTGTGTGTAAAAAAAAACAAACAAAAAAATAAGACGTGGTATCTTTTCTATTTTTGATAACCAGCGCAGACCAAGCTAACTGCTATGGGCTGCAGTCCTTAGCTGTTATCTTTATATTGTCTAGCTATAGAGGGGTCCCCACACAGTTTTTTATCATTTAAATAATTTAAAAAAGCAGTTTGGGATACTCACAATTTTAATAACCAGCCAAGCTAAAGAAGACAGCTGGGGGTTTGTATTCTCAGACTGGGAAATGGATATTGGCCCTCCCCAGCCTAAAAATAGCAGATTACAGCCGCCCAAGAATAGACATCTATTATGTGTGCCAATTCTGGAGCTTTGCCTGGTTCTTCCCACTTGCCCTGGTATAAGTGGAGTAACAGCTTTGAAGTATATGTCAGCTGTTTTATGTTCGCTTATATCAAGCCCAGAGGGTTAATAATGGAGACGCATCTATAAGACACCCCCATTACTAACCCTATATTTAAAAGTAATACAGTCACAGGAAAAAAGGGTGTGACCGTCAGTGACATCATTAAGGTTACTGCCTGTCACATGCAGCAGCGATCTCATGGTCAGCTCAGTGTATCCTGGATGCAGGGCTGTGTAGTGAAATCATGCCACCGCTCAGTAATTCATCCAGATGGTGCACTTCAAAAGACATATGGATTATCGGCAGACAGCTAAGGAATTGTCAGGCTGCTACAATGCAGATAGGTGCAGGCTCTACTAGATAGCAGTAGAGAATGCAGAACTGCACCTAAACAGAGCAAGCATGCAATGCAGCAGCTTGGCCACCACAGATGGCAGAAGAGTATTCAAACAGGCTGAGTCAAGCAACACAATGTAGGGAAGTGAAAAACAGAATAAACAAATTCAGGATCAGAGTCAAGCCGAGAAGATCAGTAGCGGTCAGGTGCGGATAACCCAAAAGACAAAAGACAGAAGCAGGTCAGGACACAAGCCAAGTCAGAACTGGGAGATCAATACACTAAAGGGGAAAACTGAGTCAAAACGGGAATGGGGGAAAAAAGAGACACGGGTTCAGACAGCAAATGCAGGAGGACAAATCAGAGCAATCAGAGTCAGCTACAGCAGCCCTAGGCAAAAACCATAACTGACACCGCCTACAGGAAGCAGCGGCGATAAATAGCCAACCTGAACCCAGACTGAGGCTGAGCAAGGTTAACCCCTGACATGACCAGACCGGGGAGAAGTGAAAACAGGACTCAAAACCCTCAATTGTGAGGAAAAAATGGTTGCAGATGACGAGGAAAATAGCAAATATATTAAACACCTTCTCCACAGTTTTCACGGTGGAAAATAAAATGCTAGGTGAAATGCCAAGAGAAAAAGAGAACCCTATATTAAGAGTCACCAATCTAACCCAAGAAGAGGTGCAAAACCAGCTAAATAAGATTAAAATAGATTAATCTCCGGGTCCGGATGGCATTCACCCACGAGAATTAAGAGAACTAAGTAATGTAATAGACAAATAGTTATTTCTTATATTTAGGGACTCTATAGCGATGGGGTCTGTTCCACAGGACTGGCGCTTAGCAAATGTGGTACCAATGTTCAAAAAGGGCTCTAAAAGTGAACCTGGAAATTATAGGCCAGTAAGTCTAACCTCTATTGTTGGTAAAATATTTGAAGGGTTTCTGAGGGATGTTATTCTGGATTATCTCAATGAGAATAACTGTCTAACGCCATATAAGCATGGGCTTATGAGGAATTGCTTCTGTCAAACCAATCTAATCAGTTTTTATGAAGAGGTAAGCTATAGACTGGATCAAGGGGAGTCATTGGATGTATTATATCTATTTTTCCAAAGCATTTGATACCATGTCAGACAAGAGGTTGGTACACAAAATGAGAATGCTGGATCTGGAGGAAAATGTGTGTAAATGGGTAAGTAACTGGCTTAGTGATAGAAAGCAGAGGGTGGTTATAAATGATATATTCTCTAACTGGGTCACTATGACCAGTGGGGTACCGCAGGGGTCAGAGTTGGGGCCTATTTTCTTCAACATATTTATTAACGATCTGTTAGACGGTTTACACAGTAAATTACCAATATTTGCAGATGATACAAAACTATGTAAAGCAGTCAATACAAGAGAAGATAGTATTCTGCTATAGATGGATCTGGATAAGTTGGAAACTTGGGCTGAAAGGTGGCAGATGCGGTTTAACAATGATAAATGTAAGGTTATACACATGGGAAGAAGGAATCAATATCACGATTACACAATGAACAGGAAACCTGTTGTGAATGTCTTGGAGATGACTTCGGAGCTGAGGCTCCCTCCGGTAGTTGCTGAGGGTATTGAACCAATTAGGGAATGGGTGTCAGGTGGAGATGACTGGTCTGATATAAGTGAGCTGAACTCTCATGATCCTCGCCGGTAATCAATTGTTGCTTCCATGTCTTTGTTGGGAATTTCAGCTTGCTTTCCTGCTATCATTCAGATAAGTGACTTTCTGTTTTTTTTTCTGTGGTTGGAATTTCAGCTTGCTTCTTGCAGTCTTGCCTTGGACTTCAGCCGAGTCCCCTTTGGGGGCTTGTGCTGCCCACTGTTCTCATTTTGTATTTGCACTTGTTCTCTGTTCCATTGATATTTTTATTTGCTGGGTAGCTGTGTGTTACACCAGAAGTCTGATATAGGTGGTTGAGATTGTGTGGTCTCAGGTTTTTTGCAATCAGAAGTGCTGGTATTTTTATTAGGGTTTTTCTGGGTTGCAGACAGAATTTCTCTCCTGTACTTTACTTTCTAGACAGATTTGGGCCCCAGCATTTGCTCATTCTATTTTCTGTCTGTGTTCACGCTATCCTCTTGTCTAACCGCCATTACATGTTTGGGGCTTCCTATTTCTTTGGGGGCTTTACTCCAGGGCAGTTAGCTTTCCTCTTTCTATCTTCAGGTGTAGCTAACTCTCCGGCTGTGCTGAGGCGTCTAGGATCAACGTAGGTACGCTCCACGGCTACTTCTAGTTGTGCAGTTGGTTTAGGGATCTGCAACCCATTAGGTTCCAGCCTCTCTGGTGTCTTGCTGCTTTGGCAGTATTTTGCTCCTGTCTTCCTCAGCTACCAAATCATAACAGTATTACCGGCCAGACTGAAAATTCTATGGTACTCAACAGAGGAGAAGGATAATGAGCATTAGGAAAAAAAAAAAGAGGGAGTTGTCAGAAATTTTTTTTTCTCTTTTTCTGCTTGTTACATTTTTTCCCTCTTTCTCCCTGGATGCTGAGGAGGAACTTTTCTTTGTCCTCAATGGAGATTGTGCAGTTGTCAGGTCATGTTGAGCGGCTCGCCGCTGAGGTTCAGAATATTGATGCCTATATTGCTAGGCTGCCGGTTGTGGAACCTAGGATCCCCATGCAAGATTTATTTTTGGGGGATCGGTCTAAATTTCTGAATTTTAAAAATAACTGTAAGTTGTTTTTTGCCCTGAAGCCTAAGTCCTCAGGAAGCGCTGCACAGCAGGTTCAAATTGTCATCTCCTGTTGTGCGGCGACCCCCAGGATTGGGCTTTTTCCCTGACACCTGGGGATCCTGTTTTGAAAGATGTTAATGTGTTTTTTCAGGCTCTGGGGTTATTGTACGATGAACCTAATGTCACTGATCAAGCGGAAAAAATCTTGTTGTCATTGAATCAGGGTCATGAAGCTGCTGAACTGTACTGTCAGAAATTTCGAAAATGGGCAGTCATGGAATGATGACGCTCTGGCAGCTCTTTTTCGGAAGGGTCTGTCAGAGACTGTAAAGGATGTTATGTTGGGATTCCCTGTTCCCTCTGGTCTCAATGACTCTATGTCATTAGCTATTCAAATTGACAGATGTTTGCGTGAGCGCAGAGGTATGCATGAGATTGTGTTGCCTTGTGAGTCAGCTCCTGAGCCCATGCAGTGTGATGGAGTGACTTCTGGGGCACAGCGTCATGAGTTTCGAAAGCGTAATATGTTGTGTTTCTACTGTGGTGATGCTTCTCATGCTATTTCCGTCTGCCCCAAGCGGGAAGACCTTTTGCGCGCTCAGTTGTTTTGGGTAGTGTTCAGACTAAATTTCTGTTGAATGTTACCCTGATTTGCTCCATGTCCACATTTTCTGCTCAAGCTTTTGTTGATACAGGAGCAGCTATTAACCGATGGATTTTGACTTTGCCAAACGTTGTGGGTTTCCCATGATACCCTGCGGAAGTCTATTCCTTTGCTGGGCATTGAATCTACCCCTTTGGCGGAGAATAAACCCCAGTTTTCTACCCAGGTGATAATGCGGGTTGACCCGGACCATCAGGAGAGTTGCAAATTTTTGGTGTTGCATAATTTGCATGACATTATTGTATTGAGTTTCCCTGGGTTACAGACTCATAATCCTGTTTTGGATTGGAAATCTGTGTCTGTGACCAGTTGGGGTTGCCAATGTGTTAATACTGACACTCCTGTTTTTTCTGCCCCCCCCAGTCTCAAGATGTTTTTTCTGCCTCCCCCAGTCTCAAGATGTCCCTGAATAGTTGACCGAATTTTCTGATGTGTTTAGTGAGAGTAAGTCTGCATCCAGGAGTTATGATTGCGCTATTGAGTTAGCGCCTGGTGGTAAATTTCCTAAGGGTCGGCTTTTTAATTTATCTGTATCTGAACATGAGGCTATGCTTTCTTATATCAATGAGTCTTTGGAGAAGGGTCATATCAGACCTTCCTCTTCACCCTTGGGCGCCGGCTTTTTCTTTGTGGCCAAAAAGGATGGTTCATTGAGGCCATGTATTGACTAACATCTCCTGAATAAAATCACTATTAAATATCAATATCCGTTACCCTTGATTTCTGACCTATTTTCCATAGTGAAAAGTGCTATTTAGTTTACCAAGCTTGACCTCAGGGGGCGTATATTCTTATTCGCATCAAGCACGGTGATGAATGGAAGATGGCGTTTAATACCCCAGAGGGGCATTTTGAGTACCTAGTGATGCCTTTTGGGCTCACTAATGCCCCTTCCATCTTCCAGTCCTTTATGAATGATACTTTCAGGGATTTTGTGGATAAATTTCTGATCGTTTGGACGATATCTTGATTTTTTCCAACGACTGGGACTCTCATGTGGAACATGTTCGGATGGTGTTTTCCGGATTTTGAGAGAAAATGCACTGTATGTGAAGGGATCAAAATGTCTTTTTGGCGTACAGAAGGTTTCATTTCTGGGATTCATTTTGTCTCTGTCTGTTATTGAAATGGACCCGGTCAAAGTTCAGGCCATTTGTGATTGGGTTCAACCTACTACATTAAAGGCTCTTCAGAGATTTTTGGGTTTTGCTAATTTTTATCATAAATTTATTGGTAATTTCTCCGGTATTGTGAAACCACTGACTGATTTGACCAAAAAGGGTTCTGATGTGGTGAATTGGCCTCCTGAGGCAGTTTTTGCGTTTCTGGAACTTAAGCAGAGATTCACTTCTGCTCCTGTTCTGCGGCAGCCTGATGTTTCTCTACCATTTCAGGTGGAGGTTGATGCTTCTGAGATTGGGGCAGGTGCCGTTTTGTCCCAAAGGGAACCGGAGACCTCTAAGATTAACCCTTGTGCCTTCTTCTCTCGAAAATTTTCCCCAGCTGAACGTAATTATGACATGGGAAATCGGGAGTTATTAGCTATGAAGTGGGCCTTAGAAGACTGAAGACATTGGCTGGAAGGAGCCAAACATCAGGTGGTGGTCCTCACGGACCATAAGAACCTGGTTTATCTCGAATCAGCCAAGCGACTTAATCCTAGACAGGCCAGGTGGGCCTTATTTTTCACACGTTTTTAATTTTGTGGTTTCTTTTCTCCCAGGCACTAATAATGTTAGGGCGGATGCCATCTCGAGGAGTTTCTTTGCGGATTCTCCTGAGGTAACTGAGCCTGCTATTCTAAAAGAGGGTGTAGTTATTTCCGCTATCTCGCCCAATTTGAGACTGGCTCTGGAGGGATGTCAGGAGGATAAACCTGAACGGTGCCCTGTTGGGAAATTGTTTATCCCAGACCAGTGGAGGAAGAATGTTATGTCTGAGATTCATTGCTCCGCATTGGCTGGTCATCCCGGTATTTTTGGTACCAGAGATTTGGTGAGTCAGTCCTTTTGGTGGCCTACTTTGTCTCGTGACGTCAGGGACTTTGTGCAGTCCTGTGGGACTTACTCTCATTCCAAACCTTGCTCTCGCTCTAGTGGTTTGTTAATGCAATTACCTGTGCCCAAGAGGCCATGGACCCATATTTCTATGGATTTTATTTCCGACCTCGCTGTCTCTCAGAGAATGACCATTATCTGGGTGATCTGTGATAGATTTTCCAAGACGATACATCTTGTGCCATTACCTAAGTTGCCTTCCTCCTCTGAATTGGTGCCTTTATTCTTTCAGCTGGTAGTTCGGTTGCACGGCATTCCAGAGAACATTGTGTCTGACAGAGGAGTCCAATTTGTTTCCAGATTTTGGAGGACATTATGTTCTAAACTTCGTGTTCAGTTATCTTTCTCCTCTGCATTTCACCCTCAGACCAATGGACAAACTGAGAGAACAAACCAGACCTTGGAGACTTATTTGAGATGTTTTGTGTCTGCTGATCAGGATGTTTGGGTCTCTTTTTTGCCTTTGGCTGAGTTTGCTCTTAATAATAGGGCTAGCTCTGCCACCTTGATGTCTCCTTTTTTCTGTAATTCTAGGTTTCATCCTCGATTTTCTTCAGGACAGGTGGAGGCTTCTGTCTGTCCTGGTATTGACTCTATTGTGGAGTGAATGCAGCAGATTTAGGACCAAGTTGTGGAGAGGTTGTCTCTCTCTCAGGAGAAGGCCCAGCGGTTTGCCAACCAGCATAGGACTGATGGTCCTTGTTTTAAAGTGGGGGACTTAGTTTGGTTGTCCTCAAAAAATATACCTATGAAGGTTGCGTCTCCAAAATTTAAGCCAAAGTTCATTGGACCTTATAAGATCATGGAAATTCTTAATCTGGTTTCCTTCCGTTTGCTTCTTCCAGGGACATTTAAGATCCATAACGTACTCCACAAATCCTTATTGAAGAGGTTTGAGGTGATCTCAGTTTTTTTTGTTAATCAGAAGTGTTGGTTTTTTTTGTCAGGGTTTTTTTGGGTTGCAGTCAGAATTCTTTCCTATACTTTTCTATCTAGAAAGAATGGGCCCCATCATTTGCTCATTCAATTTTCTGTCTGTGTTCGTATTTTCTTCTGGTTTAACCGCCATTACATGTTTGGGGGCTTCCTATTTCTTTGGGGATTCTGCTACGGTGCAGATAGCATTCATCTTTCTGACTTTAGGTGTAGCTATCTCTCCGGCTGTGACGAGGCATCTAGGATCACCGTAGGTAGCTCCACGGCTACTTCTAGTGTTGCGGTTAGTTCAGGGTCTGCGATCCAATAGTTTCCAGCCTCTCTGGTGTATTGCTTCTTTGGCTATTTTTTGCAATTTCTCCTCAGCTACGGAAACATAACAATTTTCTGTCTGTGTTCGTGCTTTCCTCTTGTCTAACCGCCATTACATGTTTGGGGGCTTCCTATTTCTTTGGGGGCTTTACTCCGGGGCAGTTAGCTTTCCTCTTTCTATCTTCAGGTGTAGCTAACTCTCCGGCTGTGCCGAGGCGTCTAGGATCAACGTAGGTACGCTCCACGGCTACTTCTAGTTATGCGGTTAGTTTAGGGATCTGCAACCCATTAGGCACCAGCCTCTCTGGTGTCTTGCTGCTTTGGCAGTATTTTGCTCCTGTCCTCCTCAGCTACCAAATCATAACAGAAACCACTGAGTAAATCTGACATGGAGAAGGACTTGGGGATCCAAGTTAATGATAAACTTACCTGGAGCAGTCAGTGCAAGGCAGCGGCTGCCAAGGCAAACAGGATCATGAGGTGCATTAAAAGAGGTCTGGATACACATGATGAGAGCATTATACTGCTTCTGTACGAATCCCTGGTTAGACCGTGCATGGAGTACTGTGTACAGTTTTGGGCACCAGTGCTCAGGAAGGATATAATGGAACTAGAGCGAGTACAAAGGAGGGCAACAAAATTAATAAAGGGGATGGGGGAACTACAATACCCAGAGAGATTAGCAAAATTAGGATTATTTAGTTTAGAAAAAAGACGATTGAGAGGCGATCTAATAACCATGTATAAGTTTCTAAGGGGACAATAAAAATATCTATCCGAGGATATGTTTATACCATGGAAGGTGATGGTCACAAGGGGGAATTCTCTGCGTATGGAGGAGAGAAGTTTTTTCCACCAACATAGAAGAGGATTCTTTATTGTTAGGGCAGTGAGTTTATGGAATTCCTTGCCTGAGGAGGTGGTGATGGCGAACTCAGTCGAAGTGTTCAAGAGAGGCCACGTTGTCTTTCTGGAGCAAAACAATATTGTATCTTACAGTTATTAGGTTCTTTAGAAGGACGTAGATCTGGGTATTTATTCTGACGGAATATAGGCTGTACTGGATGGACAAATATCTTTTTTCGGCCTTGCTAACTATGTTACTATGTGACTCTGTCTGGATCATGACAATACTGTCCTCTCAAGGGGGGCCACTGGACCCCCAGGTTTCCCAGGACACCGCGCATGAAACGCCCGAACCAATAGATTAGCATGAACAGCATGAACAGATTGCGCCGGGACCCAGGATTGATTTTCCAGACCATAACCCCTCCATTGGACCAAGTATTGAAGTGAACTGCGGACCATGCGTGAATCCACAATCTGTTCAACCTCATACTCAATCTGGCCATCCACAGAGACCGGAGGCGGAGGGGATGGAGACCAAGCAGAGGAAGGGACAAATGACTTCATGAGAGACTTATGGAACAAATTGGAGATCCGAAGCAATGGAGGCAGGGGCAATCAAAAGGCAACTGGATTGACAACCTCAATTATTTCATAAGGACCTATAAATCTGGGACCCAGCTTAGCAGAAGGAAATTTAAGTCGAATGTTCCTGGTAGACAACTTTTAACATAATTAGGACCCCATTTAACAATGACCCGAGATTCCCAGTCTATCACAGGATTTTGTAACTGTAACCAGGGGAACCCCAACACCCACAGGCAGATTGTCCAGAACAAAACATGAAATACGTTCCTGGTGCAAGGAACCCATTTTAAGATGGAACTCCTCCGAGACAAATTTAATGACATTTTTAGCCAGCCGAGTTTTGTCAATAGCAACAATATGAATAGGATTCTCCAGCCTAACTATCCTCAACTTACACTTGGTCACCAAGTTAGAGTAAATAAAGTTCATGGACGACCTACAGTCCACGAAAGCAGAAGTGGACATGAAGACATTCCCATAACAAAGTTCCACTTCCAACAATATTTTAGAAAATGAGGAAAAAGGTACCTGATAATCTGGGTGACCTCCTCGACAATCATCCAGACTCGGCAGCCTGTTAATCGGTGGCAAGAGGCGCAGTCCATTTTCCAGTGTCTGGGATCCCCGCTGTAAAAACACAGCTTTCCTTCACGTCGTCGTCTCCTCTTCTTCTCTTTGAGGTTGGTGGCCCCAACTCCATAGGTTCAAACAGTGGCAAAACAATAGAGGACAAGCAGGGAGCAAAAAATCCTCTCTCTGTGTAACATCTCTCTCCCACAGCCTTCGATCCATACGGACAGCCTGAGTCATAGCCTTCTCCAAGGAGCTGGGTGGTAGATGGAGAGCCAGAGCATCCTTCAGGTGATCTGACAGTCCTCTCCCGAACTGACAGCGTAAAGTGATCCCAGGACACCTTGGGAGACCATCGTTGGAACTCGAAGCAATACCATTCGGCCGAGAGCTTACCCTGAAAGAGACCCATGCTTGTGTCCTCTGCCACTCTGACCCAGTCAGGTTCATCAAACATAAGTCGTAAGGCCTCAAAGAACCTATCCACAGACACACGCTCAGGGGTAGAAGCAGGTAAAGAGAAAATTCATGATTAAGGTCCCTCCCGAACTAAGGAAATAATTATCCTCACCCACTGACTCTCATCACCAGAAGATCGGGGTCCAAGAGAAAACAATATCTTACAACTCTCTGAACATATGGAACTTCTCCTTTTCCCTGGAGAAGGTATCTGGGAGCCTGACCGTAGGTTCAGGAGAGTGCAGTGAGACATCAACTATGTCAGAGTGCTTACAGACAAACTGGGAAAAAGATCCCTGTAAAGATTTTACCATTACAGAAAACTCCCATCGCAGGTGGTTATGAGACGTGGCCAAGGCCATATGTTCCATAGACAGACCTTGTATCATTTGCGTCAAACTAGACAGCTGATCTGCAAGGTACAGAGCGGATCCATAGAAAGCAGAGCACAGAAAAAAACTGTCTTGTTTTGGGTCGGTTATAATGTCAGGTTGCTGCAATACAGATAGGTGCAGGCTCCACTAGATGGCAGTAGAGAATGCAGAACTGCACTAAACAGAGCAGGCATCCAATGCAGCAGAAAGGCTACCACAGATGGCAGAAGAGTAGTCAAACAGGCCAAGTCAAGCAACACACTGCAGCGCAGTACAAAACAGAATAAACAAACTCAGGGTCAGAGGCAAGCCGAGAAGGTCAGTAGCGGTCAGGAGCAGATAAGCCAAAAAGACAAAAGACAGAAGCAGGTCAGGATACAAGCCAAGTCAGAACCGGTAAATCAATACACTAAAGGTGAACACTGAGTCAAAACGGGAATGGGGGAAAACAGAGACACGGGTTCAGACAGCAAAAGCAGGACAAATCAGAGCAATGAGAATCAGCTACAGCAGCCCTAGGCAAAAACTATAACCGACTATAACCGACATCACCTGCTGGATGCAGCCAACCTGAACCCAGACTGAGGCTGAGCAAGGTTATCCCCTGACATGGCCAAACCGGGGAAAAGGGAAAACAGGACTCATGACAGGAATATTGTAATGTCTTATTTTTATTTTTTATGTTAATAATTGGGTAAGAAAGGGTTATCTGTGGGGGAGTGTTTTTTCAATTAAAGAACATTTCTCTGCTTTTTTAATTAAAGGACATTTTTTGGTGTTTATTTTTCTTAATTTTGATTTCGGAGTTAGTAATGGGACATTATAAATGCATGTACATCAAGCTACACATGCACTGCGCTAGTTATCTCACTGACAATTTTATTACTGTGGACTGTGGATTACTGTGTGGTATTCTTCAATTCAGCAGTTTTTCCATCGATTTCAACGTCTTTGCTGCTCCCAGATCTCCCTGTAGGGTTTGTCGGAAAAATGCTCAGATTTCCCATTCACTCTCATCATACTCGTTACTCGAAATGAGCATCCGAGCATTAGAAATTGCTTAGAGTAATGAGCATCCGAGCATTTTAGTGCTCCGTCATCAACACAAACTATGAAGTAACAATCTACAGTGATTATTTCATTTTTGTTGCATTTAGACCTTTTTCCCCTTATTTGATGTGCTTGTGGAGCAGATGTGAAGCAGTGTTTTTAATGTGCTTTTAATAATATAGAAAAGCTTTGTTTCTGCACTTAAAAAACTAAATGCAACTTTTTACATGCAGTTTTTAGGTTACACATAGGGTCTTCTGAAAAAACAAAAAAAATCACTAAAATGCATGGTTCTGTAGCGTCTTTAGAAGCACAGGGGGCACAGTTTTCATGAAACCACATCCGTTTTGCCTTGACAGTTAAACACAGAAGAATTTCTGTGCAAAAAAGCAGCAGAAAATAAACAGCATTTACACTACATGTGAATACCGCCTAAATTTCCAAGCAAAGTGGATGTGATGCTACTGAACTGTGCATTTTGGTTGATTTTTTTTCTTTCTCCATAGGCTTCTATTTTTTCAATGGGAAGAGGGTCATGTGACACATCAAACTTATTGAGAATTTCACAAGAAAAACAATGGTGTGTTTGGTTTTAACATAACTTTATTCTTTCCTGAGTAATTTACAAGTTTATGACCACTTATAAAATGTGTTCAAAGTGCTGCCCATTGTGTTGGATTGTCGATGCAACCCTCTTCTCCCACTCTTGAGACACTGATAGCAAAACCAAGCCACCAAGGTCTCCTGATCTGACCCCATTAGACTTTTATCTTTGGGGTCATTTGAAGGCAATTGTCTATTTTGTGAAGATATGAGATGTGCAGCATCTGAAACAACGGATTCTGGAAGCCTGTGCTAGCATTTCTTCTGCAGTACATATGGGATATCGGCATACACAGGAGAAATTGCATAAAAAATGCACAGAGCATTTTCTCCTGTTACTCTTGTGAAAATAAAAAAATAGGTCTAAAAAAACATTTTTTGGGAAAATTTAGCTTTTTTTTAATTTCACGTCTCAACGTTATAAACTTCTATGAATCACCTGGTGGGTCAAAGGTACTCAACACACATCTAGATACATTCCTTGAGTGGTCTAGTTTCCAAGCAGGGGTCAATTGTTGGGGTTTCCATTATTTAGGCACCTCAGAGGCTCTCCAAACGTCACATGGCATCTGCTAATTATTCCAGCAAATTTTGCATTCATAAAAGTCAAATGGCACTCCTTCCCTTCTTTGACGACATAGCATTTAATCTTAATTTTCCAGATGTCTGTTTTTAGTAGGCCAGGAGACATAGGCTATTATCGTCATGTTGACTTTTGAATTGATGTGTTTTTCTTTGGTTGGTGAAGAAACACAAACTATTGTTCATAAGAGCCTACATGTTGACTTTTGAGTTGCTGTTTGCTACAAATAACTATCTGCTATCTTTGGGGGACAGGGACTATAGAAGTTTGTTAATATGTTGTATATATACATATTTTACCAGGGCAGCTAATTTGCTGACCTGCAAAACAGAGGACAAACTATGCAGATTGAGTAAATACTCAATGATAGATAAACTCATCCAACCTCCTCCCTGACCTGTCAATGATGACCAGAAACAGAGACATGAGAATAAAGAGGATTTTTTATCCTTCAGGAAAAAGAGAGAGACTTTACAAAGCCACAGCCAGGACAACATGGCTCCATTAGGAGGGACACAGGTTTGACATTCTACAGGATGCCAGCTTAAAAGACCATGGCTATGGCTGGAGAAAAAAAAGTCTGCTCTATTGACCATCATTGAACCCTCAAAGATGTTTGGAGAACTCGGTTAGCACAATCATGTCACCTGGCCACATACTTCAATTGACTGTCAGCTTCCTTAGCTTGTTGATACCTCCTCTGTGTGGGTGCCAATCAAAAGCAGGGTGCCACTGGTGGGGGTAGTCAGCCCTGGAAACACCGAAGTCGCAGCTGCTCTAATTCCAGTAAGTCAGCAGAAAAGTGAAACTCTGTAATTTGCACCATCTTGTGTATTTGCTGGGACTATTCTATATGTTATTGTCTGTTTGATGGTTTAAAAATAAAAAATTGCCACACTGTTTTACTGTCACAGTGTGCTGTCTTTGTAGTGTTATGCCCATGGTAAATGATAGCAGGCATTCAGTGGGATGAGACCTGGTCCAAGTGGTCTCGGGCCAGCGGGAGAAAGCAGCCACTCACCCCCCATGTCTTCACACCTTCCTAGCCCTGCTGTGCATGCAAACAGTAGTTTGGGTATCAGAGCACTCAAGAGAACTTGCAAAACATATTTTACAGTGCAAGTTTTACTGTTACCCTTGTGAAAATGCAAAATTTGGGGCTAAAGAACAATATTTTGGGAAAAATGTTATATTTTTATTTTCATGTCTCAGTTACCCTGGATGCTTTAGGGTAGTGCTCACCCACATCAGTAGTCCTGAGGTCTGTTCAAATGTACGTGGTGACACATCATGGGCTCATCAATGCACATGGTCTGATAATTTCAGCAATTTATTTAGACTGAGAGTCCTTGGTGATACCTTTATGGCTAATGAAGTGTACAATGAAGCTTCGAGTATCAGTCTTTCTCGGTAGTATCTCAATGTTTATCTATGCCTGATGAAAGACCAGTGTCTCGAAAGCTTGCATTACTCTTCAGTTACATAAGGTACAACACTGAGCTCAGTCAATTTCTTGACTGTAAGTACGAAGATACCATCTTTCGCAAATTTGGCATTTAAAAAGTCAAATAGCGCTTCTTCCTTTTGGAGCTCTGCTATGCGCTTAAACAGTAGGTTTCCCCCACGTATGGGGTATTGGCATGTTCAAGAGAAATTGCACAACAAATTTCATGGTCCATTTTATCCAGTGTGAAATTTAAGAAATTTAGGTCTAAAGTACAATTTTTGTGAAAAATCGTTAAATGTTCATTTTTTTTACTTCAGTTCCTGTGAAGCACCAAAATGGTTAATAAACTTCTTGAATGAGGTTTTAAACACCATTAGGGGTGCTGGTTTTAGAATGCTGTCACTGTTTAGCATATTCTGTCATATAGACCTCTCAAAGTCACTTTAACCTTGCTGTTCCGTTCGGGTCATAGTGACCCGTAGAGAATTTGTGAGATCCTGTATATTTTTTCTATAAGTTTCTAAAACTTGATTATATTTGACTTTTCCTCATTTGGGGGGACCTATTTATGAGAATTTTTTTTGGGGGGGTTTACTTTTTGCTATACGCTGATTTGTACACTTGTCGTGTTCGGGTCATAGTGACCCGGCATCATTTTTTACAGCTGTGAGGCCATATTTTCAGTGAAATAAAGGAGTTTTTAACCTCAGTTGGGTCTATTTATTGCATCTACTATTGTATATCAATTTATTTATTTCCTAAATTATTTCAATGGGGTCGTTCACGCACTCTGTGGGGTGTATGCATTGAGATCTGCGCACCATAAAATGGCTTTATATTGATTATTTTTGGCACACAGTCTATACTAAAATGTAGAGCGCATCCAGAGAGAACACTAGGTGTGCACTACACATGTATATTCTGCGCAGAACGGACTGCGCAGAACGCGCTGTGTAAGAAGGCCTTATTTTGTAAAGCTGAGCTATAAAGGCCTGCAAATGGTTTTTTTTGAGCAACTAGAGTAATTTCGTGGTAGGTTCCCATTTCAACAGTATATACCAAACAAGCCGGTGAAGAACGATATAAAAATATGGGCACTATGTAACAGCACAAGTTTTTACCTTTACAATGCACAGGTGTACGGAAAAACACCAGGACAAAGAGCAGAAAAAAATCAGGGGATGAGAGTTGTCCTTGATTTGACATATGGACTCAAAGGACAAAATGTCACATGTGATAATCTTTTTACTTCCTACCAACTAGGGCAAATGTTACAAAAGCGACAACTTACCATGTTGGGTACGATCCGAAAAAACAAGCCTGAACTACCACAAGGTATCTTGAGTAAAAGAAATGTGCATAGTTCCATGTTCTACTTTACTGCAAATACAACAATTGTTGCGTATGTTCCAAAAAAAAAAAAATAAACAAGTAATACTAATGAGTACGAACCACCATGATAATGCAGTAAGTACAAGGGAAGATAAAAAACCTAACATGATCTTGAACTATAATGCAACCAAAGGTGGTGTAGACACATTAGATCAGCTCATTAGTACATATACCTGCAAAAGAAAATCAAATTGGTGGCCAATGATTGTGTTTTACAACATTGTGGATTTGTCGGCATACAATGCTTTTGTGTTGTGGAGGGAAATCAACCCGAATTGGAATACAAACAAACTCCACAAACGAAGACTCTTTATCGAAGAACTTGGAAAATCATTGGTTAGGTTGTATATTGAGCAAAGAAAGGTAACACCCAGAACGGAAGGAGCAGCAGGCCTTGTACAGAGCATCCAGCAACATGCTCAGGAAACCAAAACCATGGCCTCCACAAGCACTTCTAACCCCATGGCCTCTACCAGCGGTGCTTCCAGAATAAAAAGAAAAAGGAGCAGCTATTGCCCTTATTCTTGTGATAATAAAACAAGTATTACATGTTCTGGATGCAAAAATTTCTTATGCAAAGCCCATGTTTATTGTTCTTCATGCAAGAATACATAAATTAATATTACCATGTAAATATGTTCAAATTGAAGTGTTTATTATCTTTATTTTTTTCACAAAATGTTTGATTTGCTTGTTTAGTTTTTTTTTTTTTTTTACCACATATGTGTAGTTTGCTATTTTTCATTTTGCTTATTACTAAGTTTTTTCGGAATAAAAAACAAAAATAAAGATTTCAAATTCATTTTTCTTTTTTTTTTATTTCCAAACATGTGCCCATACAGTCTAGTAAGCAAAAGGTATAAAAATAATTGAGTTAGAGTATCTAAAATCAAGATTTAATAAACCGGGTCATAGTCACCCAGGAGCACTACAAGTGTATAGTACATGGGAACAGAACAGCAGGGTTAAATTTGATGTGGTCCCTAAAAACCTAAAAGAAAGTTGTTTTAAATTTTGTTGTAAAAATGAGAAATCGCTGGTCAACTTTTAACCTTTCTAACTTCCTAACAAAATAAATTAAGTTTCAAAAATTGTGCTGATGTAAAGTAGACATATGAGCAATATTATTTATTAACTATTTTGTGTGACATGACTCTCTGATTTAAGGGCATAAAAGTTAAAAAGTTTGAAAATTGGAAAATATTCTTCAACATCTCCTATTTTTTCACAAAAATGAAAATCATATCAAAGAAATATTACCACTGTCATGAAGTACAGTGTAATAAAAATATAGTCAACTGATCACTGGGATCTGTTGAAGCATTCCAGCGTTATTACCACGTAATGTGTCACTGGTCAGAATTGCAAAATTTAGCCTAGTCATGAAGTTGAAAACAGGCTCGGGGGTGAAGGGTTGAAATCATTTTGGCAGATCAGTGTAATGTTTTGTAATTTCTATATTTGTGTATTTTGCTTATAAATATATTAATGAGTTTTTGTTCACACTTAATGAACATGCTCTTATGAGCAATAACGTGTGAAAATTCTTGATATTAAAAAGTTCCCCATTTGAACTTCAGTGAACTCAGCGCTCGTAGAATTTCTCAGCCACAGAGGTGCACTGTGACGTTGCATGGGAGAGAACAGAGACAAATCTTAGAACTTCAGTAGAAATCTGCAGAGAAGACATTTAGATGGTACCAGACCTAGGCTAAAACAGAACCTGACAGCGGACACAAACAAGTGCAAGTTCTCTGATTTATCATGCCAAGTTATAAAAGAAGAATCCTTTTTATGAGTAAAAAGGGGGTGATGAGTGAAGTGGAGATTAAATAGATTTATTTGACTGGCCTGTGAGATCTATGCGTGATGAATTGTTTATAACTGTATGAAATTTTTATGCACTACTGTGAGCCATAGAATAGAAAAAATGAGAAATACCCCAAATGAACTTCATTGAACTCAGCACTCTGGGGTTTCCCAGTAGCTGGGATGAACTGTGACATAGCGTGAAAGAAGAGAGAGGCTGTTGTTAGAACCACAGTGAAAGCCTACAGAAAAGACATGTGGATATAACACAAGCAGATATATCATGGATTGTTCTAATACCACAAATGACTTATTATTGGACTATAGTTAAAATTATATAATATATTAATAAATTGAGATATTGTAATATAATATAATAGAATAATAATGGGTGGCATTTGCTTGAACTACCTATATGAAGTGAAGGTTATTAAAATTGTATATATAAATAATATTAATAAATCATGAGGACATTGACCATCCAATAATTATAATCACAATCTTGTGTACAATTGGATTTTCCTTCCTTTATCAGCAGTTTGGATTCTTCACAATATGTGCATTTTCCGTATAATGAAGGTAAGACTGAGTTAAATGAATGCCAATAAATAGAGTGTGACTTAGTAGGGATAATTGAAAGAACAGTAGCAAAGGAGGGAGGGAATTTAGGGCTGAATAAGATTAGAGGTTGTAACAGTTAAATTTTAGGTTCCATATTTTAAGATCCAAGTTGACCAAGTTTTTTGGAATACTGAGTGTGTGTGCGCTTCCCAACTGGGTAATTCCTCCAATCGGTAAATCACATGTAAACTGCTCAAAAAAATAAAAGGAACACTTGAACAACACAATGTAACTCCAAGTCAATTACACATATGTGAAATCAACCTGTCCAGTTATGAAACAACACTGAGTGTGTATCAATTTATCCTGCTGTTGCGCAAATGAAAAAGACAACTGACAGCAATGATAGGCAATTAGCAAGACAATTCTTATAAAGTAGTGTTTCTGCATGGGGTGACCACAGACCATTTTTCAGTTCTCATCCTTTTTGGCTGCTGTTTTGGTCACTTTTGCATTTTGTCAATGCTCTCACCCTAGAGGTACTGTATAGTAGTATTAGGCATTCTCAACAACCCTCAAAAGTTGCTCAGATAGTGCAGCTGATCCAGGTTGGCATGTCAATGCAACCTGTGGAAAGAAGGCTAGCTGTGTCCGTCAAGAGACGTGGAGGGAGCCGTAGGAGGGCAACAACCCAGCAGCAGGACCACTACCTCCTCCTTTGTGCAAGGAGGAACACAATAATCAGTGCCAGAGCCCTGCAAAATGACCAACAGAAGACCACTAACATCCATATGTCTGCCTAATCTGTCAAAAACAGACCTCATGAGTGTGGTATGAGGGTCGACATCCACAATTGGTAGTTATGCTTACAGCTCAACACCATGCAGGGCAATTGGCATTTGCCAGAGAACACCAAAATTGGCAGATTTGACATTGGCACCCTATGCTCTTTACGGAAGAGAGCAGGCTCATACTAAGGACATGTGACAGATGTGATAGAGTTTGGAGATGCCGTGGAAAACATTCTGCTGCCTGCAACATTCTTCAGCATGACCAGTTTGGTAGTGGGTCAGTATTGGTGCTGGGAGGCATTTTTCTGGAGGGCGCCACAGTCTTCCATGTCCTAGCCAGAGGTACCCTGACTGCTATTTGGTACCGGCATGAGATCCTCGACCCATTGTGAGACTATATTCAGGTTCAGGGGCCCCTGGGTCCCTTCTGATGCATGACAATGCTAGGCCTCATGTGGCTGAACAGTATCCTCAGTTCTTGCATGATGAAGGCATTGATGCTATTTACTGGCCTGCCTGTTCCCCTGACCTGAATCCAATCAAGCACATCTGGGATATCATGTGTCGTTCCACCCAAGGACATGTAAAGGATGCCTAATAAACATAAAATAATTATGTCCCCTAAATAATTTGATCAAATTTCCTAATTTTACAAAAAATATTTTATCTTTTCCCATTGCATGCCTAACACCTTGTATTGTTTATGCTTACAATGTGGATGCAAAGCTGATTTTGGTATCCTGAAAACTCCAGGAAAAAAATATTGCAAGAAAACACAGCTAAAATGTTGCAAAAATGGAGCAAGAAAAGCAGGACAAAATGCAACAAAACCTGAATTTTGGCTGCAGCTGTTCTAAATCCGGTTTTGGCAAGAGAAAAAAAGCCGCAAAAAAGCAACATGTAAACATAGCCTTACTGTGTATTATAAGCATGCCAGCTTTGGTGCAGCTACTACCTGAGTTTATCACTTATTCAGATGACAGTTTTGTACCCTTGTTTAACAGTTCATATTATAGCCTATTAAAAACTTATTCATATCAATAGTGTTTTTAAAGAAAAATCAATATTAATGGAATACAATATACATTTTATACTTTCAGCACAATAGCATTACTCTATTACCAGTAATTATTTATTCAATATTTTTTATTTACTTAGCGCATGCAATTTATTAATATTTGAAGATACTGTGACAACATCATATAATAAAGTAATATAAGAAAATTATATTACTTACAATATACTTATAAAGAGAGAACCTTGAGAATTTATTTCCAGGTGAGTTTTATTTGTAGTCTCTTTAGTAAGAAATATTTCTACATTTTCCAATCTATTTTTCAGTGCAATGAACATCTCTTTTTGCAATGATATTAAGGTTCGCTGACATTAGCGTATAAAAAATAGCTCCGATGGTGCTCCTGAAAAGTTGGATGAGAGGAATCTGTATGGTTCAACCTATGTCATGCATGTGCTATGAAAGTGTACGATAGTTTCCTCACTTAGCATCTGTATGACCAGGGCACCAGAGAGTGCGTTTTCAAAGTTAGATATGGAATCATTCATTGTCTGTGGACAATTTATATAATACAAGAGATAAATTGCGATATTCATCCCTGATGTCCTATATTTTTATGTTAGAACCAAGGGTGGTCATGGGAATTAAAATGACTTAACTATAATGGGGGCTGTTTGGTTTCATTTGGCAGATGCCCTAATGGAATCTAAACAGACCCCATTATAGATAAAGGGATACGGATACGTATGATTGTTTTTGAAGAAGTACTCCCAACAAAATTGTCATCCTTTTAAGGCCAACTTCACACATTCAGTATTTGATCATTATTTATATCAGTATTTTGTAAGCCAAAACCAGGAGTTGGTCAAAAATGCCGAAGAGGTGACGTGTTTCTATTAAAACTTTTCCTCTGATTGTTGCACTCTTGGTTTTAGTTTACAAATACTGATGTAAAATACTGATCAAATAGTGAACGTGTGAACGTGGCCTAATGGATATATGTACGGGACTTATGTCCTATCTTTCTGACCGCTCCTTCAGTGTATTGTTAGCTGGCTCCACTTCTTCTCCACTTCCTTTCACTATTGTGGTCCTTCAGGGTTCAGTCCTAAGCCCTCTTCTCTCTCTACATGACCCCAATCAGACAGTCCATCAGCAGATTTGGATTTGAGTACCATCTTTATGTTGATGACACACAACTATACATATCTTCCCTTGACTTTGTCCCCGCTATACACCAGAACACCAGTGACTGTCTGCAGTCTACAACATCATGTCCGCTCTCTATCTGAAACTCAACCTTTTCAAAACTGAACTTCTTCTGCTCCTGCCATCTACTGACCTCAGTAAAGCTGACATCTCCGTCTCTGCTATCTGAGTGTTATGTTTGACATCAATCTTTCCTTCACCTCCCATATACAATCTCTAGCTGGCTGTTGTCCCTTGCACCTAGGGAACATCTCTAGAATCCTCCCATTTCTCACCATGGAAACAACAAAAACCCTCACTGTTGACATGATCCACTCCCGCCTTGACTACTGTAATGCTCTATTAAATGGTCTCCCCCTCACTCGACTTTCCCCTCTCCAGTCCATCATTAATGCAGAAGCCAAGATTGTCTATCTGGCTAATCGGCACTCGGACACATCTGCTCTTTGCCAGTCATTTCACTGGCTGCCCATACATTACAGGATCCAATTTAAACTGCTTGTTTTAACCCACAAAGCTCTCCACAGTGCGTCGCTCCTCTACATTTCCTCCCTCATTTCTGTTTATCGACCTACCCGCTCATTACACTCCGCAAGCAACTTTCGACTAATGCTGCACTAATCCGTACCTCCCACTCCCAGCTCCAAGGCTTCTCACGAGTTGCACCAATCTTTTGCACTGCTGTACTCCAAGAAATCAGGACTAACCACAACTTATACAGTTTTAGGAGCTCCCTAAAAGCACATCTGTTTAGAGCGGTCTATTACGTTCCCTAATCAAAGTCCTTTTATATATATAGCCCATTCATTTTCTTTACACATATCTCTCCATCAAATTCCATCTCACCCAAAAGCACCGCAAACACTGGCTGGTGACTACCTCCTGCAGCCTTTATCTATCCCCATTTCCTCAAGATTACTGGACCATCATTGCAAATAAGCCCCTGTACTTTGCATCTTCCCCCACCTTATTACAGATTGTTAGCTCTGAAGAGCAGGGTCGTCATTATTTTTGCTTTAATTATTGTATTATCTTTAACGTTGTTACTTATGACTTGTATATGAACTGTTGAATTGTAAAGTGCTGTGGAATATGTTTGCGCTATATAAATAAAGGTTATTTTTATTATTATATGATTAGAAAGTGCTGGGAGATTGGAGCACACATTACTCACACCATTCATAATACACACCTCAGCTACTACAGAACCTCATGATACACTCTTCAGCTGCTACAGAAAATCAAAATACATACCTCTGCTACTGCAGAACCTCATAATACACACTGCATCTACAGCAGAACACCACAACACATACCTCTGCTACTGCAGAACCTCATAATACATGCTGCAGCTATGGCAGAACACTACAACACAGAGCTCAGCTGCTGCAGAACCTCATAATACACACCTTAGCTTCTGCAGAACCTCATAATGCACATACACACTTCAGCTCTAGCAGAACATCACAGTAAACCTCACCAAAGCTTAACTGCTGAGTATCCTCGTAATATACACCTAATTGTCTACAGAATCTCTTAATACACTTCAGCTGCTGCTGGACTTCCTAACACACATCTCCTCTGCTGCAGGACCTCACCTTAGCTGCTGCAGAACTTTGTAATAAACATCTCAGCTGCTGCAGAAAAGTATAGTATACAGTTAGGTCCATAAATATTTGGACAGAGACAACATTTATCTAATTTTGGTTCTAGACATTACCACAATGAATTAGAAACAAAACAAATCAGATGCAGTTGAAGTTCAGACTTTCAGCTTTCATTTGAGGGTATCCACATTAAAATTGGATGAAGGGTTTAGGAGTTTCAGCTCCTTAACATGTGCCACCCTGTTTTTAAAGGGACCAAAAGTAATTGGACAATTGACTCCAAGGCTATTTCATGGACAGGTGTGGGCAATCCCTTCATTATATCATTCTCAATTAAGCAGATAAAAGGGCTGGTGTTGATTTGAGGTGTGGTGTTTGCATTTGGAAGGTTTAGCTGTGAAGGAAACATGCGGTCAAAGGAGCTCTCCATGCAGGTGAAACAAGCTATCCTTAAGCTGCAAAAAACAGAAAAAACCCATCCGAGAAATTGCTACAACTTTAGGAGTGGCAAAATCTACAGTTTGGTACATTCTGAGAAAGAAAGAAAGCACTGTGAACTCATCAATGCAAAAAGACCTGGGCGCCCACGGAAGACAACAGTGGTGGATGATCGCAGAATACTCTCCATGGTGAAGAGAAACCCCTTCACAACAGCCAACCAAGTGAACAACACTCTCCAGGAGGTAGGCGTATCAATATCCAAATCTACCATAAAGAGAAGACTGCATGAAATTAAATACAGAGGGTTCACTGCACGGTGCAAGCCACTCATAAGAATCAAGAATAAAAAGGCTAGGCTGGACTTTGCTAAAAAACATCTAAAAAAGCCAGCACAGTTCTGGAAGAACATTCTTTGGACAGATGAAACCAAGATCAACCTCTACTAGAATGATGGAAAGAGAAAAGTATGGCGAAGGCGTGGTACAGCTCATGATCCAAAGCATACCACATCATCTGTAAAACATGGCGGAAGCAGTGTGATGGCTTGGGCATGCATGGCTGCCAGTGGCACTGGGTCACTAGTGTTTATTGATGATGTGACACAGGACAGAAACAGCCGAATGAATTCTGAGGTATTCAGAGCCATACTGTGTGCTCAGATCCAGCCAAATGCAGTCAAACTGATTGGTCGTCGTTTCATACTACAGATGGACAATGACCCAAAACATAAAGCCAAAGCAACCCAGGAGTTTATTAAAGCAAAGAAGTGGAATATTCTTGAATGGCCAAGTCAGTCACCTGATCTCAACCCAATTGAACATGCATTTCACTTGTTAAAGACTAAACTTTAGACAGAAAGGCCCACAAACAAACAACAACTGAAAACCACCGCGGTGAAGGCCTGGCAGAGCATCAAAAAGAAGGAAACACAGTGTCTGGTGATGTCCATGAGTTCAAGACTTCAGGCAGTCATTGCTAACAAAGGGTTTTCAACCAAGTACTAGAAATGAACATTTTATTTACAATTATTTAATCTGTCCAATTACTTTTGGTCCCTTTAAAAACAGGGTGGCACATGTTAAGGAGCTGAAACTCCTAAACCCTTCATCCAATTTTAATGTGGATACCCTCAAATGAAAGCTGAAAGTCTGAACTTCAACTGCATCTGATTTGTTTTGTTTCAAATTCATTGTGGTAATGTCTAGAACCAAAATTAGATAAATGTTGTCTCTGTCCAAATATTTATGGACCTAACTGTATATCTGGATCAGCTGCTACAGGACCTCATTACCCCACATCCATTGCTGCCTATCATTCTAGTTAACACACATGCTGTAGAACCTCATAATTTACCTCAGCTGCTGCAGAACCTCAGTGCATTCTACACAGAACTCTTCACTTTATTTCATTCCTAGAAACCGCTTTTAAGCAGAACACTGAATAAACTTTATTATCCACTAATGTTCCAATTTTATTCTTTGGTTCTACAAGAAATGGTTCCACAATTCTGTGCTGGGTAATGTATGTTGAGAGTTTATATAGCCTCCACACTCAGGCTGCCAGTAGGACCTGTGGACTATGGTCATGTGACCCTGGTGACATCATCACAGGTCCTTCTGCACTTCTATCCATGGAGCAGTGCAAGTATCGTCAGTGCAAACTGTACTTTATGTGGTCAGGTGACTCAGGAGTTCGGTGCAGTTTCTCCTCCCCTTCTTGGTGTTGCCTACTATGGAGCTGACAGGAGATTTACCAGGAATACAGGGGAGGCTGGAAGCAACGGCCCCCAATACTATGGGGGTTGGGTATTTTCTCTAATACGTTTCTACCTGCTTATGATTGGTTAGCATCATACTGGGAGAAGAAGTACATGCCTCATGAAAGCTACTTGATAACACATCACTTGGCCATAAAAAAAGTTAACTAATTACATACTAACTACTTTTCTTGATAATTTCTAGGCAACAGAGAGCTAAAATAAAAAAATAACCAAAACTTTTATTCTGCTCTGCAGCCACTATTGCATTGTGTGTCCAGTTCAACATAAAACATTTGGGGAAGGGTATTTGTTAAGCAGCAGTACTGAGTTGCATAGATGTGATTCCAGCTTTGGGGCAAAGGAAAATAACTTCTTAGAAATCTACTGCTCGATTTGTGTGCATGCTTCCCTGTATAAATATCGCTCACTCCTCCTCTCCCACCCTTCTCCATAGGGTATTATAGGAGGTGTAACCTGACATTTCACTGTTCTGGCCTCCACCTTGTGTTCAACTAGAAAGAGTTGAGCTGTTTTAGAGTGGATGGTGAGTTCTGGAAAAAAAAGTGGTTCATAAGAGGTGAAGTTTGCTTTATTTCCTTGTACTATTCATATGCAAAGTTTGTTGAAAACGCAGCTCCCATTTAATGTTCCGTACACTAATGTAACAATTTTTTAATTCTCCATTTATTTAAAAACTAAAGCAACCATACACATAACCCCAATATATATACATATTTTTTTAAGTGTACAGATAATATGTAAACCTTCAGTATGTGGCCTAAAAGGTTTGTCCAGTACTAGGACAATATAGTCACCTCCCGTGCCGGCTCTGTTCCAGTGGTGTCAGCACTCACGGTCCCGGGGCTGTTATGCAGTGGAAAGACACTTAATGCCTGACGCCCAATCAGCGCTGACATCACTGTCTCTGCCTTCGGACAAACTGAACATAAAGAGGAAGTTCGGGCTGTAGATGATCCCTGACTTCCTTTTCATGTTCAGTTTGTCTGAAGGAGGGGACAGTGATGTCAGCGCTGACTGGGCCTCAGTGTCACCTTTCACAACACTGCATCACAGCCCCAGGGAGAGCAAGTGCTGACCCCACGGAAATGGCACCAGCATGCGAGGTGAATATAAGGTTTATTATTTTATAGGTGTAGAACATTTAATTTAAGAAGTGATTTTGCTAGTAGTGGACAACCCCTTTAATACATACAACAGACCTTTAACAAACCCTGGGAGCAGTTTTATCCATACATGACACTGTGTGATCTTCCCCTTTATAAATTATTTTTCAACTTTGTTTCATTTCTTTGAATACCTTTTTATCTGCTATTAAATTGTAGAAAATGAATATTTTTTAATTGCCTCCTTTACATTTATATCTTCTTAGTTTTATAGCCTTATTCATCAGTTTATACAGTTCACAAGTTAATGCTACATTAATAAATAAAACATCATGCATACTACTTAGCAGCTGTGCCCTCGCAGGTATCCGGGTCGGGTGATAAACTTGATGGGAAAGTCATACATAATGATTTACTCTAAGAAATGGCTTTATTCTATTGATATTTTGACTCTCTGTAGAAATAGAAAGATCTAAATCAAG
>JARQOD010000006.1:414011653-414031653 GCA_033576555.1 Oophaga sylvatica
AATGGAAGTGATGGTTTACTACATCGTTGCCTTACTGATCACTCTATACGAAACACTGAAAGTGTTGCATATACAGTTTTGAAAGCAGAAACATTGCTTTCTTCTCCTTTCAGCCGCATGATTTTCATGTGACAATAGGGAAACAAGGTATACTGGATCTTGGCAGACTTAGGCCAGCTGAGCACATCCGGCTGACTTTGACACTGGGAACAGCTGATCAGCGGGATACAAAGTGATGTACACCACTGATCTGATATTGACAATTTATTTTAAGGATTGGTTATCATTATAAAACTACCACACAAACCCTTTAACCAAACTGAAATCATCCTACATTCTTATGGTTTGTAACTTTGGATTTGATTTGCTATTTTATTTTCCAAATCTACAGTCATGGCCAAAAGTTTTGAGAATGACACAAATATTAATTTTTACAAAGTCTACTGCTTCACTTTTTCTAATGGCAATTTGCATATACTCCAGAATGTTATAAAGAGTGATCAGCTTAACAGCAATTACTTGCAAAGTCAATATTTGGCTAGAAAATGAACTTTATCCCCCAAAACACATTTCAACATCATTGCAGCCCTGCCTTAAAAGGACCAGCTAACCTCTTTTCAGTGATTGCTCCATTAACACAGGTATGGGTGTTGATGAGGACATGGCTGGAGATCAATCTGTCATGATTAAGTAAGAATGACACCACTGGACACTTTAAAAGGAGGCTGGTGCTTGGCGTCATTGTTTCTCTTCTGTTAACCATGGTTATCTCTAAAGAAACACGTGCAGTCATCATTGCAATGCACAAAAATGGCCTAACAGGGAAGAGTATTGCAGCTAGAAAGATTGCACCTCAGTCAACAATCTATCGCATCATCAAGAACTTCAAGGAGAGAGGTTCCATTGTTGCCAAAAAGGCTCCAGGGCGCCCAAGAAAGACCAGCAAGCGCCAGGACCGTCTCTTAAAAGTGTTTCAGCTGCGGATCGGACTACCAGCAGTGCAGAGCTTGCTCAGGAATGGCAGCAGGCAGGTGTGAATGCATCTGAACGCACTGTGAGGCGGAGACTCTTGGAGCAAGGCCTGGTCTCAAGGAGGGCAGCAAAGAAGCCACTTCTCTCCAGAAAAAACATCATGGACAGACTGATATTCTGCAAAAGGTACAGGCAGTGGACTGCTGAGGACTGGGGTAAAGTTATTTTCTCTGATGAATCCCCTTTTCGATTGTTTGGGACATCAGGAAAACGCCTCATTCGGAGAAGACAAGGTGAGCGCTACCACCAGTCTTGTCTCATGCCAACTGTTAAGCATCCTGAAACCAATCATGTGTGGGGTTGCTTCTCAGCCAAGGGAATCGGCTCTCTCACAGTCTTGCCTAAAAACACAGCCATGAATAAAGAATAGTACCAGAATGTCCTCCAAGAGCAACTTCTCCCAAGCCTCCAAGAGCAGTTTGGCGATCAACAATGCCTTTTCCAGCATGATGGAGCACCTTGCCATAAAGCAAAGGTGATAACTAAATGGCTCAGGGAACAAAACATAGAGATTTTGGGTCCATGGCCTGGAAACTCCCCAGATGTTAATCCCATTGAGAACTTGTGGTCAATCATCAAGAGACGGGTGGACAAACAAAAACCTAAAAATTCTGACAAAATGAAAGCATTGATTGTGCAAGAATGGACTGCTATCAGTCAGGATTTGGTCCAGAAGTTGATTGAGAGCATGCCAGGAAGAATTGCAGAGGTCCTGAAGAAGAAGGGTCAACACTGCAAATATTGACTTGCTGCATTAACTCATTCTAACTGTCAGTATAAGCTTTTGTTACTCATATGTTTGCAATTATTATATTTCTGTCTGTGATAAAAACATCTGTCAAACACACATAAAAACCAGAGGGCAGCAGATCATGTGAAAATATAATATTTGTGTCATTCTCAAAACTTTTGGCCATGACTGTATAGGCAGTAGAACAGGTGCAAAGATGTAAATGAAGCTTCAATCTGCAAGGTTTTTGTTTATCTGTTGTAACCATGGGAACGCATGAGTCTGAATTGAACCAACATATGCAAAATACTAGGCTTTTTCAACTCTGATACTAATCTTTGCCCTGCACCACCAAAACGTGTGACTACAATAATATTAAAAGGGATTTTGTAAAAAAAAAAAAAGAATTGATTAAGCACTAACAGGCAAGTACCGTATTTTTCGGACTATAAGACGCACCGGACTATAAGACGCAGCCAGGTTTTAGAGGTGGAAAATAGGGAAAAATATATTTGAAGCAAAAAATGTGGTAAAATATTTAATAACATACTATTATATGTGGTGTTATTATATATAATAGTATGTTATTATGTTGGAAGCTACGGGTAGGAGATGGTGCTGCGGGACCAGTGTGGTGTCTGTAAACTACTATGTGAAGACGCTGGAGGGTGAGTATAAGGCGGGGTCACACATGCGAGAAACTCGCACGATTTCGTGTGAGTCTCTCGCATGAACACCCGGCACTGCCGCCGGCACTCAGATGGGATCGTGCGGCTGCATAGAAATACATGCTGCATAGAAATAGAGACAGATGATAGAGACAGAGTTGATAGAGATAGATGATAGAGATAGATGATAGAGACAGATGATAGAGACAGATGATAGAGACAGAGATGATAGAGATGATAGAGACAGAGATGATAGAGATGATAGAGACAGATGATAGAGACAGATGATAGAGACAGAGATGATAGAGACAGAGATGATAGACAGATGATAGAGACAGATGATAGAGACAGAGATGATAGAGACAGAGATGATAGAGACAGAGATGATAGAGACAGAGATGATATAGACAGAGTTGATAGAAATGTGACACGTATGCGTTTCATGTGCGCATGATGCGCTGCACAAAAAAACGCAAGTGTGAAAGTAGCCTAACCTTTTAATTAATTCTCAGTTGTACAGTGTGTCTGAAGGACCTGTGATGACATCATGAAGAGGCAGGGCTTTGGTCATGTGATGCTCCAGCCCACCCTCTTCATGACCTCATCACAGGTCCTTCACAGGAGCATTCAGCCTCCCATCAGCACAGCCCCAGGCTGTCAGGTATGCCAGCTGCTCCTGCTGCCTCCTTCTCCTTCAGACACCGATCTGCCCAGCTGCTGCAGGAATCAGGCGCTGGGGAAACTGTGGCTCTGTGATCTGCTGCTCCCCATTACTGCTCAGCTGATAGGTGGGTGGGGAAGCGGCTGATTAATATTCACTGCACTTAAGTAGGGACCAGGAGTTTCCCCAGCACTTGTTTCCTGCAGCAGAGGGGATATTTTCTTGCCTCCTGCTGATCCCACTCCACCGCTGCCCCCTGCCCCCCTCCCCACATGTTACATTCCGACCATAAGACGCACCCACACTTTCCTCCCAAATTTGGAGGAAAAAAAGTGCGTCTTATGGTCCAAAAAATACGGTAGTTGCCACCTACCTGCCTGTTGTGCCTGGTGCCATTATTACTGATGTCATGCTGATTGACAACCACCAGCCCCAACTAGGCAACTAGGATCCAGGCGTCAATCAGCATGATGTTGGCAGTCTTGCCCTGATCTATTGACAGAACAAGCTGCAGCTCTGTCGATGTCATGTCAGCTGAATCACTGTCAGGAGTGGTCTGGGACCACTCTGAGCCAGCGAAAAACATGGCATGGCACAACAGGTAGGTAGGTAGTAACTACCTGCCTGTTAGTGCATAGGCACATTTTTTTTTACAAATTCCTGGTTACTCTCTTTAAAGCACCACTCCAGAGTTTTCTTTTCCAGTGCTGGCGTGGCACTTTAAATGTAAGCCCCATGCTCCCATTCTTGTACACAGCTTCCTGCGGCTTCCCTTTTAACTGACGCCACTTCGGTCCTGCAGTGCCAACTTCTGACTGGCCGAATGTCACAAGTGCTCAATAAAAGTCTGTGAGAGCCACAACAAGGCTCTCATAGAAGAAAAGTTTCCACCAGCGAATGGAGCTGCCAGCAGGTCACCTTTCACTGGAGACAGATGGGAGCGATGCTGTAGATAGATGAAGGCAGCAGCAAGTGAGTATGAGAGAGGGGACAGGAGACTTGCAATAAAAAATCCCACTAAAGTGGTGTTTTAATTAATCTGCCTCATTTTTATGACATAGATGGATTGAAGTAGAAAGATAAAGGCTTTAGAGGTGGTGCGAATCAATACAAAGAACCCAGTGCGGTGGCCATGTCGGTAATCTGTTGCTGTCAAATGGGACCCCTATGAACCACCTCTTACCTGAGAGCATCACTGACTCCTCCTTTGATTAAATGGCCTTGTATGATGTAATCATTGCCGTGTGATTCAATTATGATGTCGAAGTCACACCAGGCTGGATTATCACAAGAAGAGCAATAGACGCCGGTTAATTGGAGGCAGTTTTCTAAGCTCCCATCTGACGGTCACTGATTACTGATGAGACAACTGGACTAGGTTCTGCCAATTGATTCAGACCATCTCTAAAGGTCTACATTTGTACTTGTAATTATAAAACATTACCTTTACAAAGTGGAATAACTCCGCTCCAAGTCCCATTGCTTGTACATTGACGTGTAATTGAGCTCTTGGGATCCATCGTAAATCCAGGTTGACAAATATATGTAACATTCTGTCCCACAATATAATCATCTCCATATCTGAGTCCATTGGCTGAGACACCAGGATCTCCACAGCTGATTACTGCGTGTAAGATGTCGAGGCATTATTAGTTATCTCACTTGTCAGGTAGTAAAATTAAATCTTTTTTTTCTTAAATACTGTACATTCCCACATCTGACTTTTAGACCCATCTTGTAAAGTGGTCTGTTTGCGTGATAGGTTGGTAGGTTGTAATTTCTTTGTGATAGTACTGTTTTGGCTGAGCTCAGATGACAGTTATGACAAAAACCTTCCATTTTCATCCCCATAAATCAAATGATTTTCCATCCATCTAAATGTCTGTACGACCATGAACGTATGACCATATTCCACAAAGAAAAAAATTACATGCGCTAGTGAAAAAAATGCATATCTGATCTTACTCACTTACAATGGTTTGTGTGCTATCCATTTTGCACATCGACTGAAAATAGGTAGATCTGAAAAATGCCTAAAAATTAGACCCTCAAAGACTACCTGGTCTTTAATGCACATGCACACAATATGATTGTATTATGTAGCTGACCCACATAACATCAGAAGTCATCTTATTTGGAGCTAGTGCAAGCAGAAGACCTTTACGGAAAAGAAAATATGAAATCCTTATATTTATATATTTTCTGGTGTTGAAAACATTTATTGTATATGTACTGTATGGTCATTCAGGTTTTTTAAAATTGCTTTTTAATTGTCAATTCTTCGGCCAGTTAGTACTCATCTAATATACTGGAGCAAACTTATTATACGCACAATTTATCTAGCAAAATAAAAATAAATCTTTTTATCAAGAGATAGATAAAATAAGAACTAGGACATATAAATGCTATAGACATATTTAACATGGAAAAAAAACATTTATACATTGCAGTGGTTTACATTAGTTAATACAATTGTGCTGTGATTTAGTCTCCCATTCATTTTCAGACCTCCTGATAAGCAGTTTGCAGCTTAATTCAAATTTCAGATACTCATTGTATTAAATTGCCTCTCTCAGTAATATAGGCTGAAGGTGACGTCTGTTTGCATTTATCCTTATTAGCTCATATATCATCACAGCTTCTATCCTGAACTCTTCCTAAGCTTTCCTTCTGTTCTATGTCCTGTTGTCTCTGCCTACCTTGAGACTGTCTATACTTTTTCCCCTCTCCTCACTATGAAATCTGTGTAGAATTCCTCCTTGCTGCTATCTCTGCCATTGAGAGAAGAGAGCAGAAAATAGACTTCAGAACCAGGAGCTCTGAATTATTTGTAACATTTTTGCAAACCATTCAGCTAGCTAAAGGACTACGGAAACTTTGTGGTAGGTAGACGGCTAACATTTTTTAATAAATACTGTTTCAAAAGCTGCTTAAATTCACAGTTAGGAAGAAAACGGACAGTAATAATTGCAAAAAAATATGTGGAAAAGTGAAGTCTTTAAACTTTTTAAGACAATTTTTGTAGAATTTCTATTTTTTTTTTAATTTTCTGTAAATAATTGTACACCACCATACTTACTTGTGCAGTTGGGTAGTGCCCCTGACCATGTGCCGTTGACTGTACATTGTCTAATGTTAGATCCAGAAAGAATATAGCCATCCACACATGAGTATATAACTGAGCTGGAGAAAGTTGTTCCATCAACTCGAAACACTCTTCCATTTGCCGTTGTTCCAGGATTTCCACATTGAACCGCTAGGATAAAGTAAAATAAAGAACACATAAAGAAATGAAAACAAACGATTGATATAGATATAAAATAAATATTAAAAAATATCATTATTTGGTAGAAAACTTTAATTACAGGGCACAGATTTATCATCATTGCTTGCATTTAGACAAGATTTTCCCGAACCTTTTTTGCAGATGCCACAGCAGTCACTGCCAGCCATTTATACTACTACTACATTGAGATATCTAGCTGTCTCTCCTGAAATTGACAACTTAGTAGACAATGTGTGAATAAGCATGCATAATACATTCAGCTCCTTGTATGAATCTTTTCCAAGCTCAATTACACAGAGAAAAGCTGGGACATCGTTAGGATGTAAAATGGATGAGGAGCATGAAGACGGAAATGTTTCAGATTTCTTAACGACACCTCAGCACATTTTATCTAAACAGTTCCCGGAAACTTAATGGCCCAGAACCTAATTGTTAAAAAGCATTATTTGAATAATAATGGGGGGAAATATTTAAAGCTTCCTCCTAAGTAATTTGTGTGAATGAAATGTAATTGGAAAGATACAATATTTAATGGGTTGGCTAAAATTAAAGAGATATTAAAATATCTAATTTACCTAATTAGGGAGAACACTGGGGAATTGTAAAGGAAATTGATGTATAGGTAATTGCCTAAAGTTTATATCATAATCATGTTCTCTTACTTTGTTCTCTCATTAAGTGTTATTCCTTTTTTTTACAGATGGGGTTAGGACAAACTGGTCAACTTCTTGTCTGCGTGTCTGAGTCTATCAATTCCCATGCAAAAATACTTGCTTTTGTCCCTTTTTTTTCCCTGGTCTCAGATTTCTGTTTTCATACATATTTCTCTAATTATAGTCTTTCCAAATTTATTTAATCATTAAGATAGCAATATATATTAGATAATAGTCATCCAAATACTGAGATTAGGCAGAACTGGCAAACTTATTTATGCTTATGGGGACATGCAAAATTTCCTCTTATGTCAAAAGAATTGATCCTGAAGATGAAAAGATCAGCATGTTAAGGTTCAGTGCCAAATACATTTGTTTTCGGGGGAGAAAAGACCCTATTGTGTACATGAAAACACATGCAGATTGCATAAATTTGCATGGTACTGAGATGGTGGAAGAAATAGTTGTCAGCAAAACAAAAGTATGGCTTTTGAAGGTATATGAGAACCTTAGCTTAATGGTGGACCAATCATTTTAGCAGAGATTCTTAAAAAAGTCTATATGAACCACAGACATTTATTGCTATGCTCTAAAGGTCTGATGGTTGGGATCCACAACTGTTGACCTCACCCCATCTTGTTCCTAGGAGAACTTCATTTCATTAAGGGAAGCAGCTCCAGAAGAGAAGACACTTTATTATATTCACATACCCTAACATGGTATATGCAAAGAGGTTATCCATGGTAGATACTTGTATCTACTTCATGCTACAGATGCTTGGTCTCATTTATAGGTTTTTCTAGGTACAAATTTAAAAAGAGGAGTCAAAATAATAGCTAAAGGTATAAGGTTTCATTCATCAAGGTTTTTATGGAAAAGCTTTGAAAAGTCACCAATTTGTGTGGCAAAGTAGAGCTGGAGAGGAGTCGGGGTAACTGATATGCCCACCTATACAATTCATGAAAAATGCCAGCATTATTTAACCCCAGAAATACTATTCCTGCGCCTGATTGGAGTAGAATACTTGGCACGGAGCATGGAAGTGCACCCAACTCAGAAGAGGTTCCTCTTAATGAATTTTTCCCCACTTCTCTTTCATCAGACTGGCATAGTATGAATGCATTCTTGTTAAATTGGCCCCATAAAGTGTTTGTGCTCTAAGGCATCTCCTTAACAGAGTACACAGTACAAAAGTCTGTAAGAGGCCCACACTGTTTAATGAATTCAGCTTCTTTAGTAAGTGGCATGCGCCTCTGTGCACCATGCCAGAATTGCTAATCCAGTCAGGGATTTGAGCAGCATTTCTGGCGTAGAAACCGCTGATAGATTTGTTGAATTCTACGGGAGCTGTTGCAGTCACCCCGTCCTGGTCCAAAGTGGTGTGAAAATGTCAAAAGTTGCAAATTTTTATTCACAACTGCCGGTTGTGCAAAAATTTTGCTACTTTTAAAAGCTTATACTCCATTTTAGTGGTGCAAAGGCTTTGATGAATGAGTCTCTTTATTGTTTAAGTCATGTCTGAATAGAAGACATCATATTGATCTCCAGCAATCCCTGTCAATTTTTATTGGATTTATGCATTACCAGTATAGTCTGTGTAAATAATTTCGCAAGACAAAGTCCAGCATCCAGGTCTGTCATTTCTGGCTGCTAGACAGGAGCCCCAAGAACCGCTTCCTACTTCACAGCATCTCTAACTTTTCTTTTGATTAGTCAGAATATTGTGACATCATAGATGAAGTGTGACAGACATGCAAGCCAGCTAATCAAAAGAAGACCCGCCGATGCCTGGGGTAAGCAAAGAACTCTCTGGGCTTGCATCCAGATATTATTGACCTGGTCATTGAACTGGGTTATACGCATCAATTCATATCAACTTTAATTAGCAGTAATTATGAAGAAATAAACAAGGACTATTTTTCAAATTGCAAAAAAAAGTACACATAATGGGGGTGAAGGAATAATAGATGACACAAGAGATTTAATTTAAATGAATACGCAAGAGTGATTTCACCCTCGTGATTTCCTAGGTGCCAAAAGAAAGATCATCATTTTGAATCTGTCGCAGTTTAGACTGCTGTCATAACTGGTTGGTGGCAGATTGGGTGTCAAATCCTGTTGACAGATTCTCTTTAAAAGATAGTCCAACTTTATTTATTAAAACTTCATAACCCTATTAATGATCTTACAAACTTTATACCACAGGTGACAAGTAGAGATGAGCAGATCAGGCAAATTTCAAATTGGTCTGTTTGCACAGGTTTTCCTAGGAAATTATTTTCTAAATGTAATGTCCCTAATTATGCTGTGGGTTCTCTCCAGACCCGAGAGCAAATAAATGTATTATATAAAAAAAAAAAATTGTTATATTCACCTCACTGCTGATCTCTCAGGCCTCTCCACCACTCATGACCCATTTGAACAGAGTCATATTTTCTACTGCTTGTCACTCGCAGTGATATACCCAGACTCTCATAGAAAGTCATAACTGGGAATCAAAAGATTCAATGAGGACTGGATGTTTGACAGTGAGGAGCAGAGGGGGCAGAGAGATGAAAGGTAAGTTAAGTATAAGGATTTTATTTTTTAACCATTTGATGGCCTTCCTCCTGTTCAGAAAATGTATTCCAGCGGCCACAATTTTGCTGAAACTGCAAGAAAGTGAATTACAAAAATCAGCATTTTGGCGGATATGGATTTTTTGTAAAATTTGTGTAAAATTCAAGTCCATTCGTATTTGTTGTTCTCTAATGATCTGGATTGGATCTTTTAGCCTTTCCTGAATCAGATAATCTACTAAGGTACAGAATCCATGAGATATTGGAGACGTGCCTCCAGTACTTTTAAGCCCTTCATATTGATGGGAACATGAGAAAACTGGTGCTCAGAACTAAATTGGGCGTCATTAAGAGAGATAATAGCAAGAATTTATCAAAAGTGGCACTTATAACAAAAGTCCAGCACTGATTTTTGAGAGACTTGATTAGCTTGCATATAAGATTTCTCCATTATTCCCCTGCACCAGTTTTGATACATTTCACAATTATCTATTTGCCATAAAAATCCATAAAAGTATAGAAATGAACTAACACTAAAAAGTCACATTTCCAAACAAATACTATAAAAAAAGATAAACTGCAATAAATACCACCCACTGAATGCATTTCCTATTCTCTTGCAAAGTTAAAAATGCATCTATTCTTTACAGTGAGATGAATTATAAGTCCATTATGTGAGTTATGATTCACTAACCATTTTACACTTCAATAAATTGAGGACTTTGCCACCACAGCTAAGAATGTGAAATTAAAGGACAATTATATTTGTCATTGTAGCTTATGGATATGCATTATACTAGCTAATGATCAGAAATGTAGTTTGCCCTATATGATATTACATTTTAATCTAAGCCCAGTTCTACTGGTTAAAGAAAAAGGCAAATTATGACCACAAGGAAATAGGGAAACAAATCTACAACTATGCTATATATTACTTATATATTATATATAGTCCAGCAAAGGCAAAAGATGAACGGCAACTAGGGCACACAAATCACCACTGTAGACAGACAGAGCTATTTTTCTGAACTTTAGCAGTGTAAATGTTCAGCTAATAAAACGGGTGCTTGCAAGGAAAACAAGAAATGTCCAGAAACTTTAGAAAGAAAAAATGCAGCACTCACCAACTGAACTGAAAAGTTATATGTCCTTTATTTCACAAACGTGCCATGGACAGATGAAAGAACAAGCAGGACTTGAAAGGAATGTGGGGGAGGTGGATGCCGAACGACGGCCGTATCACGATTACTCGCTTCTACTGGTACAGACTTCTCCTGGAAGTCCTTGTTACTATTCAGGTTCAGCAGTCTGAACAAATCTTGTTGAAAGACTGCAGCACATTCAATCAACAAGCTTTATTGGGTGGACACTTCCAGCTTAATCACAGGCATATGATTGTCCGGCACACTGTATATATATAAAAAAAAATGTGGGGTTTCATCTATCGTTGATAAACAGCACAGGCAAAACCAGCAGCTGTGGGCTTCAGCCTCCAACGTTCAGCTTTATCTTGGCTGGTTAACAAAAATAAGAGATTCCATGCCATTTTTTAAAATTATTTAAATAAATAATCTAAAAAACCAGTGTTGGGTTCCCATACTCATTTTTGATAACCAGATGGGAAGGGGCCATGGATATTGGCCTTGCTCAGCCTAAAAATAGCTGCCTGCAGCCACCCAGAAAAGGCGCATGCATTAAAAATGTGCCAGTTCTAGCACTTCATCTGGCTCTTCCTACTTGCCCTGGTCTGGTGGCAAAAGGAGTAATAATTGTGGGGTTAATGTCCGCTGTTTTATAGCCACTAACATTATGCCCACAGGTTAGTAATGGAGAGTCGTCTATAAGACACTAACCCATAGTCAAATGTATTAAATACAAAACACAGAAGAAAACGTTCCCCATTTTCTCCATCACCTCATCAGCCGCACACAGTAAAACATGCACCACGAACTTGAGCACAGCCAAGTGGAAAAAACAACAAATGTTTCTGAACCTGATTTGTTTGGGGGACAGATCCCACAATGCACAGTATCTATGGACTGGGATCAAAGAGCAGAGAATGAGTGGTTGGTGTCGCTGCCCTTTAAGCCCATAATTGACATAATTGTGCGATAATTGACAAAATCTGGTAGCAGCTCTGGGTTTAGCCAGTTTGGCACACGTCCCTTGCATGGTGCATGTGCATAATTTGGTTGTGCAGAGCTTCCTCAAAAAGTCCCCAGATACATCCAATCTGCTGGTGAAAGTGTCGAAAGTGTGTGAACACATTCAGCGTTCTCACCCTTCTGCTGCTCAACTGTCTGCGTTGCAGCGTCACTTTTCTCTTCCTGCTCAATATCTCATATGTAATGTGCCAACAAGCTGGTACTCCACACGGCATATACTGTAGAGGTTGTGTGAGCAGCAGCAGGCAATAGTGGAGTTTCAGCTGCAGCACACACGGGTGAGTCGCTCTACAGAACAATTCCACTTTGTCACCAATGAGTGAGCTTCCAAGCAGGATGTGTGTGATGCATTGTGCTGCTTTGAGTATTCCAGCAGCATGGCCAGCTCTAATGACACCATCATCAGCATTACGATACCTCTTGCTTGCCTGCTGTAAACAATACTTCAGGCATGAGGTTGTGGGACAGGAGGAAGAGGAGCAGGAGGAAGAGTGTCAATTTGCAACTTTATCAGGCCTGTCGTCCACACAAGTTTCCAGCCAGGGGACAGTTTTGGAGAATGAGGAGGGCCATAAGAGCTTACACTCTACAGATGAGTGTAAGCAAATTGGGTAAACGAAAAAAATTGGTTTGGTACTGTGTTAGCCAGTAGAAAAAAACATATAGAGTGCTCTCAGTGGGAGAAGCAAAATAGGCATCTTGTGGGTATGATACCTTTTAATAGCTAACAAAATATAGTGAATGATGGAAAAAGCATAACTTCCAATGTACTGAGAAATAGATTGGCAAATAATGTTGGTATAAATTGTTAAAAAATAATTTCAAAGCGTCCTCTCATATTACAAGTTTCTTTTATGGAACGTTCATATTTTAGAAATATTTTCGTCTTTAATTTCTTATTCAGTATAGCTCCCAGTTTATGTTTCCAGATTTGAGCTGTAGTCAATTATCTCGTCAATTAATAATGATGACTCGACCATTATAAAAAGCTTTTGGCTCTGAGAAATATAACATAAACTACAAGGACATGTCGGCCTTTATGTTGGTTATAGTTGAGATAAAATAGAAGTGAACGGTTTAGCTAGGCTGACCATGTTCTCTAAGGATTTATAACAGATTTTTCAGTCCTTTACAATATGTTCTTAAAAGCGGCGGTGGAGCTTTTCGGCTGGCGGGATGTAAAAAGGTAGATTTAAGAAATAAGCCACATTATTTAAAAAGAGATGAAAATCTTGTTGAGAAGATTCAACCAGCAAAGATAAAGGGAATAGTTAAACCTAAATGGCATACAAAAAACGTGCATTCATTGTAAGGCAATATATTTCTTTAAGACATTGTTCAGGAAATTGTGTTACATCTATAAAACCTTTATCTTTTTATCTTTGGTTACAACTGTAACCATTTAACAACCTGCAGTAGTTCTCTTGTAGTTTTCCAGTGTAACAATTTCTTACATTGCCCCCATTACATTAATATTAAAACACATTGAATGGATAGTCATGGTTACTGCCTTGAAATACAAGCAGTAACTAGAAGATGAGACACCAGACTGGTAATTCCTTTTATTGTGACTACAAGGGAAACAAAGTGGTATGTCCCATCATTTGAGCATGTAATAATAATAAGGTGAGTGGTATGAGATGACAATCTTTGATGGAAAACAAAAAAAAAACATGAATTTGGGATACTCTGTCAGGAGATGTTTATGCTACACTGTTTTATATGTAAAACCATAAATATGCCATACTGAAATAATTATTCTACAAGAGAGCATAAAGGATGATAAATCATAAATTGAAAAAAAAAAAAAAACTTTATTAGTATATGATCGTATATTTCATGGCTGCCAAATGGGAATCCTGCAAACTCCTACCCCCTTTTGATTAGCTGGTCTGGCGAGACTTTGTCCTGCTCTTTCGTCATCTTTTTTAGGTCAGCCAACACATTCCTTCCCGATTGTGTACACCTTGTCGCTGTGGAATGGATTTTAAGCTTTTTTGATCAAAATAGTGTCAGCACCATGGAATCAATGGTGCTATATAAATAATAATAATGTACATGTACTAATACGATTTACTGTATTTATTTGCTCATTTTATTTTTTATCCTAGTTTTCAGCATATATTTTTAAGCATTTCTTTTAGACATGATGATTGTTCTTATTTTATAATTCAATGTAAGAGTAATATCCTTTTTAAAAATTTAGTCTCAAATCTCCTCCCTCCGAACCTGGTTGATAGATCCTCAGCATCCTTCCTTCCTGCTGTTGCTGAGTTCTCACACTGCTCAGTACAAGCTGCAGTCGCCAGTCAAGCTAGGTGGGCTTAGACTGCGTACTCTTGGCTCCATGCACTATTCGACCTCTAAAATGCTTAGTTTTAGGTCAGGATTATACAGGCATTCTGAAATGTAATTTTTAACGTAAAAACATCGTCCTCATCAGATCTAGGAGAAATATTTAATAACACATACCATCTGTGATGTGAAATCCAGTAACAGACTTGCATTAATTATCCTAATATGTTACACAGCCCTAATACATTTAAAAACTATAAAAACCTGCTCAAAATAGATCCAGTCTACCCAAAAAGAAATATTGGATATTGACAGATTGAAAAGAAAAAACTGGACTTAAAAGAAATAAATAACAAGATACTGCATATTCCATACAGGTATGGATTTTATGGAAATGTTCATTTTTGACTAGTTAAGGAATGAAAAATGTAGAATTCCAGTTGAACGCACCTTTACATTCTGGTTGTCTTCCTGTCCATGAGCCATTACTCAGACACGTTCTTTCTTCTGATCCATGAAGAACGTACCCAACCTCACAGCTGAATCTCATTGTACTTTTGGCTCTAAATTCTGTGCCTTCCCTAGAACCATGAGCTGGTGCTCCTGGATCTCCGCACCAACCGCTAGCGTCGCCTGCAAGGGAAGAAGATATTTATATTAGAGATAACTCTTTAAAACATAAGTCAGAGGGAACAGAACTGGATTTGGATGTTGGATAACTTTAAAAAAAAACCTCTTTCAGTAATATCACGTATGTACAGTAATGGCCAAAAGTTTTGAGAATGACACAAATATTAATTTTTACAAAGTCTACTGCTTCACTTTTTCTAATGGCAATTTGCATATACTCCAGAATGTTATAAAGAGTGATCAGCTTAACAGCAATTACTTGCAAAGTCAATATTTGGCTAGAAAATGAACTTTATCCCCCAAAACACATTTCAACATCATTGCAGCCCTGCCTTAAAAGGACCAGCTAACCTCTTTTCAGTGATTGCTCCATTAACACATGTGTGGGTGTTGATGAGGACATGGCTGGAGATCAATCTGTCATGATTAAGTAAGAATGACACCACTGGACACTTTAAAAGGAGGCTGGTGCTTGGCATCATTGTTTCTCTTCTGTTAACCATGGTTATCTCTAAAGAAACACGTGCAGTCATCATTGCAATGCATAAAAATGGCCTAACAGGGAAGAGTATCGCAGCTAGAAAGATTGCACCTCAGTCAACAATCTATCGCATCATCAAGAACTTCAAGGAGAGAGGTTCCATTGTTGCCAAAAAGGCTTCAGGGCACCCAAAAAAGACCAGCAAGCGCCAGGACCGTCTCTTAAAAGTGTTTCAGCTGCGGGATCGGGCTACCAGCAGTGCAGAGCTTGCTCAGGAATGGCAGCAGGCAGGTGTGAGTGCATCTGCACGCACTGTGAGGCGGAGACTCTTGGAGCAAGGCCTGGTCTCAAGGAGGGCAGCAAAGAAGCCACTTCTCTCCAGAAAAAACATCATGGACAGACTGATATTCTGCAAAAGGTACAGGCAGTGGACTGCTGAGGACTGGGGTAAAGTTATTTTCTCTGATGAATTCCCTTTTCGATTGTTTGGGACATCAGGAAAACGCCTCATTTGGAGAAGACAAGGTGAGCGCTACCACCAGTCTTGTCTCATGCCAACTGTTAAGCATCCTGAAACCATTCATGTGTGGGGTTGCTTCTCAGCCAAGGGAATCGGCTCTCTCACAGTCTTGCCTAAAAACACAGCCATGAATAAAGAATGGTACCAGAATGTCCTCCAAGAGCAACTTCTCCCAACCCTCCAAGAGCAGTTTGGCGATCAACAATGCCTTTTCCAGCATGATGGAGCACCTTGCCATAAAGCAAAGGTGATAAATAAATGGCTCAGGGAACAAAACATAGAGATTTTGGGTCCATGGCCTGGAAACTCCCCAGATCTTAATCCCCTTGAGAACTTGTGGTCAATCATCAAGAGACGGGTGGACAAACAAAAACCTAAAAATTCTGACAAAATGAAAGCATTGATTATGCAAGAATGCTATCAGTCAGGATTTGGTCCAGAAGTTGATTGAGAGCATGCCAGGGAGAATTGCAGAGGTCCTGAAGAAGAAGGGTCAACACTGCAAATATTGACTTGCTGCATTAACTCATTCTAACTGTCAATATAAGCTTTTGTTACTCATATGTTTGCAATTATTATATTTCTGTCTGTGATAAAAACATCTGTCAAACACACATTAAAACCAGAGGGCAGCAGATCATATGAAAATATAATATTTGTGTCATTCTCAAAACTTTTGGCCATGACTGTACATATATTTTAAAAAGGGTGGGATGTTACCAAATCCACACATGCATGAATAGAAGTGTGGGTTCAAGAACTGTCCTCTTGAGCCATGAGAGCATAGCTGTGCCCGACATCCACTCTAACGTAAATTGTGTATGCAGTATCAAATTTTTCACCCATTTGGGAGACAAAATTGATTTTTTTTCAGACTATGAAGGATTTTTTACAGTTGTGCTTCAGGACCAACGCATTTTTGATCTCCAACAGTTTTTGCCTGTCCTCCAGCAACGAGATCAAATACGTCCATGCACCGCTGCAGTCAATCACTGGTCTCAGCTATGTTGTACTGTGCATACAGCAATCACTGCTGAGACTGTGTTTGGTCGGAGGCATCATGTGCATATATAGAACATTGGCGATGCAGCAAAGGAAATGAAGTCCAATGCGTCGGCCCTGGAATTACCAGTTCAATATTTTTATTTTTTTTTACCATATTTCCTGCTATTATGATATTTTTTTCACCATTCAGCAACAGAGTGCATGTACTGTGGCTGCACGCCATCAATGTGAGGCCATGTTCACACATTCAGTATTTGGTCAGTATTTTACATCAGTATTTGTAAGCTAAAATTAGGAGCTGGTATAAAATGTAGAAGTGGTGACTTGTTTATATTAAACTTTTACTCTGAGTGTTCCATTCTTGGTTTTGACTTACAAAAAAAAAGAAAAAAAATATAAAAAAACCCTAAAACATATAAAAGTTAGAATCAGCCCTTGTTTTGTAAACATAGATAGAAAAATAGACAAAATAATAAAATTAATATAATTAGTATTTTTAAATGCATAATTGCCAGAATTAATAAACTATTTATCCCATATCGTGAGTTCTGAAATGGAAAATATATATTGACATTTTTACAGTGGCTGCAATTCCCACCCCCAAAAATGTAATAAAAAGTGATCAAAATGTTGTGTTTATCCCAAATAACAACTAATATAAATAATAAAAGCAATAAAAACTGAGCTTGATGTGCAGAGAAGCAAACCCTCATACAGCTCTGTCGACAGAAAAGTAAAAAGAAAGTTATGGGCTGCAGAAGATGGCGAAACAAATTTATTTTACAGAGATCTGAATTTGTTTTAGTTCCTAACATAAAAAATACTAGTAGCAGCAATAATCATACTGACCTGATGAATCAAATTGGTATGTAATTTTTAATGCGCAATTATCTGTTGTAAAAACAAACACTGTCAAAAATGGGAAAATTGCTTCTTTTTTAATATTTTGCTGCACTTCCAATCTTTTTTCTCTTTTTTTCACTGAACACAAATGCTACAACTGAATTGAAAGATCATTACTGAATGTCTACTATTGATTTATGAAATAAAAATTAAAACGAGAGTTACTCTTTAACCCCTTTTCCGACATTGGGAGTAGTAGTACGCCCACATCGGAATCCCTTCCTTTGTTGTGGGCTCCGGCGCTGAGCCAACATTTTTCCCGGCACATGTCAACTGTTTTGAACTGCTGACTTGTGCCTCTAACAGCCGCGGCTGTTAACTTGTTAGGCTGTGGTTCCATGGTCCGGAACCACAGCGTTTTGGACGGAGCGGAAATTCCGCACCGCCCAAAGCCCCGCCCCCTTTCTGACGCGCGCTCGTTCCGGATGTGTTCCGGACACCTCGGGAACACATCCGGAAAGAACGCAGGGCTGCATAGCCCTGTGTTATTTCCGTTGCGGCGATGCTGCGTCGCCGCAATACGCTAGGACATGCTGCGGTCTGAAAAGACGCGCCACATGTCCGGAAACGCAGGTCTTCCGCCTGCGTATTTTTACGCATAGTGGAGACGGGATTTCTTGAAATCCCCTCCACTATGCTGTAACATCTGGACACTGCGTGTTTGGCACTGCGCCAACGCACAGCGCCAAACACGCAGCAAATCCTGAGTGTTTCCTGACCGTGGAAACATACCCTCAAATGCCTCTTTCAATCTCTGACAGTGGCATTTAACTTGCACTTCTGGCAAGCGCGTCGGAAATCCTGCCCATTGGTGACCCTTCTAGTCTCCCATGGAGTCTATTGAAACATGCAAAAATTAAAATAAAAAGTTTATAAAAATATTAAAAAAACAAAAAATATAAAAGTCCAAATCATCCCCATTCCGCCCCCATTCAAAATAAAACAATTAAAAAAATCAAATATACACACATTTGGTATTGCCACTTTCAGAATTGCCTGATCTATCAATATAAGAAAAGGATTAACCTGATCACTAAACGGAATAAAGAGAAAAATTTCAAAACGTCAGAATTACGTTTTTTTGGTCGCCGCTATATTGCAATAAAATGCAATAACATGTGATCAAAAGATCGTACCTACACCAAAATGGCATCAATAGAAACGTCAGCTCGGTGCACAAAAAATAAGCTCTCACCGAACCCGAGATCACAAAAATCGAGATGGTATAGGTCTCGGAAAATTGCGGCATTTTTTTTTTTACCAAAGTTTGGATTTTTTTTACCACTTAAATAAAAAAGAACCTACACATGTGTGGGTGTCTATGAACTCGTAATCAACTGTGGAATTGCACTTTTTTTGCCTTTAGTGAACATGGTAAAAATAAAACTGTGGAATTTCAGTTTTTAATGAATTTTACATCACTTGGAATTTTTTTCCAGTTTTCCAGTACATGATATGTTAAAACCAATGGTGTCTTTCCAAAGTACAACTTATCCCGCAAAAAAGCAAGCCCTCACATGGCCATTTTCACTGAAAAATAAAAAAAAGTCATGGCTCTGGGAAGAAGGGGAGCAAAAAATGAAAACGTAAAAACGAAAATACCTTCTGTCATGAAGGGGATTAATATAATATTCTTTTACAGAGTCATATGCCTAAACAACCTATTGAAAAAGACAATGGATTCTCTGAGTGCCTACAATGTCATCCATTTACAGTACATCGCTGTATGGGTGGGTAATCCGCAGAAGACAAAGTCTCCACACTACAAAGGTTTAATGGCTGTGCATTATACAGCTATTAATCACACATGGATGATCACTACAAGGTGACGCTCCCGAGCGCTGTCTGTAAATAATGGAAATCATGTCCTTATGAGAGGCTTTGCAGGGAAGTGAGTAGGACAATGGTTGCTATTGTAATCCAGCCATATAACCCAGAAAACAGCTGTCTACAGAGTGTAACCAGTGCAAAGTCAACAAGGGGAACAGGCACATGGTCGGGTGCGACTGCTACCGCTGAGCTCTCCTGGCCGCACCCGATGTTCCCAGTGTTTATTTAGACATGAAGAATGTAATATTTGGATGTAATATTTTGATAATCTCTTTCTTTTTGTTTCTCACTATAATACCTGCCCGTAAACAGATATCACATAAACATTGGAGGTTCCATATATAATAAGCTCCATGACCAATGCTGCATCGGATAACATTCTGATACAGTTGCCTGGTTATGTAAAAAACAGCAATAACCATCTCTAAATCTATAGCATCAAGATCTACCCTTTCCGTGACCTCTTCAGAAAAGTTGCCAGTGAGCAGGGCACGCTCAATGGTCCGTGATAAATTTCAATAAATGTCACCTTTGCAAATAAACTTTAGAGGGATGAGACACAATAACACTCCGCCATTTTATC
>JARQOD010000006.1:414036653-414066784 GCA_033576555.1 Oophaga sylvatica
ATCAATTTTACCACACGCGGAACGGAAGAAAAAAAAAAAAAAAAACAATTCCTGAATTGCTGGTTTTTGTTCATTCTGCTTCCACAAAAATCAGAATAGGAAGCGTTAACGTTATGTGCCCGAATATGGTACCAATAAATACGTCAGCTCGTCCCGCAAAAAATAAGCCCACAGATAACTCTGTCGGCCGAAATATGGAAAAATTATGGCTCTCAAAATACGGCGATGCAAAAATTTCTTACAAAAAATTATTCCAAAAAAAAGCATCTTTTAGTGTGTGACAGAAGCTAAACATGAAAAAAGGGTATAAATCTGGTATCGCTGTAATCGCACCGACCCGAGAACAAAGTCGCCTAATCCCTAATACCGGACGAGGAACGGCGTAAAAAAGAAAACCAATTCTTCACCTTTTGTAGATTTGTTCATTGTGCCTCCCAAAGATCGCAGTAAGGCGATCAATGGTTCCCCCCACATATGGGGTATCAGCGTACTCAGGACAAAATGCACAATAGCTTTTGGGGTCCTAGATCTCCTGTTACCCTTAGAAAAATAAAAATTTGGGGGCAAAAAGGTCATTTTTGTGGAAAAAAATATGATTTTTTTATTTTCACGGCTCTACGTTATAAACTTCTGTGAAGCCCTTGGGGTTCAAAGTGCTGACGACACATCTAGATAAGTTCCTTGGGGGGTCTAGTTTCCAAAATGGGGTCATTTGTGGGGGATTTCTACTGTTTAGGCACATCAGGGGCTCTCCAAGCGCGACATGACACCCGCAGACCATTCCATCAAAGTCTGCATTTAAAAACGGTGCCTCTTCCCTTCCGATCTCTTCCATGCGTCAAAATAGTGGTTCCCCCCACATATGGGATATCAGCGTACTCAGGACAAATTGCACAATAGCTTTTGGGGTCCTATTTTCCTGTTACCCTTATAAAAATAAAAATTTGGGGGCAAAAAGATTATTTTTGTGGAAAAAAATATGATTTTTTTATTTTCACGGCTCTACGTTATAAACTTCTGTGAAGCACTTGGGGTTCAAAGTGCTCACCACACATCTAGATAAGTTACTTGGGGGGTCTAGTTTCCAAAATGGAGTCACTTGTGGGGGGTTTCTACTGTTTAGGCACATCAGGGGCTCTCCAAACGTGACATGACACCCGCAACCATTCCATCAAAGTCTGCATTTGAAAAAGGCGCTCCTTCCCTTTCGAGCTCTGCCATGCGTCAAAATAGTGGTTTACCCCCACATATGGGGTATCAGCGTACTCAGGACAAATTGCACAATAACTTTTGGGGTCCTGTTACCCTTTGGAAAATAACAATTGGGGGTGGAAAGATCATTTTTGTGGAAAAGATATGATTTTTTAATTTTACTGCTCTACGTTATAACCTTCTGTGAAGCCCTTGGGGTTCAAAGCTCTCACCACACATCTAGATAAGTTCCTTGGGGGTCTAGCTTCCAAAATGGGGTCACTTGTGGGGGGTTTCCACTGTTTAGGCACACAGGGGCTCTCCAAATACGACATGGCGTCCAATCTCAATTCCAGCCAAAAAAGTCAAATGGCGCTGCTTCCCTTCCGAGCTCTGCCATGCGCCCAAATAGTGGTTTACCCCCACATATGGGGTATCAGCGTACTCAGGACTAATTGCACAATAACTTTTGGGGTCCTTTTATCCTTTGGAAAATAAAAATTGGGATGAAAAGATCATTTTTGTGGAAAAAATATGATTTTTTAATTTTACGGCTCTACAATATAACCTTCTGTGAAGCCCTTGGGGTTAAAAGCTCTCACAACACATTTAGATAAGTTCCTTGGGGGGTCCAGTTTCCAAAATGGGGTCACTTGTGGGGGGTTTCCACTGTTTAGGCACACAGGGACTCTCCAAATGCGACATGGCGTCCAATCTCAATTCCAGCCAAAAAAGTCAAATGGCGCTGCTTCCCTTCCGAGCTCTGCCATGCGCCCAAATAGTGGTTTACCCCCACATATGGGGTATCAGCGTACTCAGGACTAATTGCCCAATAACTTTTGGGGTCCTTTTATCCTTTGGAAAATAATAATTGGGATGAAAAGATCATTTTTGTGGAAAAAATATGATTTTTTAATTTTACGGCTCTACATTATAACCTTCTGTGAAGTCCTTGGGGGTTAAAAGCTTTCACAACACATTTAGATAAGTTCCTTGGGGGGTCCAGTTTCCAAAATGAGGTCACTTGTGGGGGGTTTCCACTGTTTAGGCACACAGGGACTCTCCAAATGCGACATGGCGTCCAATCTCAATTCCAGCCAAAAAAGTCAAATGGCGCTGCTTCCCTTCCGAGCTCTGCCATGCGCCCAAATAGTGGTTTACCCCCATATATGGGGTATCAGCGTACTCAGGACTAATTGCACAATAACTTTTGGGGTCCTTTTATTCTTTGGAAAATAAAAATTGGGATGAAAAGATCATTTTTGTGGAAAAAATATGATTTTTTAATTTTACGGCTCTACGTTATAACCTTCTGTGAAGTCCTTGGGGTTAAAAGCTCTCACAACACATTTAGATAAGTTCCTTGGGGGGTCCAGTTTCCAAAATGGGGTCACTTGTGGGGGGTTTCCACTGTTTAGGCACACAGGGACTCTCCAAATGCGACATGGCGTCCAATCTCAATTCCAGCCAAAAAAGTCAAATGGCGCTGCTTCCCTTCCGAGCTCTGCCATGCGCCCAAATAGTGGTTTACCCCCACACATGGGGTATCTGTGTACTCTGGAGAAATTGTACAACAAATATTGTGGTTCATTTTCTCCTGATACCCTTGACAAAATTTAAAAAAATTGTGTCGAAAGAAAAATTTTGGGAAAAAAAGTTAAATGTTCATTTTTTTCCTTCCACATTGCTTCAATTCTTGTGAAGTACCTAAAGGGTTAATAAACTTCTTGAATGTGGCTTTGAACACGTTGAGGGGTGCAGTTTTTAGAATGGTGTCACTTTTGGGTATTTTCTGTCATATTGACCCCTCAAATTCACTTCAAATGTGAGGTGGTCCCTAAAAAAAATGGTTTTGTAAATTTTGCTGGAAAAATGAGAAATCGCTGGTCAACTTTTAACCCTTATAACTTCCTAACAAAAAAAATGTTGGTTCCAAAATTGTGCTGATGTAAAGTAGACATGTGGGAAATGTTATTTATTAACTAATTTTTGTGACATATCTCTCTGATTTAATGGCATAAAAATTAAAAGTTTGAAAATTGCAAAATTTTCAAAATTTTTGCCATATTTCCGTTTTTTTCATAAATAAACGCAAGTTATATTGAAGAAATTTTACCACTATCATGAAGTACAATATGTCCCGAGAAAACAGTCTCAGAATCGCCAAGATCCGTAGAAGCGTTCCAGAGTTATAACCTCATAAAGAGACAGTGGTCAGAATTGTAAAAATTGGCCTGGTCTTTAACCTACAAAATGGCTTGGTCATTAAGGGGTTAAATACCAGATGTCATTAGAGATGTAGGGATTACTGCATGACAATAACGAACCCTCCAATCCTGCGCCTTGTAAATACAAAACGTCTACATGTGACAGGTGCCGATCGCCTGAAGTCGTAATTAGGAATATTTATAGCACATACATACATCTCGGTGTAACATGTGAGAGGTGATGGCTTTATAATAGGAATTTTAATTGAAGAAAAGCTGGAAAATTGACATTTTATATTTAGTTTTCCATATGTTGGGTTACATAAACTGGGGAACAGAAATATATTATGCATGAACAGTATACATGTATGTCTCCAACCATTATGTAAAAAGTAAGAGCACCACACTTCACACCCATCAAATTAACTCAGCATTCAGTCCGCGCTACTTGTACAACTGCAGCAATAAAATATGTACTAAGCATAGATCTAAGGCCATTCCTACCACACATGGACTTAAAGTCTTCCTTCAACCTTAATAACTATGTTACTATGTTACTATGTTACATCAGTATAGACTGTGGGTAATGGAAATACACCTCAAAAAATCTGTATCCTAAGAATAAAAGTCCATAAGTGTACTGAAGGCTAAGAAAAAGAAGAGCCGTGGATGCCGGGAGGTAAGCAGCAGATCTTAGGACTTCCGTCCAGCGGAATCGGATTATTGACGTGACAGATGGACTAGGTTGTGTCAAATAAAACAGTTGGCACCAAATTTAGTTAAAATTTGTGAACAGACAGCACTTTCATGATGCCGTGGTGTATAGTTAATCCTGGTGCAGTAAAGACTAGTCTTTAATATTGTTAACGCGTTTTGAATACTGCTGTTTCCTTCTTCAGGCTCGTATTTGGAATTGGAAGGACACATCTGTTTCCAAATTACATTAACTTTTTTTTTTTACCTTGATAAAGGTATTAGTCTAACGTGTTGGTGTAATAATAACCTTCATTTTATACCAATGAGGATTCTTAATTTCTGCAAGCACAGCCCAGGTACCATGATCTCTCCACAAAAGCCCATTGAAACATTTTTGGCTCCTTTGAGCACCTGTACTGCTAGTCAATGATGTCACTGTAGCCCCTGGAATACGGGGAGAAATATAGTATGGTGTATACTACTGGCAGCTCCACATATTTACGTGTGGATAAGAATGTCTTCATCCAAGGAACTTCTACTTTTTCTCTGCAGCTTTCCTCAAGATTAGTCGTTATTGTGGAGAATCTACATTTTATGTGATAGAGGCAAGATTGTGACTTCCCTGGATTGGCCGCACACTACCACATTACCAAGGTAATCTACATTCACGTATATTAGCGCAGTATGCACAGGGTAATGTCAGTAAGGTTACAGTCGATCTGAGACAGTATCTCCCACACTGTCACACAGATGACAGCATGGGATCAGACGGATATTTGAGCCCCCATTCACTTGAATGGCATCCTTGTTCGAGATCAATCTCGGGTACTGTTCTTGTGCACAAACAGAACTTTTTATAAAGTTTGGCCAAACCCAAAGATACACAGGTCTGCCCATCTCAACCTGTAAGGCGTCATGGGGTTGAGCTGCACCACTGGAGATTAGCATTGATCTAGATCGTCCTTCTCTCTTGATTAATTGATTGATGTACTAAAAGCCAAGTATATCATCACAAATCACCTCCAGCGGCCTCTGACACATCCTTTATTAAGTTCTACTAGCCTCAACTTCATTTGCTCATTGTCTATGCACCCAATACCACAGGAGGTGGCTTGTGATGTCAAGAATCCAATGGAAAAAGCTCCATCCCCATGACTCCTTAATCCTTATAGCCAATTAGAACTCAATGCTCTCTCTCCTATCTTATTCTGCATTAGCCGCAATACAGGGCATCGTTTTCAACCTTTTAGTCTTTGGAATAACAGTTGATGGCAATTTGGGGTAAAAATCCTTCTTAGGGCCTGTGCACACATTGCGGATTTGCCTGCGGATTTTTCCGCGCCGAAACCGCACCTCTTGGCAGAAACCGCAGGCGCGGTTTTGACGCGGTTTTGGCGCGGTTTTGATGCGTTTTTGGCGCGGTTTTGACGCGTTTTTTCTCATGCGGTTTTGTATGCGGTTTTTACAGCTAAATAAAGATATGTTGTTTAACAAAAAAAAAAAAAAGATTTGTGATGTCATTTCTTGCCCAACCTCCTCTTTTACATTTGTCCAACCCACACTCCATTACACACACACAGATAGAGATAGGCCGGCGTCACACTTGCGAGTGTGATGTGAGTAAGTCGCACGACTTTCTCGCATCAACACCTGGCACGGCTGCCCGCTCTCTGACCCGAGTGTGCGGCTGCATGTATTTCTATGCAGCCGCACACTCTGGTCCGAGAGCGGGCGGCCGTGCCGGGTGTTGATGCGAGAAAGTCGTGCGACTTACTTGCATCACACTCGCAAGTGTGTCGCCGGCCATAGATAGATAATAGATACCAGTAGATAGATAGATAGATAGATAGATAGATAGATAGATAAAATGGTACATAAATAGTTAAAGACACACACGCGTACACATACACAAAATAACGCAATAGTTAATAAAAAAAAAAAATATAGGAAAAAAAATGGCGTGGGCTCCCGCGCAATTTTCTGCGCCAGAGGGGGAAAGCAGACAGCCGGGGCCAATATTTCTAGCCTGGGAAGGGGTTAATACCCATGGATCTTCCCAGGCTATGAATATCAGCCCGCAGCTAGCCTTCACTGGCTATTAAAATAGGGGACCCCCCCCAAAAAAAATGACATGGGTCCCCCTATAATTTATAGCCAGACAGGCTAGGCAGACAGCTGCGGGCTGATATTCATAGCCTAGGAAGGGGCCATGGATATTGGCGCCCCCCCTGGCTAAAAATACCAGCACCCAGCCGCCCCAGAGTTGGCGCATCTGTACGATGCGCCAATTCCGGCACTTAGCCCCTCTCTTCCTACTCCCCTGTAGCGGTGGGATATGGGGTAATAAGGGGTTATTCTCACTTTGCTATTGTAAGGTGATATTAAGCCCGGTTAATAATAGAGAGGCGTCAATAAGACACCTATCCATTATTAATCTTATATTAATAAAGGGTTAAAAAAAACAACACACGCATAAGAATAAATTATTTTAATGAAATAAAACACAACACGGTTTTCATATCTTTATTACACACTCAGATCCAAGCGACGCCCTCGATCTCCTGTAAAAAAACGTAAAAAAAAATAAAACAACCGTATACTCCCTGTCCGACGCAGTCCAATTAATAACGAGTGTCCCACGACGGTTTCCCCTATAGAACGGTGACATCAGGTGATGCCACTGCTCTGTAGGGCCTCCCAGTGATGCACTGACAGGAGACAATGGCTCCTGCAGTGCATCACTGAGTTCGTTCTCTCACTTTATGGCAATGCTGCGTGGGAATTTTCTCACCCAGCATTGCCGTGAGAGAATGAACTGTAGTGACGTCATTCTCTCCCGGCAGCAGAGCGATACACAGATGGATGGCGTCGGGGAAGAGGTGAGTATGTGCTCAATGTTATGTGTTGTATGTCATTGTATGTTATATGTTGTATGTCATGTAATTTTTTTTTTTTTTACATTCAGCAGTGCACATTAGCCGGATGATGGGACTACTACTGTCCCATCATTGGCTAATGTGTCAGTCACTGTCACTGTAGCAGGCATAGCCGGATGGGACTTGTAGTCCCATCCGACGATGCCTGCATACACGGAGACACGCACACAGCCCCGCACACCGCCGCACATACACAGCCCCGCACACCGATCACGCAGACACCGGCACACAATCACCACCCACACACACAGCGCCGCACACTATACACGCCCACGCACCGCCCACACACATAGCGCCGCACACTATTCACGCCCACGCACCGCCCACACACTTCCCTCCTCCCGAACTGCAGCGGTTTCAGCCGCAGCAAACCCGCAGATCTTTTTTAGATCTGCGGTTTTGCTGCGGAAGTGCCCGACTCAATGCAAGTCAATGGGCGCCGAACCGCTGCAGTTACGCACAAAGAATTGACATGCTGCGGAAAATAAAACGCGGCTAAACCGCGCGTTTTTTTCCGCAGCATGTGCACAGCAGACCTGCGGTTCCCATAGGGATTCATTGGCTGTGCACTGTGCTGCGGGTTGGATGCGTTTCCGCAGCGTTAAAAAACGCAGCGGAAACGCATCTAAAACCGCAATGTGTGAACGGGGCCTTACAGGTTATTTACAGAAAAATTACCGTACTTTTTAAATTTTCTGTATAGGTCACCAAAGAAAAAATATACTATAACTTAAAGAGTTGTCAAGGGTTAGAAACAGTTGTCACGTATAACCTTAGAAAACTTGTGGCGCCTGGAACATCTTTTCAGTAGAGTTGTTGATGGTTTTGCTATATTAACGGTATATCTCACTTTAAATGAAAGAACCTTTAAGAGCCTTAGTCTCATGCAATCTTTTGCCATCTCAAATGCTTGCAAATACTCTATATGCATGAGAAAGTCCAAAAGGAAGTGCATAATAAAACAAACTACTGAGCGGTGTCCATTAAAATGCTGCATTTGGTTTTATGCCAGTTGCTATTTTGCTATGTCTTTGACATTTGGAACAACTGTCTCAGCAAAATCTGGGCTTCTTCTTGAATATGTTAATACTAATCTCCAGCCAATTGTCCTTTTATCCTTATATCCTTATAATTAGGAATGAAGTTTTGGATGTTTACTAAAAACTACAGCCAGAAAAGAGATTCTGGTGCAGTCATTCCGGGATGGGAAATTATTAGTTTCATATTTACATTACATGAACTGAAAAAACTGTATATTTCTTCATTTCCTTATCCTATTTGTCAGTGAATTGGGTATAAAGAAATTGTACATGTTTTTTTTTTTTAAATAATTTTTTTTATGTAAAATAAATCTGTTATATTTCTTAAATCTACTGAATAAGCAGAAACAATGGATGGAAATCATAATAAGCTTATGGGATGAATATCAATATTCCCTTATCAAAATCAAGATTGATATATTAAATATCACCCAAAGCACGTATATGGACAAATACAGGACTAACTGCATAATTCACTAAGAAAAACAACCAACGAGGACAAAAACAGTCATATAGTCCAAAAGAATAGCACAAATGAAGAAATCTTTATTGAATAACAGATCTGATAAAGGTCACAGCAGGGATTAAAATGTGCCAACTGAAACAAGCATTCATGCACAAGGCTGATAGGACCACATAACGATTCTGGGATACAATTATCATTATATCACCACCAGTGCTCCCATGCAAAAAGATAGGCTGATTACGATCATCAGTGGTCTCATAGTAACTCAAAAGCTCATGATAGCATGGCCAAACCTACTCTAGATAGGCCCCCATCGGGGTGGGCTGGGGACCACGTGAGGCCTGGATTTCAAGCCTACTTGGTATGTTCACTCTTAGTTCACTCTTATTATCTTCTTTTAGATTCTTATGTCTACCTAGGATGAATGCTGGTTTCTGTTGGCACATTTTAATCCCTGCTGTGTCCTTTATCTGATCTGTTATTCAATAAAGATTTTTCATTTGTGCTATTCTTTTGGACTATATGACTGTTTTTGTCCTCGTTGATTGCTTTTCTTAAATCTACTGTACAATCCCTTTGATCATCTGATTGCTGTGAGTCTGGCTGTTGAAAACCTTGGTGACAAGTTATTTATTGGTTGGCCAAATATTTTTTTAGTATTACACAATTACACAACAACCATCCCAATGAATATACAACTGTATTAAACAAGGCCCAGTAGAACTTGAGTTGACTTTAGCTGGAGCTTTCTGCTCGGAGTCAAATAGTGGAGGGTCCCATTTTCAGACTTTTTTTTATTTGGTATCGGAGTACATAGAGAAAGGTTTTCCCAATGGAGACCAAGTGTCGCCACTTAAGAATTGAATTAATATTTATTTTTCAGAATGTAAAGTCATTTTCAGTTGTTGGTTTCCACCATTAACATCTAAAGCTCTTCAGAGATCTGAAAGTGTTGAACAATGATGTCTATATTGGCAAAAAGGCAAAATTTAAGTAATGTCCACCTTTCATTTTCTTCATTTCAATCAAGGTTTGATACCAGATGTTCTCATTTGGATCTCAAGACAAAATGGTGATTCAGATGACAGGTGAAGGTCAAGATGTGCCAACAACTAACTCCTGTAACCAGGATATTAGGTGACATTTTATTCAGGCATATTTTTCTTACAGCAGCTGTCCATGTAACACCACATATAGATGAACTAGGTCTGATATATTTCTTATGAATAGAGATGAGTGACTTTGCCTCCGGGAGGGTCGAGTCGGGTTTCGGACCATCCGACTTTACGAAAAGTCGAGTCGAATGTAATCGGCCGACTATCGGCAGAAGTCGGAGTTCCGACCGAAACCCGACCCCAATGCAAGTCAATGGGGAATAAAAGTCGGCAGTGAGTGGAGGACAGTAAACACACCTACAGTGCCCATTTCAATGCCAATGACATCAATTCTTATTACTTAAGCTTGTCAACCTTAATTTACTTTATAATAATAGTAACGCATTGAAACTGGGGGTTATTTGGCTAAAGTTGTGGGGGGGGTACAGCCCAGTTAGGGACATGGAAAAACTGGCATATGTTGAGGTGTAGGCTGAACGTTCAACAGCTGCAAATGGAGGAATTGGAGAAGTCAGAGGAAGAGGAGGACAAAGCGAGCCATTTTGCTGGCAACCTATGTGTCATCAGGGGAAGGTGGTACAAAATCCTTTGAAACCCAGGCATGGTTCATTTTAATGAAGGTGAGATCACCTACATTTTGCGCCGACAGCCGGGTCCTTCTTTCTGTCAGGATTGATCCAGCAGCACTGAAGACTCTTTCTGATAGCACACTACCAGCAGGGCAAGCGAGCTCCTGTAAGGCATATTGTGCCAATTCAGGCCAGGTGTCCAGTTTACAGGCCCAGTAGTCAAAGGGGAATGAACTGTGAGGGAGAACATCGATAGGGGAGGAGAGGTAATTTTGAACCATCGTTGACAACTGCTGTCTCCTCTCTGTTGCAATTAATTCAGTATTACCAGTCGTGTGAGCGGTACTCAAGAAATCAGTCCACAACATGGTCATGAAACCCCTGTCTCCAACGCCACTTCGGTTGTGTGCACCACAAACACCTCTTCCATGTTGCCCAGTACGGCTCGTGGTAGAACCTGCACCGCTGCTGTGTGCTGGGAATGCCTCTAACAAACGGTTTACCAGAGTTGCTTGTTTGTTCACCAATGTTAGCTCTAGGTTCTCCTGTGGCATGATGTTCTGTAATTTGCCTTTATAGCGTGGATCGAGGATGCTGGCCAACCAGTAGTTGTCATCCTTCATAATTTTGGCGATGCGGGGGTTCCTTTTTAGGATCCGCAAGAGATAATCACACATGTGGGCCAATGTTCCAGGTGTCAATGATGCACTGCCAGTGGTGGGTGGAGGAGCACTTTCTGCCAAATCCACATCCCTCCAGTCACGCACAAACCCTGTACCTGACCTTGGCAAGCCAACATTTTCTCTTGCCCCCTGAGAAGCATCCTCCTCCCCAAAATAATAATCCCCCTCATCCTCCTCTTCCTTTTCTTCCTCCACCTCGTCCAGGACAGTTCCCTGAGCAGACAATGCCGGACTGTCATCAAGGCTTCACTCCTCTTCCTCCTCCTTCTCCTCCCCCTCCACTGCAGACGCCTGATCCTTAATGTGCGTCAAAGTTTGCATGAGCAGATGCATAAGTGGGATGCTCATGCTTATGATGGCATCGTCTGCGCTTACCAGCCGTGTGCATTCCTCAAAACACTGAAGGACTTTACAGAGGTCTTTCAGCTTTGACCACTGCACACCCGACAACTCGATGTCTGCCCTCAAACTGCCTGCCCGTGTATCCTCCCACAAATGCATTACAGCCTGCCTCTGTTTGCACAGCCTCTCAAACATGTGTATGGTGGAGTTCCACCTTGTTGCAACGTCTATGATTAGGTGGTGCTTGGCGAGTTGGAGCGATCGCTCCAGCCACTGCATACGACTGGAGTCTACTGGTGAGCGACGGATATGCGAGCACAGTCTTCGCACCTTATGGAGCAGGACTGGTAACTCTGGATAATTATTTATGAAGCACTGCACCACCAGGTTCAAGTTGTGAGCCAGGCAAGGTATGTGTCTGAGTTTTGCCAGGTCTATGGCCGCCACAAAATTATGTCCGTTATCACTGACTACCTTGCCTGGCTCAAGATGTAGACTACCCAGCCATGACTCAGTTTCTCGCTGCAAGTAGTCGGCCAGTACCTCCGTGGTGTGTCTGTTGTAGCCCAAAGACATCATCTTTAAAACAGCCTGTAGATGCTTACCACTAGCTGTTCGATAGTGGGACACCTCGTGTGCAATACTGGCAGCTGCGGATGAAGTGCTCGTGTGACTGTGCTCTATCAACGAGCTTTTGCTTCTGGAGGAGGAGAAGGAGGAGGGTCGAATGCCTACAGCCAACTGTTGCCTATACTGTGGGCTAGGCAGCACTGTCCCACCACCGCTGTCCCCTGTGGAGCCTGCATCCACCACATTAACCCAGTGCGCAGTGATGGACACGTAATGGCCCTGGCCATGCCTACTGACCCATGCATCTGTTGTGAGGTGCACTTTTCCACTCACTGATTGTTTGAGTGCATGGACAATGCGGTCTTTCACATGCAGGTGGAGGGCAGGGATGGCTTTTCTAAAAATAAGTGCCGACTGAGTAGGTCATATAGTGGGACAGCATAGGCCATGATCTTTCGGAACGCTGCGCTTTCAACCAAACGGAAGGGCATAATCTCTAATGAGATCAGTTTGGCAATGTAGGCTTTCAAAGCCAGTGTACGGGATGAGAGGATGAGTATTTTCTTGTCCTACTCAGAGTCTCTGCTAGGGTGAGCTGGACTTGAGAGCTGCATATGGTGGAACTAGCAGTGGACATGGCAGACTGAGAGGGGGTTGGTGATGGTGGTGGTGGTGGTGATGGCCTAGATGAAGTCTTTCGTTGGAAAAACAATATGATTCCCTGACTGCTTTTGCCTTGCGACGACACCTCAACATTTCTTGATGGTGGTGTGCTAACCGGTGAGCTTACAGTGGGGGAAGCGATGTAGAGTTGCTGGCTAACTTCAGTCGGAGCAGATGCACGTGTGCTACCTGAGGTTTTGTAGTCCGTCCAAGCTTGCAAGTACATGGTGTTTACATGTCTAAGCATGCAACTGGCATTCAAATTTCAGAGATTTTTCCTTCGGCTAAAGGTCCTTCCGCACTTCTTACAGATACCCTTTGCCTCATCAATAGGATTTTGGTCAAAAAAGTGCCACACTGCACTCTTCCTACTATGGGAAAATTTTCAGGGCTTTCATGATGTACTAATTTGACTGTCTGGCCAACCTGTCTTGCAACTCTTTTTGTTTTTTAAACACGTTTTTGGACTGCTACGGGCCTGCCAGATAACCGCAGCTACGATGTCAATGCCTACTGCGGATCCTCCTCCTCTTCTGAGCTATTGCCAGCGGCACCCTCTTCCCCCAATGGATACCAATCCAGGTCAACAACTGGGTTATCCATCACCTCCCCTTCAATTTTATCTGCATCTCCTCTGTGTCACCGTGTAAGTTGGTATTGTATGCGGGAAGGGGCACCTGAGTTTCATCAGGGTCTGAATCTGGCTCAGTAGACTGCGAGGGCAATGCAGTGCTCTGGGTGAATGTACCAGCAGAATCATATAGCACTGGCTGTGCATCAGTGCACTCCATGTCATATTCATCTTGGACTGGGGAATTCAGGATTTCACTTGATAAGTTAGGCATGTTTTGTGAAAATAGCTCCAGGGAGTAATCTGAAGTGTGGCCTGCCGCATCCTTGACTTTTGGTGGGGTGAAGGACACAAGGAAAGGTGTTGTTCCTGAACAGGAGCCTGCACTGATGACTCAGTACTTGCAGTTTTTGAAACTTCAGAAGAGGAGGTGATAGAGCTGGAGGCTGTTTCGGCAATGCAAGCCAAAACCTGTTCCTGATGCTCCAAATTTAAAAGCGGTTTACCTACTCCCAGAAAAGGGAGTCTTCCAAGCCTTCTGGAGCCAGACAATGACGCTGGCTCAACACCTCCTGCCTTAGGTGCTTTTGTGCTTTTGGCACTACCAGCAGATGCAGCACCACCACCATCAGTACCAGCTGGCCCCCACGCCCACATCCACAGCCTCTTCCACCATACTTCCTCATGTTTGTGAAAATGTACCAAAAATACCAGCAGATATATGGTACTGTATGAGGAGTGTACAGCTGTATACGATATAGGGGAAAATTTAAATCTCCATATATATTTCCGGAGTCACACAGACGCTCTCTCAGTATGGATTTCACCGTAATAGAAACAGCAGATATACGGTACTGTATCAGAAGCGGACAGCTGTATACGGTGTAGGGAAAAATTAAAATCTCCGTATTTATTTCCGGAGTCACACACAGATGCTCACTCAGTATGGATTTGACCATAATACCAGCAGATATACGGTATTGTATGAGGAGCGTACAGCTGTATACGGTGTAGGGGAAAATTTAAATCTCCGTATTTATTTCCGGAGTCACACACAGACGCTCTCTCAGTATGGATTTGACCGTAATACAAACCGGAGATATACGGTACTGTATCTGAAGCGTACAGCTGTATACGGTGTAGGGAAAAATTTAAATCTCTGTATATATTTCCGGAGTCACACACAGACGCTCACTCAGTATGTATTTGACCGTTATACCAGTAGATATACTGTACTGTATGAGGAGCGTACAGCTGTATAGGGTAAAGGGAAAATTTAAATCTGTATTTATTTCTGGAGTCACACACAGACGCTCACTCAGTATGGATTTGGTCGGGTTTCGGTCGGCGAAACCCGACTTTGGCAAAAGTCGGCGACTTATGAATCTGGCTGACCTGTTTCGCTCAACTCTACTTATCAAATAATGTCTCAAGCAGCCACAGATAATACAGACAGGGACTGGATCAAACATCCTCTTTAACAAGTAACAGCTTTGTACACAGCTGATAACACAGGATCCACCATTCACAATAGGCGGTCACAGCTGACCTTTCTTCCCCTTTCGCTCACTCATTAGGTGCTTCAATAAAAAAGATAGCGTCTGAGTCAGTCTGTTGCTGCAAATGTAAATGTGATTTTAATGAAATAATATGAATATACGCCCTATACATAGAGATCAGCATTGCTCAAGCCGGTTTTGATGAAGAGATGGGCTTGAGTCATACGCTTCTGATTCATGAAGAAGCACGTGCCTCTTCATGAATCAGGAGCACATGGTGAGCGGTCTAGACTTCTATGTGCACCCCGCCACAAATCTTACTGACTTGATAAAGATTTGTGGCATAGTTATCGCCACTGCTCAACATTAATTTTATGAATGGAGGTCATCATGCTACAATCCCGCCCTGGCTCCAACTATATTGCCGATACTGGGCGAAAATGGCATAAGAACGCAAAATGTCGCATGATTTAAGTGTAGCCGCCAGTTGCACCAAAATTATGACATTTCAAAGCTTTTTATCTGCAGAATTTTGGCATAAAGGCTTTGATGAATTGAGCTCTATAAGTCAATAATGTGAAAACGATAAGATTTCCAATTGAATACTTTTTTTATACAGATCGCGATAATGAAAATAAAATAATAAAAAAGTCTCTTGTTTTAAAAGAACCCTTTCCAATGCTTCTAATTTTTGTTTATTGCGCTTTCAAGTTTTTCCCCATTTTTGTAAGACAAGTTGTTATTTTAATGACACCATTCACTTACTGAAAAATCCAAGTGAAGTAAAATAATGAAAAAAAATGCAATTTTTCCCTTTTGTCTTTTTCTTTTTAATTTGTTTTAATGGTATTCATTATGCAGTCTTAATTCAACCTCTTCACAACCGATGAAGTTTAGGTCCGTCATTGGTCATGTCCCTGCCTTTGATGCAGACTTCGACACTGAGCCCTCATCTTTTCCTACACACCTGATCAGCTGTCATGTGTATCTGAAACCCAAGGTTTGATTCAGGCTGGAAATGCGTCACAAGACCTTCCCATCGGCGCCCGTCTCATGTGATCGCGGGGCTCTAATGGGTTGTCATGACAGCTGGGGTCTGCAGAAGACCCCTGTGACTGTCAATAGAAATCTCCTATGAACGCCGGCCCACGTCTGTCGGTCAAAGGAAATCATGATTTATGCTACAAATAGCAGGGCGCTACATGTTGCGTAGGTGAAGCATTGTGAAGGTAGGAAATTCTAATGTTAGCTAGTGAGCACTCAACATCAATTGTTGGCATTTATATGGTTAATCAGCAATGATCCAACCAGCATCAGCTCAGAATGATAGAAGCTCAGTTCCTGGGCCGGCTCCATACTTGAAAACCTAACGTAGGAAGTACTATCTATGACTTTTGTTGGGAAGGGTTAAGTATAAAAAATTTGATTCAAATAAAAAGGGCTTTTTAGATGCCTCATTTCCTTAAAATATTATTCAGAAGTTCTGTCCAAGTGAATACACAGCTCATAGACATATGTCAGACTATCAGATGAAGGAAGCAAAACCTTTTTATAGGCTCTTTAAAAACAATCCAACAAAACAGTGCCACCATTGTTAAATCTCTACAACCTGAAAAAGTCAAGTCAGGTCAAGATTTAACTGCCTTCTTCATGCCCTTCTCCACACAACCTTCTAAATCATTAGTCCTCAACATTTACTCTGATATTTAAATCTAAGTTCTACCGTTTCATTTCTTCTACATTTAAATGCCATTTTCTCGATTTAAAGTAATTCCCGAGAATGATCTTATTCTCAATAAAAGTGGTCACAGTCTACCATAAGCGGCTGGAAAATATAGTAATCAGGAATGAACCTCTAACAACAATGACATAGGAGGACAGAAAGCTCCTGAAGTATCGCACAGCAAATAAGTCGAAATGAAAGCTCTGCTGCTAAAATCATTAGTTGGTGGTCATTTACTTTTTAATGTTCTCTTTGCCATTTATAGCACTTGGAAATGCAAAGTCAATGAGATTCACATCTTCGTTCCCCCTCAAAATAGCTAAGAAATATTTTTCAGTGAGTAATTATGGATTTTTGAAGCCCTTAACTGAATAGCAATGGGTTTTTTTCAGTAATGAGACCTTCCATGTGAGACTTTAGTATAGAGGTGGTCAAACAGACATATTGTTAGACACCTTTTGGTTTCCTTAGTGTGAAACCAAAGAAATGAGCAGGTATATGTGCAATGTGGAAGAGTATGGTCACTATGTGACCGTTTCACAGATAAAAACCCAAAAGCACGAGAAAAAACAAAATGAGTATATACCCTGTAGTAAGTAAATAAGTAAATGGTAATAGTACATGTAAATAACATAGGGTTCTTAGTTAATGCTATTTTGATCTAAAAAGCATAAAATCCTTCCCACGCAACAAGGTGTACCCATTGGGAAGGTCCTAATTAGTGTTGAGCGATACGATACTGCAAATATCGGGTATCGGCCGATATTAGCTGTATCGGGCTTTCGATTCCGAGTGCCGATATTTTCGTCATATCGGATACCGGAATCGGGATTGTCACTGTCACTGTCTGTGTCCGTTGGTCGGGTCTGTCACTGTCAGTGTCCGTCGGTCGGGTCTGTCAGGAGTCAACGGCACTTACCTGGCAGAAGATCTCCGGCGGTCACGGCCTGGATTGCTTCATGGCCGCCATCATCTTTCCCCGGCGGTTACATGCAGTTTCTCGCGATAACTGCAGTGACTGCTGGGTAATCCCGGCCGTAAAGCAGTCAGTCCGATGACGTCACCGCCGGGAAGCAGGTAATCAGCTGTGCTGCGTCGCAATGACAGGCTCTGCCTGTCATTGCGATGTAGCAGAGCTGGATCGTCGTGGACAGTCGTTACTATGGACTGCGTCGGACAGGTGGTATACTGTTGGTTTTTTTTTTTTTTCTTTTTTTACAGGAGATCGATGGCGTCGCAGGAATGAGAGTACAATAAAAGAAATGAAAACTGTGTTGTCTCTTTTATTTCATTAAAATACTTTTTTCTTGCTTTGTCTTTTTTTTATCATTTAATAACTTTGGGATTAATAATGGATCGGTGTCTTATTGACGCCTCTCCATTATTAACCGGGCTTATTGTCACCGTGCAATCAATGGTGACATTAACCCCTTATTACCCCGCTTGCCACCGCTACGGGCAAGTGGGAAGAGCCGGGTAAAGTGCCACAATTGGCACATCTTTTGATGCGCCAAATGTGGGGCTGCTGTAGCCTGGTATTATCAGGCTGTTGAGGGCCAAAATCCATGGGCCTTAACAGTCTTTTAATACCAGGCTGCAGCAGTCTGCATTTTACTTGGCTGGTTAACAAAAATAGGGGGACCCCTATGCCGTTTTTTTTTCGAGGGGATCCCCTATTTTTGTTAACCAGCCAAGCTAAGCAGACTGCTGTGGCCTGGTATTATCAGGCTTGCAAGGTCCATGGATATTGGATCCTTACCAGCCTGAAAAACCAGGCCTCAGCGGTCTGCTTCATCTGGCTGGTTAACAAAAATAGGGGGGACCCCACGCCAATTTTTTTCGAGGGGATCCCCTATTTTTGTTAATCAGCCAAGATATGCAGACTGCTGTGGCCTGGTATTATCAGGCTGGCAAGGTCCATGGATCTTGGCTCCTTAACAGCCTGAAAATCCAGGCCTCAGCGGTCTGCTTCATCTGGCTGGTTAACAAAAATAGGGGGGACCCCACGCCATTTTTTATTCGAAGGGAACCCCTATTTTTGTTAATCAGTTCCCTCTGACGTCACTGATTGTGTCCCTGGCTGACCTGAAGTGAAAGTGGAAAGCAATCAATTAAGCTTTCCACTTCCTCTCCTGTCAGCCAGGAGAGGAACTTATTCATTTGGGGGTTTACTGTGAGGCTGCAGCATTAGGTGCGGTCCCTGCAGTAAACATTAACCCTTTCTGAAGGATTACACCGTGGGACCTGACTGTGCATGGGATAGGTAAGAATAATTTTGCTTTTTTATTTTATTTTTATTACAGGAAATGGTTTTTGCAGTCAAATAAAAGATGGTCAAAAACATGTGTCTTTATTTCATTAAAATGATTTTTAATTAAAGTGTGTGTGTTTTATTTTTATTTCATGCAATAGGATTAATAATTGATAGTTGTTAATTGACAGCTCTCAATTATTAACCTGGCTTAAGGTCACCTTTCAATTGCAATGTGCTTTAACCCCATATTAACCCATTCGCCACCGCTACAGGGCAATGGGAATAGATGGGCATAGTGCCAGAAAGGGCGAATCTAATTATAGATTTGTCTTTTCTGGGGTGTCTGGGGGCAGATGTTAGTAGCCAGGGGGGGCCAAAAATAATGGTCCCTCTCTGGGCTATTATTATCTGCCCCCATTCGCTGGCTTTGTCTGTCTGGTTGCGAAAATAGGGCGGGAGCCCACGCATTTTTTTAAACAATTTTACACCTCAATATATATATATATATATATATACATGTCATTGAATTTGTGACACATATATATATATTTATATTTATAGTTCATACACTTCTACAGTATAATAGCCGCTAATTCAATTGCAGGCTTTTGTGAAAATGCAGAACCCGACATGAAATGACACTTGGTGTACATAGGGTTAACCATGTCTTTTCATGTCCTTTGCTATCTGATTTGCACAAACAATTACATCAGTCTATGTGTGCAAAATTTCACACCTGTAGGGGTTAATTAAAGGTGTAAATTCGTAGCAAAAAAGTCCGTTTTTTTTACAACGAATTTACACCTTTAATTAACCCCTACAGGTGTGAAATTTTGCACACATAGACTGATGTAATTGTTTGTGCAAATCAGATAGCAAAGGACATGAAAAGACATGGTTAACCCTATGTACACCAAGTGTCATTTCATGTCGGGTGCTTCTGTCTTTTCACAGAAGCCGGCTTTACCCGGCAATTGAATCAGAGGATATTTTACTATGTAGAAGTGTATAAACTATACATATATGTATATATATATATATGTCACAATGACATGTATATATATATATATGTATTCTATGTGTGTATATTTAGTGTTTACAAGAAAATAAAGGTTTTTTTTAGTTGTGATATTTTGTTCCCATAGACTTACATGGGACTTCCGGTATCGGAATCGGATATCGCCGATATTTAGTGATATCGGCGATACCTTTCCGATCCGATATTTTTAGATATCGAGCAGTATCGCTCAACACTAGTCCTAATCTGTCTCTACTATTGTCAAAACATGCTAGCAAAACCGTTAGGCTGGATTCATACTCAATGTATAAAAATACGGATCATATTGTACGGCCGTAATACGCAGAAATTTTCCCGGCACAGTGATCCGTGTTTCATCCGTTGTCAAAGTGTGGCTGCGTATTTTGCGCATATAAGAATCCGTATGTCATCCGTATGGCATCCGTACGGTGAGATTTTCTCGGCCCACTTCATTTTATTGTACTGGTAATCCTTCCGATTCCCTTGTTCTCCTGTAATAAAAATAACATAATAAAACAACCATATTCTTACCTCTCCGGCGCTCAGTCAGGTCCCACGCTGCAATCCTTCTGAAAGGGTTAACATGTTTACAGCGGGGAGCGCAGCTAATGCTGCCAGCCTCGATGTAAACCCCCGAATGAATGAGCTCATCTCTCGGCTGACGGGAGATGAAGTGATTAGCTAGGAAGCTTAATTGATTGCTTCCCACGCTAATCAGTTCACTTCAGGTCAGCCGGGGACTCACTCTGACGTCACTGATGCTGTGCAGAGTCTCCGGCTGACCTGAAGTGAACTGATTAGCATGAGAAGCAATCAATTAAGCTTCCCAGCTAATCACTTCATCTCCTGTCAGCCGAGGAGATGAACTCATTCATTCGGGGGTTTACATCGAGGCTGCCAGCATTAGCTGTGCTCCCCGCTGTAAGCATGTTAACCCTTTCAGAAGGATTGCAGCAGGGGACCTGACTGAGCACCGGAGAGGTAAGAATATGGTTGTTTTATTATGTTAATTATATAACAGGAGAACAAGGGAATCGGAAGGATTACTAGTACAATAAAATATGGTCAAAAACAGTCTATTTAATTAAATTATTTTGAATTAATGTGTGTGTTTTTTTAACCATTTAATACAATAGGATTAATAATTGATAGTTGTCTAATTAACAACTCTTAATTATTAACCTGGTTTAAGGTCACCTTCCAATAGCAAGGTGGCCTTAACCCATTATTAACCCATTAGCCACTGCTACAGGGCAATGGGAATAGACGGGCTAAGTGCCCGAAAAGGCGCATCTAATTATAGATGTGCCTTTTCTGGGGTGGCTGGGGGCAGATGTTAGTAACCAGGGGGGGCATAAAAAAAATGCACCCTCCCTAGGCTATTATTATCTGCCCCCACTCACTGGCTTTCCCTGTCTTTTGGAGAAAATACCACGGGAGCCCACGCATTTTTTTTCAACGAATTTACACAATTAATTACCACCTACATGTATGAAATTTTGCACACATACACTCATGTAATTATTAATCAAAATCATATATCAAACTACATAAAATGAAATGGTTTACTGTATGTAAACCATGTGTCATTTCATGTCGAGTTCTGTAATGATTTTACAGAAGCAGGCAATTGAATTAGCGGCTATTATACTATGTAGAAGTGTGTGAACTATAAATATATGTATATATATATATATATGTCACAATGACATGTATATATATATATATATATATATATATATATTCTATGTGTATATATCTATTCTTTCCATTCTTTATTAAACCTGTCAGTGTGATTTTACAGTATAACCGGGGATGAATTGCCGGCTTTTCTAAAGGACACCGGTGCGTATTTCTCGCAAGTCACACGTGTGGTACGTGTGTAATCCGTATTTTTCTCGCACCCATAGACTTTTACTGGCGTACTACGGGCGAAATGCGATGTCAATTGCATCATGCTGCGAGTGTCTCGCAGCGTCAAATACGCCCGAGAAATATACGATATATGATCAGAGCTGCCCATAGAGAAATATTGGTCCGAATGTAATGCATGATTTTCATGCCTCTCACTCGTCCGTATTCCTCCTTAGTGTGACGCCGGCCTTAGAGTGCGACTCCCACCACAACCATCCAGTGAATAGCTATAGACACATGTAACAAACATAACCCCCCCATAAATATTGCAAAATCATGTTTTATGTTTGTTATCTTACTCAGCATTTTAGGATGTGTCAAGCAAAAAGAAATGTAAGGATGCCCACATGTGTATATCTGTTCTAGTTTTGGTATGGAGGGAAGAGATGACTTTTTCACCAGATGTGACTCCACAACATAAGAGCTGATCTGTTCTTTATCATTAGTCAGAGTACAGGACAGGAACATGCATAAATGATTATATTCCAGTAGAAGAAAGATGCACTGCATTTATTTTATACCCCTGGTAGCCCCATTTGAAATACTGGCATCATTCTGTAACCAACTCTTTTCTTTCCTTTTTGCATTCTAATTATATTCCTTATAGGGGTAAGCAAATTAATTTTAGCCAAATCGAATGTGGTATTGTTAAAATCTGATTGTCTTTTGCATTTCACTTTTGGGGCAATCAAGCAAAATGGCAACTAGCTTGCATCTATTTTGCTTGGGTCTGACAAATTGGTAAAGGGTTAAAAACTGTGATGAGCGAGTATGCTCGTTGCTCGGGTTTTCCCGAGCATGCTCGGGTGGTCTACGAGTATTTGGAAGTGCTCCGAGATTTACAAAGAAGTACCTAGAAGTACCAAAGCCTTTTACTATGGCCGGGGTCACACTAGCGATGAATATGAACGAGTCCTATGTGATAGAACCAGTGTTAATCTATGGGGCAGCTCCCATCACTGCTTTTTTTCTCGGCCGTATTCTACGTGCCAGTGAAATTGCTGCATGCTGCGATTGTCACTGACACTCGGCCGACTCTCGGCGCACTAGCACGTATATAAGCCTATGGGTGCGAGTGACACAGCGCACATCACTAGGATATCATCCGAGTGCTGTGCGATATACGCCGACAATGGAGGATACAGAGAAATTAGTTTTCCGCCACCTCTGCAGCTGTGCTCCGATCCGCTCTGTGTGAGAGGCTCAGAGCACAGTCACATGACACTCGAGTCCCGCAGGCAGCAGAGCAGGAGCCGAGGGTCATTAGCATATCGCATGCCATACGCAAGTGGGACCCCGGCCTTGGTCTTCATATTCCTACAATTTGGGATGGAGATGCTTTTTGTAAGTCTCTACCAAAAAAAAAAAAAAAAATGTTGTTTCTGCTCCACGGGACCCCATATGGTAAAACATAAACACCCACAGAGTTTGACTGCCTACATAATACAGGTTGCCGGGTGACAGATATTTGGCTATCAGTCTTCCTGCTTGTTGAAAACCACTTAAAGTGAACCTGTCACGAGTTTTTTTCCGCCTAATCTGAAAGCAGTATAATGTAGAGGCGGAGAGCTTGATTCCAGCGATGTGTCACTTACTGGGCTGCTTGTTGCAGTTTTGATAAAATCAAGATTTTATCAGCAGTAGATTATCACTAGAGGACTAGTTGTCTCGTGCCATATAGTCCTGCATATTCTTGAGCTCTGTAAAAGCCTGCCCCATGACCGGTTGGCAGCTTTCTAAAATACCTTTCTTCCGCTACCATACATTACAAGTTTATTGCATAGTGACTGTGCAGCAGCGCCATACAATGCATTAGTAAATACCACCACATAATGCTCAACTATCAACATACAGCGACAAAAGAAAATTTACAAACATATAATAAACTATTAATACAATGCCCAAATAATATATACATACAGAGGTAACAGCTGCCGAATGAACAGTCCCCACACTAATTATTAAAGGTGCACACTGCAGCATTTTACACTCTTTACGTAACATAGAAGATCTAACGATTACGGGGGAGGGCTATATTAACCATCTGGTGGCTGATACTCATGTAGAACTAATATTAAAATTTCTGGTGTCTGCTATCAGGACATCTATGACTCTTCCTTCAGCAGAAGCTGCTGCATACCCGCCTGTGCTAAATGCAGCGCCACTGCATGATCGTACAGGTCACATACTTCCATGATCCCAATTACGGTAGAATCAGACTACACAGTTTTATAGTCTGTAAACATAGAGATGCAATGGTATGAATCGGACCTGTATAAACAAAGCGGTAATAGATTTTAAAGAGAATCTGTCACCAGGTTTTTTTTTCTTCTACCTAATAGAACAGCATGACTTAGAGACAAAGGCCCTAATTCCAGTGACATGTCACTTACTGGGCTGCTTGCTGTGGTTCTGTTAAATAAATTTTATAAAAAAAAAAAATATTAGTAAAGGACTAGTAAACCTGCTACCAGGCAGTCCTCCATATTCTTGAGCTCTGTATAACTCCATCCCCACCGCTGATTGTCAGCTTTCTGCCTATGCACAGTGTACACAGAAATTCAGCATTCAGAGAAGTGGTAGACCTGCAACAGATCTAACTGTGATTTTATCAAAACTGCAGCAAGCAGTACAGTAAGTGAAACATCACTGGAACCAGGATCTCTGCTCATGCATCATGCTGTTTTGAGATGGAGTACCAAAAACATGTTAACAGATTCGCTTTAATACCATAGTATGAACATGGACGTTCAACAAACCAACTATTTTAGTAGAAAATAAATACAGTGCCAGATACAGATTTTCTTCATTCCTCATAACGTACGTTCACATACACAGAAAATATCAAGTAGAAAATTCCTATATTCTCTATTTTCTCTGCTTACCTGAGCAGTGAGGTAAAGATGCACTCCATTGCCCATTTAACTGACAGGTCCTCGTAGAATGGCCTATTAACGTTCTTCTTCCAGTGCAGGAATAATGAACAGTAGATCCAAATGTAAACTTCTCACCAGAAATAATTGCATTTGGAGGAACTCCGGGATGACCACAGTCAATCACTGTAAACAGAGATGACAAGCTTAATTCCAGTATGTAGCATCTTGAAAATCTCAATAGGATTATAGTTTCTTTATTACATGGAGGCTTTTGTCGTGCTATGGATTTTGGATAAATAGAATAAAGTTCAGGTTTGTGCACTTTTCATCTTGAATTCTCAAAATTATCTTCCTTTCCAAGCAAAATCTATGAAAGTCATTACTTATTTTGCCCCAGAAAATATTCCCATACTCCTTAGACCAGCAAGATCTCTGGAAGAAGAACCTGAACCCTCCATGAACAGACCTTCATACACCAAATAAATACAAGATCTCTGGGAGGAGAACCTGTACCCTCCATAAACAGACCTTCATACACCAAATATAAGCAAGATCTCTGGAAGGAGAACCTGTACCCTCCATAAACAGACCTTCATACACCAAATATAAGCAAGAGCTCTGGAAGGAGAACCTAAACTTCCATGTACAGACCTTCATACACCAAATATAAGCAAAAGCTCTGGAAGGAGAACCTGAACCCTCCATGAACAGACCTTCATACACCAAATATAAGCAAGATCTCTGGAAGGAGAACCTGTACCCTCCATAAACAGACCTTCATTCACCAAATAAAGCAAGAGCTCTGGAAGGAGAACCTGAACCCTCCATGAACAGACCTTCACACACCAAATATATGCAAGAACTCTGGAAGGAGAACCTGAACCCTCCATGAACAGACCTTCATACACCAAATATAAGCAAGATCTCTGGAAGGAGAACCTGAACCCTCCATGAACAGACCTTCATACACCAAATATAGCAAGAGCTCTGGAAGGAGAACCTAACCCTCCATGAACAGACCTTCATACACCAAATATAAGCAAGATCTCTGGAAGGGAGAACCTGTACCGTCCATGAACAGACCTTCATACACCAAATATAGCAAGATCACTGGAAGGAGAACCTGAACCCTCATGAACAGACTTCATACACCAAATATAGGCAAGACGCTGGAAGGAGAACCTATACCTCCATGAACAGACACCATACACCAAATAAGGCCGGATCACACTTGCGACGGACTTGCACGAATCTTGTGCAAGTCTCTTGCATGAACACCCGGCCGGGTGCCGCCGGCACTTGGACCAGAGCGTGCAGCCGCATGTGTTTCTATGCTGCCACAAGCTCCGATCCAAGTGCTGTAATACGAGACACGGCACTCAATGGTAAAAAAGTAGGCGGTGCACAAGTCAGGTATCCAACCAGACGTATAATAATATAAAATAAACTTGGCACTCGACAAGTGAAGCGATTCAAAAAAAATTTTTTTTTTCTTTATTTGCATCCAGACAAACAGAAGTCCGTTTTTAAACTTTTCGGTCCTTTGAGGGACCTTCATCAGAAGATTGGTTCCATACAGTGTTGCTGGTGCAAGGGGCTCTGTGAGAATACTCCTATTTAGTGATAATAGGATGAAAGGAAAGTCTCCTGAAATGCTGGATATGCCAGGAATAGATTCAAATGAAATGCTGCAGTATGTCAAAACACGGTACTCAGGCTGAAAAGGCACTTGAGAGGAATGCCGTGTATGTCAGGGAAGCAGCGTCCATGTAGCAGCACTGCTGTTACATGGACGCTGCTTCCCTGACATACACGGCATTCCTCTCAAGTACCTTTTCAGGAGACTTCATTTCAGGAGACTTTCCGTTCATCCTATTATCACTGAATAGGGGTATTCTCACAGAGCCCCTGCACCAAGAAGACTTTTCAGAAGTATCATTATCACTACAGGAAGGATTACAATGACAGATAACACCTGATAAAAGGATCCACCAATTACAATAGGTGATGTTACAGCTGACCCTGCTCTCACTCCTCCCTTAATAATGACCTTTGCACATGCTCATTTGATGCTTCAATATAAAAGATAGTGTTAGAGTCAGTTTATTGATTCTAATGTACATGTAAATTTGCTAAAAAAAACAATGCAGGAGGATACTCATGAAAAAAATCAGCATGACAACTAGGAATAGTAACAAGCTTTCAATATCTGTCTGCTGACCTGACATTATATAGGACCACAATAGGGACTAGTCGCTAGAAAAAATGGAGAAAGGGAGGGGTACAAGTACCAGAAAAATAACCAATGAAAAATGACCAATGAGTCCGTATTGTGGTAAGACGACTCGCTCGGCTCTCCAGGAGGTAGACTCAGGACACACGTTCTCAGGTTTTCCTTCTGCTGGTTTATTATCAGCCATAAACTCATGCAGGTTTCGCAGGAAAAGTAAACATGACCCCTCTGGGTTAAAGGGAAAAACATAAAAAAAAAACAATAACTCAGTCCATAGATGAGTGTGTTCCACCCGCTTTCGGTAGCATAAACTGCACGGCTAAAGTCCTTGTGGAAAGTTCTGCAGCTTCCACTATACTGTCTGGAGAATTTCCTCTCCAGACCACACTCCAGAGAAAAAAAAACAGGACTGAGCTTTTATCCATTGCTCAGCCACACCCTGAGGGGAGGTAGGGGGAATGCCTCCCGCCCTCTTTGACATTCCCATAAAACCGCACCTCCTTTAACAGAGTAAACCTACCAGCATATAACATGCTGGCAGATAAATAAAGTAGGTTTTAGTTCACACAGGAGAGCATCCTGTGTGACACATACCTCCCCTCACATATAAAACCAGTGACACTGTCACATATTCCCCCCCTCTGCCCAAATCCAGGGGTTTGGGCAACTTCTGACACCAGACAGGGAATCCTAGAGAGGGCATCTGCATTCCCATGTAACTTCCCTGGCCTATGCTCCACGTGAAAGTTAAAATCTTGAAGCTCTAGGAACCATCTAGTTACCCTAGCATTTTTTCCCCTCTTTTCCCTCAACCATCTCAACGGGGCATGGTCTGATACTAATTTAAACTTCCGGCCTAGTAGGTAATATTTCAGTGTATCTACGGCCCATTTTTTGGCTAAACACTCTTTTTCTACTATGGCGTAGTTCTTCTCGCAGGAGGACAGCTTTCGGCTTAGATAGAGAATGGGATGTTCTTCCCCATTTATTTCTTGGGAGAGTACGGCCCCTAGACCAACCTCTGATGCGTCAGTCTGGACCACAAATTCTTTTTTAAAGTCTGGCGCGACCAGGACAGGCTGCTTGCACAGTGTTAGCTTCAGCTTTTGAAATGCGGTCTCCGTTTCTTCCGTCCATTTCACCATGGTTGATTTGGTGCCTTTTAGAAGATCTGTTAATGGGGCGGCCATCGTGGCGAAATTCGGGATAAACCGCCGGTAGTATCCCACCATTCCCAGGAATGCTTTCACCTCTTCTTTGAGAGCGGTTGCGGCCAGGTTTGAATTGCCTCCACTTTCTTGATTTGCGGCTTTATTTCGCCTCTCCCAACAACAAAGCCCAGGTACTTGGCCTCCTCTTTTCCGATGGCACACTTTCTCGGATTTATGGTAAATCCTGCTTTCCTTAGCGCGTCCAAAACGGCCTGTAGTTTGGGTAGGTGGCTAGCCCAGTCTGGGCTAAAGACCACAATGTCGTCGAGGTAGGCTGCGGCATACTTCTTATGTGGGGCTAGGATCCAATCCATAGCCCTCTGGAAAGTGGCTGGGGCCCCCTGTAGTCCGAACGGCATCCGCTTGTATTGAAAACAGCCATCAGGTGTTGAGAAAGCCGTCTTCTCTTTAGCCATCTGGGACATGGGGATCTGCCAGTAGCCCTTCGTCAGGTCAAGAGTGGTGATGTACCTCGCCGGTCCAAGCCTCTCGATGAGTTCGTCGACGCGGGGCATCGGGTACGCGTCACACTTGGATACCTCATTTAGCCGACGGTAGTCATTACAAAACCTCCACTCTCCATTGGGTTTCAGCACGAGGACGATTGGGCTCGACCACCCACTCTTTGACTCCTCTATTACCCCGAGGTCTAACATCCTCTTCACCTCAGCCGAGATCACCTCCCGACGTGCTTCCGGAATCCGATACGGCTTCAAATTCACTCGTACATGCGGTTCTGTCAGCACGTCATGCTCTACCACTTGTGTATGCCCTGGCAACTCTGAGAACAGCTCCCGATTCTGCTGTAGTAATTCTCGACACTGTTGCTTCTGGGCCGGTGATAGAGTCTCTGCAATAGTGACCTCCTCCCAAGGTTCCTTGTCTTCTGGTGCGAGCTCCCAGGCAAGGAGTTTCCACAGGTTCATGGTCCCGCCACGGCTTGAGCAAGTTTACATGATATATTTGATGTGCCTTCCTTCGGCCAGGCTGGTGGACTTTATAATTCACCTCGCTGACTTTTCTCCACCACCTCATATGGACCTTGCCATTTGGCGAGGAACTTGCTCTCGACGGTAGGGATCAGCACCAAAACACGGTCTCCAGGTTGGAACTGTCTTAGTCTCGCCGACCGGTTATAGACCCTCGCCTGGGCTTCCTGCGCCTGGAGGAGATGTTCCTTTACGATGGGCATCACTTTGAAATTCTCTCCTGTAACTGGGCGACATGTTCGATGATGCTCCGGTGTGGCGTGACTTCAGCCTCCCAAGTTTCCTTGGCGATGTCTAGGAGACCTCTTGGATGCCGCCCATATAGGAGCTCAAATGGAGAGAAGCCAGTGGAGGCTTGAGGAACTTCTCTGACCGAGAAAAGCAGAAATGGGAGCAGGTAGTCCCAGTCTCTCCCATCCTTTTCAATGACCTTCTTAAGCATCGCCTTTAAGGTCTTGTTGAAGCGTTCCACTAGGCCGTCCATTTGTGGATGATAAACCGAGGTCCGCAGCTGGTTATCTGAAGGACTCTGCAAAGCTCCTTCATCACCTTGCTCATGAAGGGGGTTCCTTGGTCTGTTAGAATCTCTTTTGGTAACCTGTCCGAGCAAAAATATGGACCAACTCTCGGGCTATACTTTTACTGGACATGTTACTTAGGGGAACTGCTTCTGGATACCGAGTCGCATAGTCCATGACGACCAGGATATATTGGTGTCCCCGAGCTGATTTGACTATGGGGCCCACGAGGTCCATGGCAATCCTCTCAAAGGGAACCTCTATCACAGGTAGTGGAACTAAGGGGCTACGGAAGTGGGAGGAGGGAGCGGTTATTTGGCAGGTGGGGCAGGACCTACAAAAGTTTTGAATTTCTCGATAACCCTGGCCAATAAAACCTCCTCAGTATCCTCTCCTGAGTTTTCTCGACCCCTAGGTGTCCCCCCAGAACATGTGAATGGGCCATATCTAGCACCCGTCGTCTGTATGGCCCCGGCACTAACAGCTGTTCCACTATCTCACCGCCCCTCAGTTTGGCCACCCGATATAGCAACTCCCCTGTACTGCAAAGTGGGGAAATCTGGTGTCGGCCCCCGGCTCTTGAGCAACCCCATTACATACAGTAACCTGGTCGAACGCCCCTTTTAAAGTCATGGTCTCGAACTTGAGCAGTCCCAAAGTTCTCTCTGGACATATCTAACGAAGGTAGGTCGGCCTGCTCGGTCACCGTTCACCCTCATCACCGACAAAGACGCACAGTGGGAACTCCTCTCTCTGAGACTCTGTCGGGGGTTCTTCTTCAAGGATCTCACTTTTCCCCATTCTACTTAGTCCAGTTCCCCTCCCC
>JARQOD010000006.1:414066884-414102757 GCA_033576555.1 Oophaga sylvatica
ACTGTAAGTGGTTTGTACTCACCACTGGTAGATCGATAGATAGATAGATAGATAGATAGATAGATAGATAGATAGAGATAGATGATAGATAGATAGATAGATAGATAGATAGATTATAGGTAGATAAATAACTGATAGGATAGATGATAGATGATAAATAAATGATAGATAGATAAAAGAGACGGATAGATAGATAGAAAATAGATAGGTAGATAGATAGACAGATAAATAATAAACTATAGATAATACATAGACAGAAAGATAGATAATAGATGATAGATAATACATAAATAGATAGATAGATAGATAGATAGATAGATAGATAGATAGATAGATAGATAGAAGATAGATAGATAATAGATAGATAGATAGATAGATAGATTGATGATAGATAATAGATAGATAGATAGATAGATAGATAGATAGATAGATAGATAGATAGATAGATAGATGATCTGTAGATGATAAATGGATTATTTTTCCTTCAGTAATTTTAGGAACATCATATACACAGTTATAAAAGGAAGCAAAGCAAAACTAATAATATTTTTCATAAATCCTTTGCCGGCAGTGTCTGATTGTTCTAGATAAAATGGCGGAGTGTTATTGTGTCTCATCCCTCTAAAGTTTATTTGCAAAGGTGACATTTATTGAAATGTATCACGGACCATTGAGCGTGCCCTGCTCACTGGCAACTTTTCTGAAGAGGTCACGGAAAGGGTAGATCTTGATGCTATAGATTTGAGATGGTTATTGCTGTTTTTTACATAACCAGGCAACTGTATCAGAATGTTATCCGATGCAGCATTGGTCATGGAGCTTATTATATATGGAACCTCCAATGTTTATGTGATGTCTGTTTACGGGCAGGTATTATAGTGAGAAACAAAAAGAAAGAGATTATCAAAATATTACATCCAAATATTACATTCTTCATGTCTAAATAAACACTGGGAACATCGGGTGCGGCCAGGAGAGCTCAGCGGTAGCAGTCGCACCCGACCATGTGCCTGTGCCCCTTGTTGACTTTGCACTGGTTACGCCTCTGTAGACAGCTGTTTTCTGGGTTATATGGCTGGATTACAATAGCAACCATTGTCCTACTCACTTCCCTGCAAAGCCTCTCATAAGGACATGATTTCCATTATTTACAGACAGCGCTCGGGAGCGTCACCTTGTAGTGATCATCCATGTGTGATTAATAGCTGTATAATGCACAGCCATTAAACCTTTGTAGTGTGGAGACTTTGTCTTCTGCGGATTACCCACCCATACAGCGATGTACTGTAAATGGATGACATTGTAGGCACTCAGAGAATTCATTGTCTTTTTCAATAGGTTGTTTAGTCATATGACTCTGTAAAAGAATATTATATTAATCCCCTTCATGACAGAAGTATTTTCGTTTTTACGTTTTCATTTTTTGCTCCCCTTCTTCCCAGAGCCATGACTTTTTTTATTTTTCAGTGAAAATGGCCATGTGAGGGCTTGCTTTTTTGCGGGATAAGTTGTACTTTGGAAAGACACCATTGGTTTTAACATATCATGTACTGGAAAACTGGAAAAAAATTCCAAGTGATGTAAAATTCATTAAAAACTGAAATTCCACAGTTTTATTTTTACCATGTTCACTAAAGGCAAAAAAAAGTGCAATTCCACAGTTGATTACGAGTTCATAGACACCACACATGTGTAGGTTCTTTTTTATTTAAGTGGTAAAAAAATCCAAACTTTGGTAAAAAAAAAAATGCCGCAATTTTCCGAGACCTATACCATCTCGATTTTTGTGATCTCGGGTTCGGTAAGAGCTTATTTTTTGTGCACCGAGCTGACGTTTCTATTGATGCCATTTTGGTGTAGGTACGATCTTTTGATCGCATGTTATTGCATTTTATTGCAATATAGCGGCGACCAAAAAAACGTAATTCTGACGTTTTGAAATTTTTCTCTTTATTCCGTTTAGTGATCAGGTTAATCCTTTTCTTATATTGATAGATCAGGCAATTCTGAAAGTGGCAATACCAAATGTGTGTATATTTGATTTTTTATTGTTTTATTTTGAATGGGGGCGGAATGGGGATGATTTGGACTTTTATATTTTTTGTTTTTTTAATATTTTTATAAACTTTTTATTTTAATTTTTGCATGTTTCAATAGACTCCATGGGAGACTAGAAGGGTCACCAATGGGCAGGATTTCCGATGCGCTTGCCAGAAGTGCAAGTTAAATGCCACTGTCAGAGATTGAAAGAGACATTTGAGGGTATGTTTCCACTGTCAGGAAACACTCAGGATTTGCTGCGTGTTTGGCGCTGTGCGTTGGCGCAGCGCCAAACACGCAGCGTCCAGATGTTACAGCATAGTGGAGGGGATTTCAAGAAATCCCGTCTCCACTATGCGTAAAAATACGCAGGCGGAAGACCTGCGTTTCCGGACATGCGGCGCGTCTTTTCAGACCGCAGCATGTCCTAGCGTATTGCGGCGACGCAGCATCGCCGCAACGGAAATAACACAGGGCTATGCAGCCCTGCGTTCTTTCCGGATGTGTTCCCGAGGTGTCCGGAGCACATCCGGAACGAGCGCGCGTCAGAAAGGGGGCGGGGCTTTGGGCGGTGCGGAATTTCCGCTCCGTCCAAAGCGCTGTGGTTCCGGACCATGGAACCACAGCCTAACAAGTTAACAGCCGCGGCTGTTAGAGGCACAAGTCAGCAGTTCAAAACAGTTGACATGTGCCGGGAAAAATGTTGGCTCAGCGCCGGAGCCCACAACAAAGGAAGGGATTCCGATGTGGGCGTACTACTACTCCCAATGTCGGAAAAGGGGTTAAAGAGTAACTCTCGTTTTAATTTTTATTTCATAAATCAATAGTAGACATTCAGTAATGATCTTTCAATTCAGTTGTAGCATTTGTGTTCAGTGAAAAAAAGAGAAAAAAGATTGGAAGTGCAGCAAAATATTAAAAAAGAAGCAATTTTCCCATTTTTGACAGTGTTTGTTTTTACAACAGATAATTGCGCATTAAAAATTACATACCAATTTGATTCATCAGGTCAGTATGATTATTGCTGCTACTAGTATTTTTTATGTTAGGAACTAAAACAAATTCAGATCTCTGTAAAATAAATTTGTTTCGCCATCTTCTGCAGCCCATAACTTTCTTTTTACTTTTCTGTCGACAGAGCTGTATGAGGGTTTGCTTCTCTGCACATCAAGCTCAGTTTTTATTGCTTTTATTATTTATATTAGTTGTTATTTGGGATAAACACAACATTTTGATCACTTTTTATTACATTTTTGGGGGTGGGAATTGCAGCCACTGTAAAATTGTCAATATATATTTTCCATTTCAGAACTTACGATATGGGATAAATAGTTTATTAATTCTGGCAATTATGCATTTAAAAATACTAAATATATTAATTTTATTATTTTGTCTATTTTTCTATCTATGTTTACAAACAAGGGCTGATTCTAACTTTTATATGTTTTAGGGTTTTTTATATTTTTTTTTCTTTTTTTTGTAAGTCAAAACCAAGAATGGAACACTCAGAGTAAAAGTTTAATATAAACAAGTCACCACTTCTACATTTTATACCAGCTCCTAATTTTAGCTTACAAATACTGATGTAAAATACTGACCAAATACTGAATGTGTGAACATGGCCTCACATTGATGGCGTGCAGCCACAGTACATGCACTCTGTTGCTGAATGGTGAAAAAAAATATCATAATAGCAGGAAATATGGTAAAAAAAAATAAAAATATTGAACTGGTAATTCCAGGGCCGACGCATTGGACTTCATTTCCTTTGCTGCATCGCCAATGTTCTATACATGCACATGATGCCTCCGACCAAACACAGTCTCAGCAGTGATTGCTGTATGCACAGTACAACATAGCTGAGACCAGTGATTGACTGCAGCGGTGCATGGACGTATTTGATCTCGTTGCTGGAGGACAGGCAAAAACTGTTGGAGATCAAAAATGCGTTGGTCCTGAAGCACAACTGTAAAAAATCCTTCATAGTCTGAAAAAAAATCAATTTTGTCTCCCAAATGGGTGAAAAATTTGATACTGCATACACAATTTACGTTAGAGTGGATGTCGGGCACAGCTATGCTCTCATGGCTCAAGAGGACAGTTCTTGAGCCCACACTTCTATTCATGCATGTGTGGATTTGGTAACATCCCACCCTTTTTAAAATATATGTACATACGTGATAATACTGAAAGAGGTTTTTTTTTAAAGTTATCCAACATCCAAATCCAGTTCTGTTCCCTCTGACTTATGTTTTAAAGAGTTATCTCTAATATAAATATCTTCTTCCCTTACAGGCGACTCTAGCGGTTGGTGCGGAGATCCAGGAGCACCAGCTCATGGTTCTAGGGAAGGCACAGAATTTAGAGCCAAAAGTACAATGAGATTCAGCTGTGAGGTTGGGTACGTTCTTCATGGATCAGAAGAAAGAACGTGTCTGAGTAATGGCTCATGGACAGGAAGACAACCAGAATGTAAAGGTGCGTTCAACTGGAATTCTGCATTTTTCATTCCTTAACTAGTCAAAAATGAACATTTCCACAAAATCCATACCTGTATGGAATATGCAGTATCTTGTTATTTATTTCTTTTAAGTCCAGTTTTTTCTTTTCAATCTGTCAATATCCAATATTTCTTTTTGGGTAGACTGGATCTATTTTGAGCAGGTTTTTATAGTTTTTAAATGTATTAGGGCTGTGTAACATATTAGGATAATTAATGCAAGTCTGTTACTGGATTTCACATCACAGATGGTATGTGTTATTAAATATTTCTCCTAGATCTGATGAGGATGATGTTTTTACGTTAAAAATTACATTTCAGAATGCCTGTATAATCCTGACCTAAAACTAAGCATTTTAGAGGTCGAATAGTGCATCAAGCCAAGAGTACGCAGTCTAAGCCCACCTAGCTTGACTGGCGACTGCAGCTTGTACTGAGCAGTGTGAGAACTCAGCAACAGCAGGAAGGAAGGATGCTGAGGATCTATCAACCAGGTTCGGAGGGAGGAGATTTGAGACTAAATTTTTAAAAAGGATATTACTCTTACATTGAATTATAAAATAAGAACAATCATCATGTCTAAAAGAAATGCTTAAAAATATATGCTGAAAACTAGGATAAAAAATAAAATGAGCAAATAAATACAGTAAATCGTATTAGTACATGTACATTATTATTATTTATATAGCACCATTGATTCCATGGTGCTGACACTATTTTGATCAAAAAAGCTTAAAATCCATTCCACAGCGACAAGGTGTACACAATCGGGAAGGAATGTGTTGGCTGACCTAAAAAAGATGACGAAAGAGCAGGACAAAGTCTCGCCAGACCAGCTAATCAAAAGGGGGTAGGAGTTTGCAGGATTCCCATTTGGCAGCCATGAAATATACGATCATATACTAATAAAGTTTTTTTTTTTTTTTCAATTTATGATTTATCATCCTTTATGCTCTCTTGTAGAATAATTATTTCAGTATGGCATATTTATGGTTTTACATATAAAACAGTGTAGCATAAACATCTCCTGACAGAGTATCCCAAATTCATGTTTTTTTTTTTTTTTCCATCAAAGATTGTCATCTCATACCACTCACCTTATTATTATTACATGCTCAACTGATGGGACATACCACTTTGTTTCCCTTGTAGTCACAATAAAAGGAATTACCAGTCTGGTGTCTCATCTTCTAGTTACTGCTTGTATTTCAAGGCAGTAACCATGACTATCCATTCAATGTGTTTTAATATTAATGTAATGGGGGCAATGTAAGAAATTGTTACACTGGAAAACTACAAGAGAACTACTGCAGGTTGTTAAATGGTTACAGTTGTAACCAAAGATAAAAAGATAAAGGTTTTATAGATGTAACACAATTTCCTGAACAATGTCTTAAAGAAATATATTGCCTTACAATGAATGCACGTTTTTTGTATGCCATTTAGGTTTAGCTATTCCCTTTATCTTTGCTGGTTGAATCTTCTCAACAAGATTTTCATCTCTTTTTAAATAATGTGGCTTATTTCTTAAATCTACCTTTTTACATCCGCCAGCCGAAAAGCTCCACCGCCGCTTTTAAGAACATATTGTAAAGGACTGAAAAAACTGTTATAAATCCTTAGAGAACATGGTCAGCCTAGCTAAACCGTTCACTTCTATTTTATCTCAACTATAACCAACATAAAGGCCGACATGTCCTTGTAGTTTATGTTATATTTCTCAGAGCCAAAAGCTTTTTATAATGGTCGAGTCATCATTATTAATTGACGAGATAATTGACTACAGCTCAAATCTGGAAACATAAACTGGGAGCTATACTGAATAAGAAATTAAAGACGAAAATATTTCTAAAATATGAACGTTCCATAAAAGAAACTTGTAATATGAGAGGACGCTTTGAAATTATTTTTTAACAATTTATACCAATATTATTTGCCAATCTATTTCTCATAATCCGAATAAGCATTGGAAGCATTATGCCAAAAAATTACAATTCTTTATTAGAAAAAATACACTCATAGCTAACAATACACAGTTAAAAGATCTATTTAAAATGGGATGTATATACAGTATGCTCCCACAGGTATAAATGCTATGACAGGTGTATGACCTTTGGTCCAAAATCAGAATTAGTACAAATACCAAATGCAATGTACCTACAAATATACTACATACAAGGCGGTACTTAATGCCTTATATACAGACTGGAGCAAAGGTAATGTGTATGTATTTAAGTATAATTAGTGGTTTGCCACCGTCAATATTACAACCACTGCTACCAAGTCTATAAATATAAGATGGTATACCGCTAACAGATTCTTAATGGAGGTATATAGGGTGTAGTTATAAAGGTGCCAGAATAGCAGGCTACTATATTGTCAAATGACAGGTTTTTTGTCAAATAATGCCCGCTATGGCCCCATAAGTACATCCGTATGGCATAGTTAGAGTGGTCACAAAAAACCTGTCATTTGACAATATAGTAGCCTGCTATTCTGGCACCTTTATAACTACACCCTATATACCTCCATTAAGAATCTGTTAGCGGTATACCATCTTATATTTATAGACTTGGTAGCAGTGGTTGTAATATTGACGGTGGCAAACCACTAATTATACTTAAATACATACACATTACCTTTGCTCCAGTCTGTATATAAGGCATTAAGTACCGCCTTGTATGTAGTATATTTGTAGGTACATTGCATTTGGTATTTGTACTAATTCTGATTTTGGACCAAAGGTCATACACCTGTCATAGCATTTATACCTGTGGGAGCATACTGTATATACATCCCATTTTAAATAGATCTTTTAACTGTGTATTGTTAGCTATGAGTGTATTTTTTCTAATAAAGAATTGTAATTTTTTGGCATAATGCTTCCAATGCTTATTTGGATTATATTTCTGTATGGGAAGTGCCACTCTATTAGGTCGATATCAGTAGGATATTTTGCAATCTATTTCTCAGTACATTGGAAGTTATGCTTTTTCCATCATTCACTATATTTTGTTAGCTATTAAAAGGTATCATACCCACAAGATTCCTATTTTGCTTCTCCCACTGAGAGCACTCTATATGTTTTTTTCTACTGGCTAACACAGTACCAAACCAATTTTTTTCGTTTACCCAATTTGCTTACACTCATCTGTAGAGTGTAAGCTCTTATGGCCCTCCTCATTCTCCAAAACTGTCCCCTGGCTGGAAACTTGTGTGGACGACAGGCCTGATAAAGTTGCAAATTGACACTCTTCCTCCTGCTCCTCTTCCTCCTGTCCCACAACCTCATGCCTGAAGTATTGTTTACAGCAGGCAAGCAAGAGGTATCGTAATGCTGATGATGGTGTCATTAGAGCTGGCCATGCTGCTGGAATACTCAAAGCAGCACAATGCATCACACACATCCTGCTTGGAAGCTCACTCATTGGTGACAAAGTGGAATTGTTCTGTAGAGCGACTCACCCGTGTGTGCTGCAGCTGAAACTCCACTATTGCCTGCTGCTGCTCACACAACCTCTACAGTATATGCCGTGTGGAGTTCCAGCTTGTTGGCACATTACATATGAGATATTGAGCAGGAAGAGAAAAGTGACGCTGCAACGCAGACAGTTGAGCAGCAGAAGGGTGAGAACGCTGAATGTGTTCACACACTTTCGACACTTTCACCAGCAGATTGGATGTATCTGGGGACTTTTTGAGGAAGCTCTGCACAACCAAATTATGCACATGCACCATGCAAGGGACGTGTGCCAAACTGGCTAAGCCCAGAGCTGCTACCAGATTTTGTCAATTATCGCACAATTATGTCAATTATGGGCTTAAAGGGCAGCGACACCAACCACTCATTCTCTGCTCTTTGATCCCAGTCCATAGATACTGTGCATTGTGGGATCTGTCCCCCAAACAAATCAGGTTCAGAAACATTTGTTGTTTTTTCCACTTGGCTGTGCTCAAGTTCGTGGTGCATGTTTTACTGTGTGCGGCTGATGAGGTGATGGAGAAAATGGGGAACGTTTTCTTCTGTGTTTTGTATTTAATACATTTGACTATGGGGTTAGTGTCTTATAGACGACTCTCCATTACTAACCTGTGGGCATAATGTCAGTGGCTATAAAACAGCGGACATTAACCCCACAATTATTACTCCTTTTGCCACCAGACCAGGGCAAGTGGGAAGAGCCAGATGAAGTGCTAGAACTGGCACATTTTTAATGCATGCGCCTTTTCTGGGGTGGCTGCAGGCAGCTATTTTTAGGCTGAGCAAGGCCAATATCCATGGCCCCTTCCCATCTGGTTATCAAAAATGAGTATGGGAACCCAACACTGGTTTTTTAGATTATTTATTTAAATAATTTTAAAAAATGGCATGGAACTCTCTATTTTTGTTAACCAGCCAAGATAAAGCTGAACGTTGGAGGCTGAAGCCCACAGCTGCTGGTTTTGCCTGTGCTGTTTATCAACGATAGATGAAACCCCACATTTTTTTTTATATTATATACAGTGTGCTAATCAAGTCTCTCAAAAATCAGTGCTGGACTTTTTTTATAAGTGCCACTTTTGATAAATTCTTGCTATTATCTCTCTTAATGACGCCCAATTTAGTTCTGAGCACCAGTTTTCTCATGTTCCCATCAATATGAAGGGCTTAAAAGTACTGGAGGCACGTCTCCAATATCTCATGGATTCTGTACCTTAGTAGATTATCTGATTCAGGAAAGGCTAAAAGATCCAATCCAGATCATTAGAGAACAACAAATACGAATGGACTTGAATTTTACACAAATTTTACAAAAAATCCATATCCGCCAAAATGCTGATTTTTGTAATTCACTTTCTTGCAGTTTCAGCAAAATTGTGGCCGCTGGAATACATTTTTCTGAACAGGAGGAAGGCCATCAAATGGTTAAAAAATAAAATCCTTATACTTAACTTACCTTTCATCTCTCTGCCCCCTCTGCTCCTCACTGTCAAACATCCAGTCCTCATTGAATCTTTTGATTCCCAGTTATGACTTTCTATGAGAGTCTGGGTATATCACTGCGAGTGACAAGCAGTAGAAAATATGACTCTGTTCAAATGGGTCATGAGTGGTGGAGAGGCCTGAGAGATCAGCAGTGAGGTGAATATAACAATTTTTTTTTATTATATAATACATTTATTTGCTCTCGGGTCTGGAGAGAACCCACAGCATAATTAGGGACATTACATTTAGAAAATAATTTCCTAGGAAAACCTGTGCGAACAGACCAATTTGAAATTTGCCTGATCTGCTCATCTCTACTTGTCACCTGTGGTATAAAGTTTGTAAGATCATTAATAGGGTTATGAAGTTTTAATAAATAAAGTTGGACTATCTTTTAAAGAGAATCTGTCAACAGGATTTGACACCCAATCTGCCACCAACCAGTTATGACAGCAGTCTAAACTGCGACAGATTCAAAATGATGATCTTTCTTTTGGCACCTAGGAAATCACGAGGGTGAAATCACTCTTGCGTATCCATTTAAATTAAATCTCTTGTGTCATCTATTATTCCTTCACCCCCATTATGTGTACTTTTTTTTGCAATTTGAAAAATAGTCCTTGTTTATTTCTTCATAATTACTGCTAATTAAAGTTGATATGAATTGATGCGTATAACCCAGTTCAATGACCAGGTCAATAATATCTGGATGCAAGCCCAGAGAGTTCTTTGCTTACCCAGGCATCGGCGGGTCTTCTTTTGATTAGCTGGCTTGCATGTCTGTCACACTTCATCTATGATGTCACAATATTCTGACTAATCAAAAGAAAAGTTAGAGATGCTGTGAAGTAGGAAGCGGTTCTTGGGGCTCCTGTCTAGCAGCCAGAAATGACAGACCTGGATGCTGGACTTTGTCTTGCGAAATTATTTACACAGACTATACTGGTAATGCATAAATCCAATAAAAATTGACAGGGATTGCTGGAGATCAATATGATGTCTTCTATTCAGACATGACTTAAACAATAAAGAGACTCATTCATCAAAGCCTTTGCACCACTAAAATGGAGTATAAGCTTTTAAAAGTAGCAAAATTTTTGCACAACCGGCAGTTGTGAATAAAAATTTGCAACTTTTGACATTTTCACACCACTTTGGACCAGGACGGGGTGACTGCAACAGCTCCCGTAGAATTCAACAAATCTATCAGCGGTTTCTACGCCAGAAATGCTGCTCAAATCCCTGACTGGATTAGCAATTCTGGCATGGTGCACAGAGGCGCATGCCACTTACTAAAGAAGCTGAATTCATTAAACAGTGTGGGCCTCTTACCGACTTTTGTACTGTGTACTCTGTTAAGGAGATGCCTTAGAGCACAAACACTTTTGGGCCAATTTAACAAGAATGCATTCATACTATGCCAGTCTGATGAAAGAGAAGTGGGGAAAAATTCATTAAGAGGAACCTCTTCTGAGTTGGGTGCACTTCCATGCTCCGTGCCAAGTATTCTACTCCAATCAGGCGCAGGAATAGTATTTCTGGGGTTAAATAATGCTGGCATTTTTCATGAATTGTATAGGTGGGCATATCAGTTACCCCGACTCCTCTCCAGCTCTACTTTGCCACACAAATTGGTGACTTTTCAAAGCTTTTCCATAAAAACCTTGATGAATGAAACCTTATACCTTTAGCTATTATTTTGACTCCTCTTTTTAAATTTGTACCTAGAAAAACCTATAAATGAGACCAAGCATCTGTAGCATGAAGTAGATACAAGTATCTACCATGGATAACCTCTTTGCATATACCATGTTAGGGTATGTGAATATAATAAAGTGTCTTCTCTTCTGGAGCTGCTTCCCTTAATGAAATGAAGTTCTCCTAGGAACAAGATGGGGTGAGGTCAACAGTTGTGGATCCCAACCATCAGACCTTTAGAGCATAGCAATAAATGTCTGTGGTTCATATAGACTTTTTTAAGAATCTCTGCTAAAATGATTGGTCCACCATTAAGCTAAGGTTCTCATATACCTTCAAAAGCCATACTTTTGTTTTGCTGACAACTATTTCTTCCACCATCTCAGTACCATGCAAATTTATGCAATCTGCATGTGTTTTCATGTACACAATAGGGTCTTTTCTCCCCCGAAAACAAATGTATTTGGCACTGAACCTTAACATGCTGATCTTTTCATCTTCAGGATCAATTCTTTTGACATAAGAGGAAATTTTGCATGTCCCCATAAGCATAAATAAGTTTGCCAGTTCTGCCTAATCTCAGTATTTGGATGACTATTATCTAATATATATTGCTATCTTAATGATTAAATAAATTTGGAAAGACTATAATTAGAGAAATATGTATGAAAACAGAAATCTGAGACCAGGGAAAAAAAAGGGACAAAAGCAAGTATTTTTGCATGGGAATTGATAGACTCAGACACGCAGACAAGAAGTTGACCAGTTTGTCCTAACCCCATCTGTAAAAAAAAAGAATAACACTTAATGAGAGAACAAAGTAAGAGAACATGATTATGATATAAACTTTAGGCAATTACCCATACATCAATTTCCTTTACAATTCCCCAGTGTTCTCCCCTAATTAGGTAAATTAGATATTTTAATATCTCTTTAATTTTAGCCAACCCATTAAATATTGTATCTTTCCAATTACCTTTCATTCACACAAATTACTTAGGAGGAAGCTTTAAATATTTCCCCCCATTATTATTCAAATAATGCTTTTTAACAATTAGGTTCTGGGCCATTAAGTTTCCGGGAACTGTTTAGATAAAATGTGCTGAGGTGTCGTTAAGAAATCTGAAACATTTCCGTCTTCATGCTCCTCATCCATTTTACATCCTAACGATGTCCCAGCTTTTCTCTGTGTAATTGAGCTTGGAAAAGATTCATACAAGGAGCTGAATGTATTATGCATGCTTATTCACACATTGTCTACTAAGTTGTCAATTTCAGGAGAGACAGCTAGATATCTCAATGTAGTAGTAGTATAAATGGCTGGCAGTGACTGCTGTGGCATCTGCAAAAAAGGTTCGGGAAAATCTTGTCTAAATGCAAGCAATGATGATAAATCTGTGCCCTGTAATTAAAGTTTTCTACCAAATAATGATATTTTTTAATATTTATTTTATATCTATATCAATCGTTTGTTTTCATTTCTTTATGTGTTCTTTATTTTACTTTATCCTAGCGGTTCAATGTGGAAATCCTGGAACAACGGCAAATGGAAGAGTGTTTCGAGTTGATGGAACAACTTTCTCCAGCTCAGTTATATACTCATGTGTGGATGGCTATATTCTTTCTGGATCTAACATTAGACAATGTACAGTCAACGGCACATGGTCAGGGGCACTACCCAACTGCACAAGTAAGTATGGTGGTGTACAATTATTTACAGAAAATTAAAAAAAAATAGAAATTCTACAAAAATTGTCTTAAAAAGTTTAAAGACTTCACTTTTCCACATATTTTTTTGCAATTATTACTGTCCGTTTTCTTCCTAACTGTGAATTTAAGCAGCTTTTGAAACAGTATTTATTAAAAAATGTTAGCCGTCTACCTACCACAAAGTTTCCGTAGTCCTTTAGCTAGCTGAATGGTTTGCAAAAATGTTACAAATAATTCAGAGCTCCTGGTTCTGAAGTCTATTTTCTGCTCTCTTCTCTCAATGGCAGAGATAGCAGCAAGGAGGAATTCTACACAGATTTCATAGTGAGGAGAGGGGAAAAAGTATAGACAGTCTCAAGGTAGGCAGAGACAACAGGACATAGAACAGAAGGAAAGCTTAGGAAGAGTTCAGGATAGAAGCTGTGATGATATATGAGCTAATAAGGATAAATGCAAACAGACGTCACCTTCAGCCTATATTACTGAGAGAGGCAATTTAATACAATGAGTATCTGAAATTTGAATTAAGCTGCAAACTGCTTATCAGGAGGTCTGAAAATGAATGGGAGACTAAATCACAGCACAATTGTATTAACTAATGTAAACCACTGCAATGTATAAATGTTTTTTTTCCATGTTAAATATGTCTATAGCATTTATATGTCCTAGTTCTTATTTTATCTATCTCTTGATAAAAAGATTTATTTTTATTTTGCTAGATAAATTGTGCGTATAATAAGTTTGCTCCAGTATATTAGATGAGTACTAACTGGCCGAAGAATTGACAATTAAAAAGCAATTTTAAAAAACCTGAATGACCATACAGTACATATACAATAAATGTTTTCAACACCAGAAAATATATAAATATAAGGATTTCATATTTTCTTTTCCGTAAAGGTCTTCTGCTTGCACTAGCTCCAAATAAGATGACTTCTGATGTTATGTGGGTCAGCTACATAATACAATCATATTGTGTGCATGTGCATTAAAGACCAGGTAGTCTTTGAGGGTCTAATTTTTAGGCATTTTTCAGATCTACCTATTTTCAGTCGATGTGCAAAATGGATAGCACACAAACCATTGTAAGTGAGTAAGATCAGATATGCATTTTTTTCACTAGCGCATGTAATTTTTTTCTTTGTGGAATATGGTCATACGTTCATGGTCGTACAGACATTTAGATGGATGGAAAATCATTTGATTTATGGGGATGAAAATGGAAGGTTTTTGTCATAACTGTCATCTGAGCTCAGCCAAAACAGTACTATCACAAAGAAATTACAACCTACCAACCTATCACGCAAACAGACCACTTTACAAGATGGGTCTAAAAGTCAGATGTGGGAATGTACAGTATTTAAGAAAAAAAAGATTTAATTTTACTACCTGACAAGTGAGATAACTAATAATGCCTCGACATCTTACACGCAGTAATCAGCTGTGGAGATCCTGGTGTCTCAGCCAATGGACTCAGATATGGAGATGATTATATTGTGGGACAGAATGTTACATATATTTGTCAACCTGGATTTACGATGGATCCCAAGAGCTCAATTACACGTCAATGTACAAGCAATGGGACTTGGAGCGGAGTTATTCCACTTTGTAAAGGTAATGTTTTATAATTACAAGTACAAATGTAGACCTTTAGAGATGGTCTGAATCAATTGGCAGAACCTAGTCCAGTTGTCTCATCAGTAATCAGTGACCGTCAGATGGGAGCTTAGAAAACTGCCTCCAATTAACCGGCGTCTATTGCTCTTCTTGTGATAATCCAGCCTGGTGTGACTTCGACATCATAATTGAATCACACGGCAATGATTACATCATACAAGGCCATTTAATCAAAGGAGGAGTCAGTGATGCTCTCAGGTAAGAGGTGGTTCATAGGGGTCCCATTTGACAGCAACAGATTACCGACATGGCCACCGCACTGGGTTCTTTGTATTGATTCGCACCACCTCTAAAGCCTTTATCTTTCTACTTCAATCCATCTATGTCATAAAAATGAGGCAGATTAATTAAAACACCACTTTAGTGGGATTTTTTATTGCAAGTCTCCTGTCCCCTCTCTCATACTCACTTGCTGCTGCCTTCATCTATCTACAGCATCGCTCCCATCTGTCTCCAGTGAAAGGTGACCTGCTGGCAGCTCCATTCGCTGGTGGAAACTTTTCTTCTATGAGAGCCTTGTTGTGGCTCTCACAGACTTTTATTGAGCACTTGTGACATTCGGCCAGTCAGAAGTTGGCACTGCAGGACCGAAGTGGCGTCAGTTAAAAGGGAAGCCGCAGGAAGCTGTGTACAAGAATGGGAGCAGGGGCTTACATTTAAAGTGCCACGCCAGCACTGGAAAAGAAAACTCTGGAGTGGTGCTTTAAAGAGAGTAACCAGGAATTTGTAAAAAAAAATGTGCCTATGCACTAACAGGCAGGTAGTTACTACCTACCTACCTGTTGTGCCATGCCATGTTTTTCGCTGGCTCAGAGTGGTCCCAGACCACTCCTGACAGTGATTCAGCTGACATGACATCGACAGAGCTGCAGCTTGTTCTGTCAATAGATCAGGGCAAGACTGCCAACATCATGCTGATTGACGCCTGGATCCTAGTTGCCTAGTTGGGGCTGGTGGTTGTCAATCAGCATGACATCAGTAATAATGGCACCAGGCACAACAGGCAGGTAGGTGGCAACTACCGTATTTTTTGGACCATAAGACGCACTTTTTTTCCTCCAAATTTGGGAGGAAAGTGTGGGTGCGTCTTATGGTCGGAATGTAACATGTGGGGAGGGGGGCAGGGGGCAGCGGTGGAGTGGGATCAGCAGGAGGCAAGAAAATATCCCCTCTGCTGCAGGAAACAAGTGCTGGGGAAACTCCTGGTCCCTACTTAAGTGCAGTGAATATTAATCAGCCGCTTCCCCACCCACCTATCAGCTGAGCAGTAATGGGGAGCAGCAGATCACAGAGCCACAGTTTCCCCAGCGCCTGATTCCTGCAGCAGCTGGGCAGATCGGTGTCTGAAGGAGAAGGAGGCAGCAGGAGCAGCTGGCATACCTGACAGCCTGGGGCTGTGCTGATGGGAGGCTGAATGCTCCTGTGAAGGACCTGTGATGAGGTCATGAAGAGGGTGGGCTGGAGCATCACATGACCAAAGCCCTGCCTCTTCATGATGTCATCACAGGTCCTTCAGACACACTGTACAACTGAGAATTAATTAAAAGGTTAGGCTACTTTCACACTTGCGTTTTTTTGTGCAGCGCATCATGCGCACATGAAACGCATACGTGTCACATTTCTATCAACTCTGTCTATATCATCTCTGTCTCTATCATCTCTGTCTCTATCATCTCTGTCTCTATCATCTCTGTCTCTATCATCTGTCTCTATCATCTGTCTATCATCTCTGTCTCTATCATCTCTGTCTCTATCATCTGTCTCTATCATCTGTCTCTATCATCTCTATCATCTCTGTCTCTATCATCTCTATCATCTCTGTCTCTATCATCTGTCTCTATCATCTGTCTCTATCATCTATCTCTATCATCTATCTCTATCAACTCTGTCTCTATCATCTGTCTCTATTTCTATGCAGCATGTATTTCTATGCAGCCGCACGATCCCATCTGAGTGCCGGCGGCAGTGCCGGGTGTTCATGCGAGAGACTCACACGAAATCGTGCGAGTTTCTCGCATGTGTGACCCCGGCCTTATACTCACCCTCCAGCGTCTTCACATAGTAGTTTACAGACACCACACTGGTCCCGCAGCACCATCTCCTACCCGTAGCTTCCAACATAATAACATACTATTATATATAATAACACCACATATAATAGTATGTTATTAAATATTTTACCACATTTTTTGCTTCAAATATATTTTTCCCTATTTTCCACCTCTAAAACCTGGCTGCGTCTTATAGTCCGGTGCGTCTTATAGTCCGAAAAATACGGTACTTGCCTGTTAGTGCTTAATCAATTCTTTTTTTTTTTTTTACAAAATCCCTTTTAATATTATTGTAGTCACACGTTTTGGTGGTGCAGGGCAAAGATTAGTATCAGAGTTGAAAAAGCCTAGTATTTTGCATATGTTGGTTCAATTCAGACTCATGCGTTCCCATGGTTACAACAGATAAACAAAAACCTTGCAGATTGAAGCTTCATTTACATCTTTGCACCTGTTCTACTGCCTATACAGTCATGGCCAAAAGTTTTGAGAATGACACAAATATTATATTTTCACATGATCTGCTGCCCTCTGGTTTTTATGTGTGTTTGACAGATGTTTTTATCACAGACAGAAATATAATAATTGCAAACATATGAGTAACAAAAGCTTATATTGACAGTTAGAATGAGTTAATGCAGCAAGTCAATATTTGCAGTGTTGACCCTTCTTCTTCAGGACCTCTGCAATTCTTCCTGGCATGCTCTCAATCAACTTCTGGACCAAATCCTGACTGATAGCAGTCCATTCTTGCACAATCAATGCTTTCATTTTGTCAGAATTTTTAGGTTTTTGTTTGTCCACCCGTCTCTTGATGATTGACCACAAGTTCTCAATGGGATTAACATCTGGGGAGTTTCCAGGCCATGGACCCAAAATCTCTATGTTTTGTTCCCTGAGCCATTTAGTTATCACCTTTGCTTTATGGCAAGGTGCTCCATCATGCTGGAAAAGGCATTGTTGATCGCCAAACTGCTCTTGGAGGCTTGGGAGAAGTTGCTCTTGGAGGACATTCTGGTACTATTCTTTATTCATGGCTGTGTTTTTAGGCAAGACTGTGAGAGAGCCGATTCCCTTGGCTGAGAAGCAACCCCACACATGATTGGTTTCAGGATGCTTAACAGTTGGCATGAGACAAGACTGGTGGTAGCGCTCACCTTGTCTTCTCCGAATGAGGCGTTTTCCTGATGTCCCAAACAATCGAAAAGGGGATTCATCAGAGAAAATAACTTTACCCCAGTCCTCAGCAGTCCACTGCCTGTACCTTTTGCAGAATATCAGTCTGTCCATGATGTTTTTTCTGGAGAGAAGTGGCTTCTTTGCTGCCCTCCTTGAGACCAGGCCTTGCTCCAAGAGTCTCCGCCTCACAGTGCGTTCAGATGCATTCACACCTGCCTGCTGCCATTCCTGAGCAAGCTCTGCACTGCTGGTAGTCCGATCCCGCAGCTGAAACACTTTTAAGAGACGGTCCTGGCGCTTGCTGGTCTTTCTTGGGCGCCCTGGAGCCTTTTTGGCAACAATGGAACCTCTCTCCTTGAAGTTCTTGATGATGCGATAGATTGTTGACTGAGGTGCAATCTTTCTAGCTGCAATACTCTTCCCTGTTAGGCCATTTTTGTGCATTGCAATGATGACTGCACGTGTTTCTTTAGAGATAACCATGGTTAACAGAAGAGAAACAATGACGCCAAGCACCAGCCTCCTTTTAAAGTGTCCAGTGGTGTCATTCTTACTTAATCATGACAGATTGATCTCCAGCCATGTCCTCATCAACACCCATACCTGTGTTAATGGAGCAATCACTGAAAAGAGGTTAGCTGGTCCTTTTAAGGCAGGGCTGCAATGATGTTGAAATGTGTTTTGGGGGATAAAGTTCATTTTCTAGCCAAATATTGACTTTGCAAGTAATTGCTGTTAAGCTGATCACTCTTTATAACATTCTGGAGTATATGCAAATTGCCATTAGAAAAAGTGAAGCAGTAGACTTTGTAAAAATTAATATTTGTGTCATTCTCAAAACTTTTGGCCATGACTGTAGATTTGGAAAATAAAATAGCAAATCAAATCCAAAGTTACAAACCATAAGAATGTAGGATGATTTCAGTTTGGTTAAAGGGTTTGTGTGGTAGTTTTATAATGATAACCAATCCTTAAAATAAATTGTCAATATCAGATCAGTGGTGGTACATCACTTTGTATCCCCGCTGATCAGCTGTTCCCAGTGTCAAAGTCAGCCGGATGTGCTCAGCTGGCCTAAGTCTGCCAAGATCCAGTATACCTTGTTTCCCTATTGTCACATGAAAATCATGCGGCTGAAAGGAGAAGAAAGCAATGTTTCTGCTTTCAAAACTGTATATGCAACACTTTCAGTGTTTCGTATAGAGTGATCAGTAAGGCAACGATGTAGTAAACCATCACTTCCATTTCTATGAGGAGTCTGGTTTTCTCTGGTTATTAAAATAAACAATTAATTTAAGGGATTTTCATCAACATTGACCTTCGCCAATCCTAATAACCAAGGAAACAGAGGCTATTTGCTATTCCCTGACAAAACACAGCTTCTTTGGTGCCATGAAAAGAATTACAGCATAATCACAAGTTAAACGCCAAGGTTGGGAGCGGCACTGTGTTAAGGGTCTGTTTCCACTGACCGACCGTTGACATTAAACAACCACCGATTGGTAAATAATTAATAGTTGGTTCACATAGGCAGACTGTGGTAAATGATGCACACTTAGCGATTGATAATATATTATTGTTCAGTGCACATAGGCTGCCATGGTCCTCACCTTTGCGAGTCCTGTTTACAGAGGATGATGCCCCGCTCAGAACTCTGATCTGTGCAGCATAAATAATCATTTCACACAATGAATAATCATTTTGTTCATTCATTGGGCTATCAGCCTGTTTCCACTGAAAGATGACCCGGAACTGAGTGTCCTTTAAGGGGTTGCCCACTACTTCAACAACAACTTCTCATTCCGCATGATTGGCCCCATTAAAATGAAAACACCTATACTCACCTCCAGTACTGTTCCAGCTGTTTCGTTGCTCGCATTCTCAGGCTCACGTGAGGTTGTTACGTCACTGGAGCCTTGTGCCCAATCACCTCTGACGTAACTATTCCTGCCTTCTGACGTATTTAAAATCCGCAGTGAGTCAGGTCAGTGGCTGTTTTCTGACTTCCTCTTGATGTTCGATTTGTCCGAAGTTGGGGACAGTGACACCAGTGTTGGCATCAGAGCTGAGTATATACAGGTCCTTCTCAAAAAAATTAGCATATAGTGCTAAATTTCATTATTTTCCATAATGTAATGATTACAATTAAACTTTCATATATTTTAGATTCATTACACACCAACTGAAATTTGTCAGGTCTTTTATTGTTTTAATACTGATGATTTTGGCATACAACTCCTGATAACCCAAAAAACCTGTCTCAAAAAATTAACATATTTCAACCGTCCAATAAAATAAAAGTGTTTTTTAAAAACAAACAAAAAAAACATCAATTAATAAAGTTCAGTTATGCACTCAATACTTGGTTGGGAATCCTTTTGCAGAAATGACTGCTTCAATGAGGCGTGGCATGGAGGCAATCAGCCTGTGACACTGCTGAGGTGTTATGGAGGCCCAGGATGCTTTGATAGCGGCCTTAAGCTCATCCAGAGTGTTGGGTCTTGCGTCTCTCAACTTTCTCTTTACAATATCCCACAGATTCTCTATGGGGTTTAGGTCAGGAGAGTTGGCAGGCCAATTGAGCACAGTAATACCATGGTCAGTAAACCATTTACCAGTGGTTTTGGCACTGTGAGCAGGTGCCAGGTCGTGCTGAAAAATGAAATCTTCATCTCCATAAAGCATTTCAGCCGATGGAAGCATGAAGTGCTCCAAAATCTCCTGATAGCTAGCTGCATTGACCCTGCCCTTGATGAAACACAGTGGACCAACACCAGCAGCTGACATGGCACCCCACACCATCACTGACTGTGGGTACTTGACACTGGACTTCAGGCATTTTGGCATTTCCTTCTCCCCAGTCTTCCTCCAGACTCTGGCACCTTGATTTCTGAATGACATGCAAAATTTGCTTTCATCAGAAAAAAGTACTTGGGACCACTTAGCAACAGTCCAGTGCTGCTTCTCTGTAGCCCAGGTCAGGCGCTTCTGCCGCTGTTTATGGTTCAAAAGTGGCTTTACCTGGGGAATGCGGCACCTGTAGCCCATTTCCTGCACACGCCTGTGCACGGTGGCTCTGGATGTTTCTACACCAGACTCAGTCCACTGCTTCCTCAGGTCCCCCAAGGTCTGGAATCGGTCCTTCTCCACAATCTTCCTCAGGGTCCGGTCACCTCTTCTCGTTGTACAGCGTTTTCTGCCACATTGTTTCCTTCCAACAGACTTCCCATTGAGGTGCCTTGATACAGCACTCTGGGAACAGCCTATTTGTTGAGAAATTTCTTTCTGGGTCTTACCCTCTTGCTTGAGGGTGTCAATGATGGCCTTCTTGACATCAGTAAGGTCGCTAGTCTTACCCATGATGGGGGTTTTGAGTAATGAACCAGGCAGGGAGTTTTTAAAAGCCTCAGAAATCTTTTGCATGTGTTTAGAGTTAATTAGTTGATTCAGAAGATTAGGGTAATAGGTCGTTTAGAGAACCTTTTCTTGATATGCTAATTTTTTGAGACAGGTTTTTTGGGTTATCAGGAGTTGTATGCCAAAATCATCAGTATTAAAACAATAAAAGACCTGACAAATTTCAGTTGGTGTGTAATGAATCTAAAATATATGAAAGTTTAATTGTAATCATTACATTATGGAAAATAATGAAATTTAGCACTATATGCTAATTTTTTGAGAAGGACCTGTATGTTTTTATTTAAACTGGGGCAAACATTCAGAGTGAGAAAGCATTACAGGAGTAATGGACAACCCCTTTAAGTATGCTTGTTCATGACAATCTGTCAGTTTAAATGTAATTATTTATTTTACTTGTTTTATAAGCGCTATTAATTTTACAGCACTTTACAGTCATTATCTCTGTCCTAATTGGGGTTCACAAACTAAATTCCCTATCAGTATGTCTTGGTGTTTGGTAGTAGACCCATGCAAACAAAAAAGATAACACATAAAGTCTTTGCAAATGTTGCCTTATTTTGGGATTCGAACCCAGGACTCCAGCGCTGCAAAGCAGCAATGCTAACCACTGAGCCGCACAGAGTGAATGGTCACCTAGGTCTCATTAGGTCTCAGGCTAGGTCTCATTAATCAAAACATTTCAATGTATACTTTGTCTTTGTTGTTTTGCAGCTGTCACTTGCCCATATCCTCCTCAACTTTCTAATGGAAAACTTGAAGGAACAAATTTTGATTGGGGTTTTAGTATCAGCTATGCCTGCCTTCCAGGTTATGAACTGTCCTTCCCTGCAGTGCTGACCTGTGTTGGCAATGGCACCTGGAGCGGAGAAGTTCCGCAGTGTTTACGTGAGTAATATTCTAAGTGTTTACGGACTTCTATTTTTTTTTCTCAAGATGTTTTCTAATCATGATGAAATGTGATCTTCACAAAGTGTACTTAAGGTCTGCTGAGACTTGCTAAACTGCTCGAAATTAACTTCAATTTTTAGAAAAAAAATTCAATGGTTTTTCTTTTTTGTTAATTTGTTTTATGTTCTTCTGTAAACTAAAATTCAGTAACAACTACTGGTTAGCTGACGAGGGGAGTTTGACTGTGCTCTGATGGTGCGAACAATAAAACTACTACTGTAAAGTTGTGTGGGGTACGTTAGACAAAAATTTGCCTCAGGCAAAAGTAAGTCTAGCTATGACTATGGTGCTATGTTTTTGCTTGTTTGGTTGTTTTAGTACCGGTAAATGTATTAAATTTTATTTAATGTTAATAAACCATCAGACAAGTAATAATATAAAAAAAATTTCAAAAATACAAAGTCAACAATGAATATGTAAAAGGCATCATTTAACTGAATACTTTTTTTTAAATAAAATTCTATTGTATGTACTTTAATTTTCTTCCAAATAGTACAACTTTTTATTTTTCTATCAACATAGACTTATAAGGGGTTGTCTTTTGCAGGATGAGGTGTAGTTTTTGAGTCGTACCATTCACTTTGCCAAATAATATATTGGAAATTTTTCACAAAGTGAATTACGTTCATGAAAAAAATTGAATTTTTCTACTGCTTTCATTTTTGTTTGTTTTTACTGTGTTTTTTGGGTGGAAAAAATTGAGCTGGCAACAAAGCACTCTACGTCAGTACAATTACGGTGATAACAAATTTGTATATATTTTTTATTTGATTTGTAAAAATATTAAAAAATATAATGCTACTAATTAGTGATGAGTGACTATACTCGTTGCTCGGGTTTTCCCGAGCACGCTCGGGTGATCTCCGAGTATTTGGAAGTGCTCGGAGATTTAGTTCCTGTTGCAGCATGATTTTCGGCTATTTGACAGCCTGAATACATGTGGGAATTCCCTAACAAACAGGCAATTCTCACATGTATTCAGGCTGTCCAGCAGCCATAAATCATGCAGCTGCGGCAACAGAAACTAAATCTCCGAGCACTTCCAAATACTTGGAGACCACCCGAGCATGCTCGGGAAAACCCGTGCAACGAGCATACTCGCTCATCACTACTACTAATTTCTGAAAGCCATAAAAATTGCATTTTTCCATCGATGAAGCTTTTTGATTGCTTTGTTTGCATAGTGAACTTTTGGTTCAAGTTTGTAAATTTTTATTGAAACTCTTGTACTGTACATGTGATGCTTTGATCACTTTTTATTGCTTATTTGTTTTAGTAGGACTGTGTGGCTGCCAAAAAGCCATAACTCTACTGTTTTCATTTTTGTTTCTCCTTACCACATTTACTATATGAGTTAATTAACGCCTTCACAAGGGGGAAAATTTCCATTTTTGAATTTTTAGTTTTTTTCAGGTTAACAATCACAGGTTGAGCTCCGCTCCACCCATGATTGTTAGATTATCTTCCCACTACGAGTTTTGGTGAGTTTTTATGCTGCATATTTTAGAAAAAAAATGCAAATAACCTATTTTATATATTGGGTGCAGAAATGGTGGAGAAAAACTGAAACATCGGAAAGCTCATTGTGGGACTGTACTAGCCTTAGGCTGTGTGCCCACGTTGCGTTTTTGCTGCATTTTTCCGCTGCGTAAACGTTTAAAAAACGCTAACAAAATGCATCCCATTAATTTTAATTGCATTCCGCAATTGCTGTGCCCATGCTGCGTATTTTCCTGGAGCGTAATCGCATCGCAGTAAAATACGCAGCATGTTCATTAATTTGGCCGAATCGCGGCGATTCCGCCGCCATAGGATTGCATTGAAATGCTCACTTTACGCATGTGGCTATGCCCACCATGCGTAAAATGAGCGCTTCATGTGCGGATGGTAACCAGGGTCTGGAGGAGAGTAGAGTCCTCCTGGTCCTCAGCGACGCTGCCAGCAACTTCCGTTCCCAGGGATGCATTGCGAGAATCACCCCAGATGACGTAGTGGTCGCATGACCGCTATGTCATCAGAGGTCATTTGCGCAATGCATTCCTGGGAACAGAACATGCAGGCAGCATCGCTGAGGACCAGAAGGACTCCGGGGGCCGACAGAGGCTAAGTATGTCTCTATTTTTTATTATTTTTAGCATTCTATCTTTTGCTGCATAGGCAGCATCAATAGTAAAATGTTGGTCACACTTGTCAAGCACTATGCTTGACAAGTGTGACCAACCTGTCAATCACTTTTCCAAGCGATGCTTCAAATCGCTGGGAAAAGCGTGAGCATTCTGCAAGCTAAAAACGCTTGTGTTTTGCGGGAAAACGCATATGAATTCTGTATGCGTTTTACCTGCGGCAGGGAGTTCCGGAAATGCTGCAGACAATTCCAGAGCATTTCTGCAACGTGGGCACATAGCCTTAGAGCCAGGTACTTGCTGTAACATACAGTGATTACCTGCCAGGTATATTAAGAGCTCACTCCATGAGATCCATACACCCATTCTGACTTGCAATGTACATGCACACTGCATGTCCTGAAGGGATTACTTTTATTTTGATAGACTGGACTTTTACAATCATGACGGTACATAATTAATTTAGGTGACTGGGAATCAGTTTGATAAATATAAATGGGTTTGTTTTGGTAGTAAATACATGGATTTCTTCAAAACCCACTCCGTTGAATAGGAAGATAGCAGCAAAAATGTCTCCAAGTAGTCTGCTGCATGTGAATATTCAGTATGAGGACTGCTGAGGTATAAAACTACTAATGAAAATTCATAAGGTGACATTTTAATTCAGGGTAACAACATCACTTTATGACAGGAGCTCCTTAAAATCTGACAAAAACAGATTTAGAAAATTGTGAAAATCTTAACATGCTGGAAAATATAAAATTTAGACATTTTTTAATTAAAAAAGTTATTAAATAGAACAGTTACTTGAATGAAAATAATGAGTTTTGACTAAAAATAAAATCTGAAATTATATTTCTTTCTAGAGCAGTAGAACAAGTAGGCAGCACTCCAGATTTTTCCAGCTAAGGCTCGGTTCACAAGACCATTTGTGAAATCGATGGTTTTATGTCCAGAAAAAAGTGATGAATTTCTTTCGTTTTTTCATCCCCTTAACAGTTGTGTTTCCATTTTTTACATTCGCATACAATCCATATATCAACTTGTACATCCGTATGACAACCATTTTTTACATTAAAATAATAAATAATAAATAAATAATTTAATAAATAAATAGCAAGTACAGTATCTTATCTTTCCAATTGTAATGTATCCATGAAAAACGTATGACATACCGATGATAACGTGTATGTGATCCGTTTTTATTCACCCATTGACTTAAAATGAACGGGTCTGATCCAAACTACGAATTAAAGTAGTGTAAGCTGTGATTTCTTTTTTACGCGCCAGACCATCAGGTCCGTGGGTAAAAACGTTTATGTGAACTACCTCATTGGCTTGCATCAGTGCGCTATCCATATACTATCAGTTTTTCATATGGATAGAACATGGAGGTTTAATACATTTATCAAAATTAGCCCTACATGTTCATTGAGAAGATCTGGATGAGACAAATATGCACAGATAGGGAAGTACTATAAGGAACAAAATGATTGGGTGAGGGTGATGGTAGTGTAAGGAGATGGACATACTGCACCCATTTCCCCTTGAAAACATGAGTGCTGTTATGATGTGCAATGGGTATCGGGCTATGTATTATTAGTGATAGTGCTGTATTCCACCAGACTATAGGGAGAGTTTTGGTTAATGTTTGGGACTAGCCCATAGAGGAGGGGATAAGGTGACGGGACAGAGACAGTTTCTAGCCTTGGAGATAAACAAGACTCAGCGTGCACAAGAAGCAGACCTATGGTCTCAAGAGTGAGCAGACCTGAATGACGTGGGTGACCCCGACGTGAGATGAGACAGTGGATATTGAGATCTGGAGAAAAGGAAGGATAGGAAGGACTAGTGATGGGCTAGCACTAAAATGCTCGGGTGCTCGTTGCTTGGGTCGAGCAAATTGGAATGCTCTGGTGCTCAAACCAAGCATCGAGCCCAATTTAAGTCTGTGAGAAACTCGAGCATTTTTCTGGGCGGACCCCCCGGCGGCCTACAGAGAGACTAGAAATTGCAGAAATTGATGGGAACAGTGCTCAAATGATATGGGAACAGCATGGGGAAGACCCCTGGAAGCATTTGTGGCTCCCAGGTCACAGCTGTGAACAATGTTGTCAGAGTCTTACGCCACTTTTACAGATTCACACTAAAACATAAAAAAATGAAACCAAAATGTATTTTCCTGGGAAATATGTTAAGGAACATCCTTTCCAGGGTAATGACTTGTATATAAGGCAAAATAAATAACCAAAAACAAAAATGCTCCGCCACATCTTGGGCTATGTTAACACGTAGAGTTTTTGATGCATTTTTGAACTTTACCATTGCTTTCAACCAAGACAAATGCATTCACTGGGAAATGTCATTTTAACATTTTACAACCTTATTTGGCCATGTGGTGTGTGACACATCATCAGACACATCTGTTTCATTTATGAAGGAGGGACTCTGAAAGTCACAAAGTCTATTTTTATAGTGCCAGTAGTTGGCCCTCACTTTTCTTAGGGACCCATCAGCCGCCAATGCTTTGTTGTTCCCATTATTAAACAGTGGGTTCCTTATACAGTTATTGCATATGCAGTGAGTTGCAGGGCTGGTCAAAATTTGGAAGCACTCCAATACACCTTTGAAGAGATGTACAGGAGGGCCTCCTGAAAACAATTTTCCCATTATTAGGAAGTAGATCTCCCATAGTGTTTGCCTATGCAGTGAATTCAAGGGCTTCCAAAAATTTTGAGGCACTCGGCCCCTTTGAAGAGATGTAGAGGAGGGTCTCATGAAAAAATGTCCCCATTATTAGGAAGTGGGTTTCCTATAGTGTTTGCCTATGCAGTGAATGCAAGGTCTGCCAAAAATTGGAGGCACTCCAATGCCCCTTGGAAAAGATTAGGAGGAGGACTTCATAAAAAAGTTACCATTAGAAAAGAGCAGGTCTCCTATATTTGTAATGCCCATGCACTAAGTTTATGGGCTGACAAACATTTACACCTGGGGGGTATACATGAACATACTGTATAAAAAAAATTTGATACAGGCATCATAAACACCCTTTAAAAAAATTATGTGGGTGTTGAATCACGGACTATGGTCACCCTGGGGATATGGTGGTAGAGGATGAGGATGAGGAGGACAAAAGCAAATAGCCAAAATCAGGAAGCATATAACCATGTATGGGTGTGAAGAGGTGCATGGGAATAGACCTCCCAAAGAAAGACAATGGATTTGAGTTTATGAAATGCTGCTGTCATTCAGTGGTTTTGAGAAGTCTGGCCCAATCCAGCCCTTGTTCATTTTTATAAGAGTCAGCCTGTCAGCATGTTCAGTTGACAGGCGGATGCATTTATCAGTTATAATTCAACTAGCGGGACTAAAAACCCACTCTGACAAAATGCTAGTGGCAGGGCAGGCCGGGACCTCCAAGGCGTAGAGAGCCAGTTCATGCCACATGTCCAGATTGGATACCCAATAATTATAAGGCACAGAGGAATCACAGCGGACGTTGATACGGTCAGCAAGGAACTCCCTCAGCAACTTCCCAAACTTTGCACTCCTTGTGAGAGTACCCCACGCTTCAAGGCCTGTGCGATGGGAGGTTCTGAGAAAACTCTCAAACTTTGTCAGTGTTCCCCTGCTTCTGCTGGATTGGAGTTGTGTCTCTCTCACCTGTACTCCTTGGTTGTTCAACGAACTGTGACCTCTGCTACCAGCGTTTTCAGATGGGAATTTTTTTAATAATTCCGCAACAAGGGCCTTCTGGTACTGCGCCATTTTAGAAGACCTGTCCGCCTCGGGAATAAGAGATAGAAAGTTCTCCTTGTAGCGTGGGTCTAAAAATTTCACCAACCAGTAATAACTGTCACCCAAAATTTTGAGAACGCGACGGTCACGGGAAAGGCAGCGTAACATAAACTCAGCCATGCATGCCAGACTGCTAGCAGGCAAGACTTCTGTGTTCTCACCAAGAGGACAACTGACCATGCTCTCCTCCCCCTCTCTCGACTCAGGCCATCCACACTGAACAGACGGTATGACAGTTGTGCAGGTAGAAGTGTCTATAGCACATGATACTAACTCCTGTTTTTCCTCCTCCTCTTCCTCATTTTCACCCAATCCACGTTGGGAGTAGATGAGGCTGAGCTGTGTATAATCACCCTGTATGGTTCCTTGCTACATCTCATCATGCTCCGTCTGCAGTGCATTCTCCTTGATTGTGAGTAGAGAACGTTTCAGAACACAGAAGCGGGATGGTAACGATAATTAAGGTGTCATCGCCGCTCACCATCTTGGTGGAGTCCTCAAAGTTTTGGAGGATGTTAGGTATGTCTGACTTCCATGTCCATTCCTGAAGTCTTATGTGTGGAGTCTGAAGTGAATACCGATGGCCTTGTTGATGCAGATAGTCAACAACAGCCCTCTTCTGCTCACAAATCCTTCCCAACGTCTGCAGTGTAGAATTCCAATGCGTGTAGACATCACACATCAGTCATTAAGCCGAAAGCTGCAAACGCTGCTGAAGCACGGCAATGGGCAGCGGAAGCTGTAGCTGACTTTCTAAAATGGGCATACAGGCGGCATACTTTGACAAACAGACCCGGCAGCTCTGGGAAGGTTTTGAGAAACCACTGAACCATGAGGTTAAGTACATGGGCCAGGCATGATACATGTGTGAGCTCTCCTTGTCTCAGAGCCGCCACCAGGTTCTGGCCATTGTCACACTTGACCATGCCTGTCTGTTGGCTCAACAGTGTCAGCCGCAGATTTGCCTGCTCTTTCAGAGCTGTCCACAACTCTTCAGCATTGTGTGGTTTGTCACCTAAGCATATTAGCTTCAGCACAGCCTGTTGCCGCTTGGCTGAGGCAGTGCTGCAGTGCTTCCAGCTTGTGACTGATGTGGTCATTTTGGAGATGGAGGAGGATGAGGTGCAGGAGCTGTAGACTGTTGGAGCAACTCGGATTCACTTAGGGCCCGCAATCCTCGATGACGGGAGGATGTGTTCCATCCCAAGGTCCGACTAGGTCCCAGCTTCCACTATGTTAACCCAGTGTGCCATCAGCGAGATGTACCGTCCCTGCCCACAAACACTGGTCCACTTGTCCGTGGTTAGATGAACTTTCCCAGTAACTGTATTGTTGAGGGCACGGCTAATGTTGTGGGGCATGGGCTTGTGTAATGCGGGGACGGCACACCAGGATAAATAATGGTGGCTGGGAATGAGTACTGAGGGACAGCCTCCACCAACAGGTTGCAGAAAGCTTCCGTATCATGACCCTAAAAGGCAACATTTCGAGTGCAAGCAGTCGCGAAATGTGGGAATTTAGTAGTGTGGCCTATGGGGCGTTGGCTGCGTATTTGCGCTTCCGTTCAAGGACTGGGGTATGGACAACTGATCGAAGAGCTGGGACAAGGATGTGGACTTGCTTGATGATGGTGCTAGTTGAGTGTGTGCAATGACAGGTGCAGGGCAGGAGGCATCTTCGCATGCACCATGGAGAGGGGATTGGCTTGCATGCACGACAGCGGAACAAGCAGTGGTGTCACCCACAGACACTGTTCCTGGACCCTGGGGTTTGGCCCACAAAGTCAGGTGCTTTGCTGCCATGTGCCTGATCATGCTGGTGGTGGTCAGGCTGGTAGTTTTGCTACCCCTGCTGATGCTGGCCTGGCAGGTGGTGCAAATGGCCTTTTTGGGGTTATCGGCAGAGACTTTAAAAACCTACCTGACTCGGGAAGACCTAACAGTTGTACTGGAAACTTCCGTCGTGTTTGTGTTATGGGGAACGGTTGCCCGCCTTCTGTCTACGGCCACCACACTGCTTCTTCCTGCCTTTTGGGGTGCTACACCTCCCTCCCCCTGTGTGCTGCTGTCCTCGCTCTGCATGACCTCCTGTCAGGTTGGGTCAGTTACTATACCATCCACCACCTCATCTTCCACTTCCCCAACCTGGTCCTCCTCCTGACTTTCTGGCAATTGTGTCTCATCATCGTCCACCTCTTGTGACACTTTCCCACCGTCGCCTTTGTGTGACCGTGGCTGCTCAAATATTTGGGAATCGCTACATGTGACCTCCTCTTGGCCAGCTTCAAGAGGACTGGGTTAGAGGCCCGAATCTATAAATTGAAAAGTGACCAGCTCTTTGGAGTGTCCAAGTGTGGGATCAGTTGTCTATGGGTACACGGCATGGTGGGAGGAAGGAAGATCAGTGTGAGGAATATGTGGTCCAGACTCATGGCTACTGAGACTTGACTGTGTGGAAGACTGTGGGTGGTGGTGACAAAGTGACTGGAAGCATTATCCGCTATCCAACCAACAACCTTTTGACACTGCTCTAGGTTCAATAGTTGTGTGATGCGGTCATCTAGTAATTCGGACAGGAAGGTCTGGCGAGAAGATATGGGTGTTTGTTTTGGCACAATATCAGCTTGTCCACGACCTCGGCCTCAAACTCTGCATGCACCATCACCATCACGTCCAGTTCCCCGTCCCTTGCCACTCTCCTTGCACATTTTATATGGAGGACAATATTTTCCACGTTCACTGCAAATGGCTGAATTTGGAGTGAACTTACATGTGATCCGTGTGATGGAAAACAACAATTATAAATAGCTGGCCTGTAGGTAACTATTTTTAACAGCAAACTGGTGTTTGTCAAGAACTTCGCTAACACACTCCAACAAAATTTAAATAGAGGCCAGAAATGGCAGAATTTTGAGCCCACTTATATGTGATTTATGTGACAGACAAGCCACAGTTTAAATAGATGGATTTTTAGTGCCATAATATGGAAAGGATCTGCCTGTATTCTGCAGTTCCAACAAGCAAATGGAGCAGAAAAATGGTGTTCTGTGGATTGCTTTTTAAGCAAATAAACAGTATTAAGATCCAAAAAGAAATATTCCTGGCCCCTGATACCTGGGGCTATGTCTAGAAATATCTATAAAAGCAGCAGCAGCAGACAGAACTGAAATGGACCCTCTTGCTATATGCACTGCAATCTGCCACATACTCTGCCTGCCTGCCTGCCTAGCACTGATATCTATGAAGCTGGATTAGTTCTCAGAAGGACTGTTAGTTGAGATAGATATGTGTATAATATATGGTACACCTACATTAAGTAAGAACCAAGCAAATCTCTCCCTAGCTCAGCAGCACCTCTCCCGACACAGCCTGATTCTGGAGTAGACTGTGATAAGCATGGCTGTGCCAGGTCTGATATAGACCTTATGACACTGTGTGGCCAGCCAATCACTGTAATGCCACAACCAACATGGCTGTGGCATTATAGTGTGTGGCATACAATCCCTGCATGTTCATTGGTTCTCTAAAGTGCGCCAAACATGCAAGGGGAACCCGATCTCCCGCCAAGCAACTCCAGAAATACTCGGTGAGCTCTGAGCATCTCGAGAAGTGAGATGCTCGGGCGAGTACTGAGTAGTGGCAAGCATGCTTGCTCATCACTAATACTGACCAAAGTTTACGTCTCAGAGAGGTAATGTGCCAAACAGAACAAAGAAAGCAAAATGAAAAGAGAGACCCAGGTGGGAGTTCCAAGGCATCAGCAAGCAGAGAAGCTAAGTATTGGCCATAGTGGCAAACTAGTTTCCTGAAAAGGAAATTAGTATGTGGAACCTTGGGATGAAATACAGGACTCTCAATTTACTAGACTGTAGTACTGTGCTGGGTTGTGGTCAATTGAGAGGAACTTGAGGCAGAAACAAGTAATCTTAGGAGTTGTGATGACATCTACTACATTTAGCAGCCTGTGTATAGCTGCGTTTTCCTTCCCCCTCCCAGCATGCAAGTAAGGCTTAGTGTAATCTGAGCTGCCAGCGCTGGAGTTTTCCCTCCTCACCACAGGGGGTCTGCATTGTCTGCCCATGTGCTTTTCCTCCCATAGCAGCCATTTTGAGAATTCATTCTTTTTGGTTATAACACGGTGGGAATTTGCGTTAGAAACACGAAAGTTACTGTTTTGAAACATGCGCCCGACAGGCATCGTTCCCGTGGTACTGGTGAACCTGTAACTCCAACAGAACCCGAGAAATGGAATTCTCGGATACCCCATGAACTATCTCACCCAAGTTTGGGCTCATTTGAACCGTCATTTTAAAGTAAGATCATTGATAGATCTGCCCTGGACACCAGACGTAGCGCAGCTCTGTAATGCATTGTGATGTGTCTCCCATCCCCCGACCGCATGGCTTGCCTACTATGATCTAAGAACTGTAAGTTGATCTTCCTTATGTTAACCCCTTTTATTTTCTGTAACCATATTGTACATAACGATATTGTCTCAGCTTGTTACCGTTTTTTTAAACTATAAGCACTGCCTGCATTTTAAGGAATAAACCTATAAATTTATTAGTTTGTTTCTCCTGCTCTATAAACGAATTTGCACGTGCCTGAAGTACTACGCTACTGTTTTGGGGTTGCTACGGATCCTCTTGATAAATTGTTCATTAAGTAAATCATAGCTGGTGGCAGCTAAAAGGAAGGGGTGTAAAGTGTTAACCTATTGGGTGGCGTTGGCAGTGACGGAGCGGGTTTTATAAGTGTATTGCCTGGCTGCGGCCCGGAGTAATTATAATTCCCTCACTGCAGCGTGCCCAATAGCCAGCACACATCCAAGTGACCCGTCTGGCGACTAATTATCCAAGGTGCAGTTCCCTGACTGACCTGAAGGTAAGGGGGGCGCCAGAGAGCTGCAAGTTCCTAAGTGGAAGTGGGATAATTATAAATCCCTGCAGTTTACTGGGTCGGATGGCAGCCGCCGTCGTGTGTGTGCGCGTTTTCGTCACATTTGCGGCACGGAGGGATCACAAGCCGTGATACCCCGGGCTACCGTGTGGCGGACCGTGTGCCCATTCATCACAGAAGTAGAGAAACTGTGTGTGAAGATGCTCCATATTGTTAAGGAAATTTTTGTGAAGTTATGCACCCGCTATCTATTGTACATAGTGGCTGTTTAGTAAGCAACTATTCATTTCTGAGTGGTGGTCTCTCATTGAAATTTGCACCATTTGGTCTTGGCCAACCGAAGTCACCGGCCTGCATGGGCGCAACACCCCCCATAGACAAAGCCCGCTCACCTAGCCATGACTCCATCTTCATGCAGCATGCCAGGGCATGGAAGATGAGTGCCGCATCCACAGCTACCGCCTTGCACCATGTTACACCAGCACTCACCTGCGAGGTTTGTGTAAGGACACAACATCCGTAGAAGTCTGATGCGCCATATCTGTAGCCCGTGACTGGAGGAGAGTTTTCACCCAAATATCAGTTTGGCAAAAGGAAGATTATCACACTGTGGGGGCTGCGGATATGGAAAGGATGACATATGAAGAGTTTAAGAAATGTTTTGATTCACACCAGCACTTTTTGGTGCCTTTTCTCAAGGTAATAAAAACCAAATGTAGTCTGAATGAGCCCTAAGGGTTCAATGTGATGTCAGTGATCTCATATGCAAAAAAAGGTCTGCGTTGAGTTCGGTCAGTGTCAGTTTTTACCTTCGTAGTTTGGTCAGGGTTTCATCAGTTTTTCTCAGATGAAAAAACTGAAGAAAGTTGCTCAACTCTCTCATGTCAAAGAGTTTGTGAAAAAAAGTTTGTTTTGATAATCGGATCAAGATCTGACATGTCTCCATAATTTTGTGAAGACTTACAGGACCGCAAAAATACAACAGCATATGAACAGATCTATTTCTTAAAATACTTACAAGTTCTATCCATGAAAAACACTGGTAGTTGGTGAATGCAAAAAAACTGGAGTTGATGTGAGTCCTTAACTGTTCTTGTTGGATGCTGAGTCAGGATCATTCATATTTCACCTGAATATTGAGTGCTGCTTTCTTTTTATTCTTTTGATGTATCTTTAGAGACTAACAAACAGAAATGTGCAAAAAATGCAACACCGTGTAACCATGATAATGGGGCAAGACTCTGGACCCTGACCTCATTATAAAAAGTGCAAAGATGGCAGCACAGCATTCCAAATGATTAGTCAAAATATGTCTCTTTGTTACCCATTGGTGTAGTGTTCCAGTCCAGACATGTGTACATATGTATTTTTTATATTACATTATATATTTATTTATCTATTTAGTAGTTAAATATCTAGTGCCAATTACTATCCATTCATGCAACGCCCTTTGGGTGCATCATTAAAACATGACATGGTTACATTGACATTTTGGTCCTTCATATATAGAAAGGCACATTACTTTAATGTATCGAGTTAGCGATCTCCGAGCTGTTGCTAGGGAATATCCTAATTACACACACCATTAAGGTTTCCATAGAAGGCAGCAGTTGTGGAATCCAAGGTTTCTGTATTGTCTCTTCTAGTCACATATCATTAGTCCAAAAAGAAGCCTTTACAGCTGAGATGTCACCTCTTGCATTGCCAGGGAATTTTGCACAGCTTCAGTAGTATGCTTATTGATCTGATTCCAAAGTGTTCCCTTCTATTTAGTAACGAATTTATGCAACAAACCCTAAATTGCTTCCTCTAACCTCCAGCTTATGTCAGTGTAGCTAAAATTCAATTGAAAAATGAAAGCAAAAGAAAAAATATTGCAAGAGATCAGCAAAATAAAAAAGTGAATGAATATTCCATTAATGTATTTCATGGTTTGGAAATGTGATTTTTAGAATTTATTAGCTTTGTGTCTCTTTTTAGAGTCTTTACTACAATTACTGCATGCAAAAGTACAATCTTTAGGAACTTCAGTGATATTAGAGGGGTGGTCAGAAACTCACATTGCTTTTAATCTTCTATTTAATATAATAATCTAATATCTTTTTTATATACATTAATTTAAAAGTGCCTACTGTTCTTCCTCTACTCTCTCTAACTGCTATATGTTTTTTACCTACTTCCAGTTTAATAATATTTCATTTGAAAATCCCCAGTGCATGCTGGGATTCTCAAGCGAGATGTCATCACAGCGCATAGTGTTGTGAATAGGCTGAAAATGAGTTCTGAGCAGAAGCTCCCTCTGGTGGTTACAAACGGTACTGGACTGTCCAGTGAAGATTGTGAGGATTGGGAATCAGGTGTTACTGACTGGTCTTATATAAGGGAGTCGCCTTCCCATCAGGGTTGCCGGTGATCAATTGTTTTGGTCTCAATCCTTGATTCCTGTTTCCTTGGTAGCCTGCTGTGTCGTGTCTGAATCTCCTGCTAACAGATAAGACATTTTCTTCTTTTTGTTTTTGTGCTTGATTTTTGCATTTTGTCCTGCACTTCTGTGGGGGCCTTCAGGGTCCCTCTGGGGGCTTTTGCCCTCTCAGTTCAGTTCAGCCACTGATGTTTGTACATTTGCTTTTTCCAGTTTTTTCAGTGGCTGCTGTTTTGTTTTTGGTTACACCAGAGAACTAATTTAGGTGGTAGAGGTCGTGTGATCTCAGGTGTTTTTGAAATTAGTAGAGTTGGTGCTTTTCAGGGTTTTTTGGGATTGCAGTAAGTGCCCTTCCTATCCCTTTCTATTTAGTAAGTTTGGGCCCCAACGTTTGCTCATACTATTTTCTATCTGTGTCAGTATTTCTTCTTGTCTAACCGCCA
>JARQOD010000006.1:414102857-414178438 GCA_033576555.1 Oophaga sylvatica
ACCTTTTAATGGCTAACTGAAAAGATGGTAACAAATTGCAAGCTTTCGAGACTACTCAGGTCTCTTCATCAGGCGAAGACTAATACCTTGCCTGATGAAGAAACCTGAGTAGTCTCAAAAGCTTGCAATTTGTTACCATCTTTTCAGTTAGCCATTAAAAGGTATCAACCACGGAGGACTCTCAACTCTAAATATTTTTCTAGTCAATGTCATGAATTGTTACCCTTATTTCAAGCTGCGCTTATGTTCTTTTATGTGGATCTTCTTGTACTTTTTAGATATATTTGTCTAGTTGCACCACTTAGTATTCACAATAAAGATATAGGGCTCGATGCATCAAGACCGGCGTTGTTCTCACTGGTTTTGATGCGAGGTTGTGCTGGAGTCAGACGCCAAACTAGCAAATATTCAAAGCTTTTACTCCAGAATTCTGGCTAGAATGTTGTGATGAATCAGGCCTAAATTTTGAATAATTATTGATATTTTATTTATAATAGTTTTTCAGATGTGCCTTCTTTTTACAAGTGCACCTTTTCCTTTTTGTAATGGGTACTTAGTTTCCATTTGCATCTGTCCATTGAGCACTCCTATTTATTAATAGCAGTGCCTGCCATATCATTATTTGTATGATCACTATGGGATTTGTTAGAGAATTATAGAGAGATAAACATTACATGTTTAAAAAGAACTATTTTGAGAACTGGATCGGCTTCATGTATGGAGGCAGACGAGTGGTAACCATGATCAATCAGATTTTTCGTTGAGGCATTTCAGAGATTGCCGATTTATTACATATTTGGCAGTTTTTATTTATTTTCAAATTAAAAAAAAGATTCAAATACATTCCATCAATCCAGAATCATAAGAATGAAATGAATATCATTAACCTTTCCACGTTATTATCAGTGCCAATAAAAGACAAATAATTGGATATAGATGTATATAGCGTAACCCTTTTATGTACTCTAATCTGCCTGTTTTTTTGTTTTTTGCTTCTGGTTTTACAAAATTTACTTTAAGTTTCAGAAACAAATGCTGGAATAATTAATTTTGTATCGTTAATATTTTAACCTAGATAAAATAAATTTAAAGACATTGGTTATCTCTCATCTGACTTTTTTAATTAAAGGGAACCTGTCAGTGCCGTTTTATATATGAAGGTAGTGGTATTAGTGTGTAGATGCTTGTCCCCCAATATGATGCTTTTTTGAAGACTTTATATGCAAACCAGGCTGGAAGTGCACTGGGAGTGGGTCAGTGCACCTGGAAGAAGCTGTCAAAATGCATTGACCCACTGCCAGTGAACTTGCAGCGTAATTTGCATAGATCATCTAAGCTTGGTTCATTTTATGATATAGCAAAAGTACCAGTTGCACATAAATAATGTACCCATATATTGGGGTATCGAAGCAATCAAAATAACAATGAGGAACAGAGTACACTCATGCCCTTTTAAAGCACAGTACAAAACATACGTTTTGCATTCTTTGCTTCTTCAGGGGGCCCCTGATATCACTTAAGGGATGAAGTTTTCATCACTTGTTGCAGCATTGTTTGTGGTATTGCAGTGACCAAAAATATGTAGTTTTGGTGTTCTTCAAGTTTTTCGTTTGGGGTGTTTACCGATTGAGCTAATTATTTTTGTTACGTTTCCATGTTTTTGGGGCATCGGGACATGGCATAGCTTACCTAGCTAGCCTGTGCTCCCACGCCGCCAGACCATGACAACATAAGGGGTGTGCATCCCAGTTGGTAAGGGAATGTGGACCCACTGGACCACTAAGGGGGACCCAGGCCTACCTGGACCAGGGTAGGGCAGTGACCAGGGGTCTGTGGCAGCTGAGCATGTGGGCAAGATAGCGACCTGCAGGACTAGACGACACCGCACAACTTCAGGTATGAAAAAACATAAAGTTTACTTGAAGACAAACACAGTACATAAACAGAGCATAATGCTAGGCTCCCGATTCCACACATCAGGGAAGGGTACATGTCTCAGGATAACAGATGAAGGCAGGAGGACATCATGGGTTTATGCAGTCCAGGGTTATCTGGTACGGGCATATTAGGACGGCCTCTCTCTCAGGCCTCAGGCGTAGCACAGGCTCAGCAAGAGAAAATCAAACAATGACCCAGGACAGACGTCAGACGATGGCGGGGGTCATCACGGGTTGATGCAGTCCAGGGTCATCTGGCATGGGCATGCTAGGATGGCCTCTCTCTCATGCCTCAGGCGTAGCACAGTCTAAGCAGGAGAACATCAAACACTGACCCAGGACAGACGTCATTACAGGGTGGACCACGGGGAACGGGCAGGACATCGGGACAATGGCAAGACATTGGGACATCAGGACACAGACTGGACATCAGGACATCAGAACACAGGCTGGACATCACGACACAGACAGGACATCAGGAACACAGGCAAGACATCAGGACATCTGGACATCAGGACACAGGCAGGACATCAGGAACTCAGGCAGGACATCAGGAAAACAGGCAGGACATCAGGAACACCGGCAGGACATCAGGAACACTGGCAGGACATCATGGACACCGGCAGGACATCAGGGACATCTTGACACAGGCTAGACATCAGGACATCAGGACACAGACAGGACATCAGGACACAGGCTGGACATCAGGACACAGGGTGGACACCAGGACATCAGGACACAGGGTGTACATCAGGACCAGGCAGCAGTGGTCAGGCTCCGGGTGCCAGAGAGCAGTCACCAGACTCCGGACATCGGACACGATCTCCGGGCACCAGGCAGCGGTCCTCAGGCTCTAAACTACGGTCATCAGGCTCCGGGCATCGGACCTAGGAAGGACCCAAGCATGATGCAAGCACCTCCAGGTTGGACTGGAGCAGGAAAGAGCTAGAACCACATAGCAAGCTGAGCACAGAATAGTAGATGCTCAGCATAAACACCGGACTCCATCTTTAACAGACGAACCCAGGTTGGGTTACAGAACACCAGTTACAGGAAACTCACAGTCACTGAGAACATGGTTCCAGACATGAATGAACTTCAGGAACATAACACAGAGGACACAGTTCAGACAGGGTCAGGTACAGAACAGATCCAGGATCAAGGATTCAGGAAACAAGACACAACAGGAACGGGCCTGGATATGCAGCCTCCAGGAAAGGCGATCTGTGTACTCTGCCCCAGAGCAGGCAGAAATACAAGACAGGACGAAGGGCATCAGCTCTCCCAGAACTGATCGCAATCAGAGCAGGAGCTGAACACACAAACACACATTGCTAGGTTCAGGAACTCAATGCGAAGCTCTGGCAACGCCCAACAGGAATGAAGAACTTTATATAGGAGCTGCTCCTCAGCAATAGGCTGCAGAGAGCAATTAAGAACACAAACAGCCCTAATAAAATCAAGGAAGGTGCGGTCGCATGCACCCTAAGCACACACAGAAACCATTACAGCACAGTTGGCACAGGCACTGCAACTTAAGGCACCTGGCAGAGGCTGCAAGCCTGGACACATGTGGAAAGTCATGCACCAGCTGCAGAGGACCTCGCAACCCAAGGATAGCTTCCACAGTGGCAGCCAGGGAACGCACATGCGGATGGTTAATGTATTTCTCTTTACAGCTTACGTTTTGACACAGGTTATATATTTTACTAATAGGATCTGTGGATATTGCCTGTAATCACTATTGTACCTACATTATAGGAGTTTTTGCATGTTCATATTGGGCTGCTTTATTTTCAATTGTACACTATATTGCTCATGTGACACCTTGTCAGTACTATTTTATTGGAGGAGTGATATATTATATATTTGCCATCTTACATTATTAATGGTTGAGCAGGACACATGTGGGGAGTTTTCTTCATTGTATTTTTAAATGTTTTTAATGTTTTGTTGCCAATAAAGTCTTTTTTCTTATTATCTAATTGGTGGTGTGCAGTACCCTTGGTGGTCTTCTTTTTCTCCTTCTACAGAGTGACTCTGCTGCCTTATTATAGTAAATGGATCCTTCGGGGGTTTAATCTGTTTACATACCCAGGCAGAATTTTTGCTTTCTTGGCATTTTTCAGAGAATATAAATGATTGAATGATAACACCAAAACTTTTTCTCCACTCATGGTTAGTAGTTGGATGAAGCCATTTCTTGTCAAACTACTGTGTTTTCTCTTTTTAAATCATAATGACAACCCAAAACATCCTAATGACCCTGATCAAAAGTTTACATACCCTGATGATTTTGGCCTGATAAGTTGCACATAAGTTGACACAAATGGGTTTGAATGGCTACTAAAGGTAACATCCTCATCTATAACCTGTTTGCTTGTAATCAGTGTATATGCATAAAAGCTGAGTGAGTTTCTGGGATCCAGACAGACTCTTGCATATTTCATTCAGCCACTGATGTTTCTGGATTGTGATTCATGGGGAAAGCAAAAGAATTGTCAACAAAACTACGGGAAAAAATAGTTGAACTGTATAAAACAGGAAAGGGATACAAAAATATATCCAAGGAATTGATAATGCCAGTCAGCAGCATTCAAACTGTGATTAACAAATGGAAAATCAGGGACTCTGTAAAACCAAAACCATAGTCAGGTAGACCAACAAAAATTTCATCCAGAACTGCCAGGAAAACATCAGCTGAAATACTGGACTCTGAAAACTAGCGGTGTGGCTGTTTCAAGATGCACAATAAGGAGGCACTTGAAGAAAAAAGCGTTGCACGGTCGAGTTGCCAGAAGAAAGCCACTACTGCGCAAATGCCGCAAAGTATATCGCCTACAATACACAAAACAGCACTGAGACTAGCCTCAAAAATTCTGGAACAAGGTAATTTGGAGTAATGAGACCAATATTGAACTTTTTGGCCACAACCATAAACGTTACATTTGGAGAGAGGTCAACGAGGCATATGAAGAAAGGAACACCATTCCTACTGTGAAGCACGGAGGTGGATCGCTGATGTTTTGGGAATGTATGAGCTACAAAGGCACAGGAAACTTGGTCAAAGTTGAAGGAAAGATGAATGCAGCACGTTATCAGCAAATACTGGAGGCAAATTTGCAATCATCAGCCCGGAAGCTGCACATGGGACGTACTTGGACGTTCCAACATGACAACAATCCAAAACACAAGGCCAAGTCGATCTGTCATTGCCTACAGCAGAACAAAACAAAGGTTCTGGAGTGGTCATCTCAGTCTCCTGACCTCAATATCACTGAGCCACCCTGGGGAGATTTCAAGCACGCAGTTCATGCTAGACAGCCCAGGAATTTACAGGAACTGGAGGCTTTTTGCCAAGAAGAGTGGGCAGTTTTACCATCTGAGGAAAAAAAGAACCTCATCCACAACTTCCACAAAAGACTTCAAGCTGTCATTGATGTTAGAGGGGGCTGTACACTGTATTAAGAAATGGGGTGTGTAAACTTTTGATCAGGGTCATTTGGATGTTTTGGATTGCGATTATGATTTAAAAAGAGAAAACACAGTAGTTTGACAATAAATGGCTTCACCCAACCACTAACCATGAGTGCAGAAAAAGTTTTGGTGTTACCATTCATATTCTCTGACAAAAGGCCAAGAAAGCAAAAATTCTGCCGGGGTATGTAAACTTTTGAGCACAACTATATAAGAGGTAAATTTGTGAAAGAGGGTAATACAATATTTACATGAAGCTGAACAGTGGGCCTTCCAAGCGAATGTTACTAGTGGGCCCTTGCCACCCTAGTCAGACATTGAAGCTATGCAAGTCATTTAGTCTGTGGAAACCATCGAACAGCATTTAGATGACATCTGAGTGCAGTCTGATTTCCACACACTGACTCAATGTCATTCTCACCCAATCTAGACTTAGTCAACTTAGACACTCAACAGCAATTGTACACAAACATTCTATAATACCCCATTTTATGGATGCTGCTAAAATCATCACTGTAAGACATTAGCAAGACATAGATCCTCCCTCTACACTAGAATGGACCAACAAACTGTATCTTATGTATATTCTGGAAAAGGTTCATTTATCCTGCACTAAAAATAAAAACCTGCTGAATAAATGGTACATGTTTCAAAACTCAACCTCATTCAGATCAACGCTATAACCTTTACCATTATACAACGCTATAACCTTGAGTGTCATTAAGAAAAGATAATAATAAAAATATTTATACCACACATATCTCCATTTTACACAGCTGAATTTTTCTGAATATCTAAATACTACCGTCTCGTAGCAGGACCCATGTCTGTACCCACGTGATCTCCCAAATATACCCAAATACTTACCTTTCCCTTCCTACTACTCCAAACCCCTGTCGTATTTACTGTTTTTTATGAATGATATTTTTTTACTGTTGTATAATTAAATTGTTATTATATTATTGAATATTCAAAAATAAAGTAGATACCAAGAAAATTAAGTGTTTGGCTCAACTCAGCCCATTCGTCAACTTTTACAGGTAAAAAGATCTAAAAACTAACAACGTCTTTATTTAGCCATGTCAAAAAGTATTTTTCCTAAAAGTATTGGGGACATTATTTTCTTACTTTGATTCAACAGTTTATATCATTTGCCTTTTACAGGCTTTTTGTTTCCCCTACACATTGCTGGCTGTAGAATGATTTTCCTGAGAATTCACCAGTGAGCTCATCTAATTTTGAAATGAAGTTTGTATCCATTCTATTTGTCTTTTTCTAAGTTGATTCATGACCACAAATTTCAACTTAACTTTGATGAGTGAAACATAGAAAAGCACAGTAAAACAATGTATAAAAATACTCTGTTATAAAAAGTAACAGTATACAGCAAGTGCTAGTAAAGAGATGATAAAACACAGGGTATACGGTTGATACGTTTTTTGCAAAAAATGTATACTAAGCCGCTCTACCAAACGTCAAGGTATACCCATATCAGTGCAGTCCCTGACTAATGGTGTTTGATCCCTAACTAATGTATTTAAAAACCTGGTCATGTGTATAGTACCTATATGAGCCCTGTCCCTGCAGGCTTGTTCACTGTGTGCATGGCTCATGTTTTTGTATTCAATTGGTTTCTTGTTTTTTTGCAAGATCAGGGAGGTTTTCCGCCCCTCCTTTGTGAGCCATGCACATGAAGGCCGTTCTCTGCAGCGTGTCCACAATGGACATTACCTTTCTGAATCCTGCTCATCTAGGTACTATACACATGACCAGATTTTTAAACACATCAGTTAGGGGTTAAATACATTAGTCAGGGACTGCTCTGATACGGGTATACCTTGACGTTTGGTAGAAAGGCTTAGTATACATTTTTTGCAAAAAACATATCAACCAAATACCCTGTGTTTTATCATCTTTTTACTAGCACTTGCTGTTTACTGTTACTTTTTTACAACAGAGCATGTTTATACATTTGTTTTACTGTGCTTTTCTATGTTTCAGTCTTCCGGTGGTGTGAATAATGTCCCTACAGGCTTGTTCACTGTGTGCATGGCTCATGTGTTTGTGTTTAACTTCGATGAGGTCAGTGGTCATAAGTCAACTGAAAGAAGTTTAGTAAAAGAAAGTTAACTCAGCAGCCCGTAGTCAAAACAAGCTCACTGACTGATTCAGTAAAATCATTCTGTAGCCAACTATTTAGACAGTGCAATACAAAGGCTGAAGAAATAAAACACTAAAACATTTTTAATAAAACACATTTGCAAATATTATTTATAGCCAAAAATGTACTTATTTAAATTAAAAAAAATGCCTGGAAGCTATCATATACTTCAGAACACAAAGCTCTGAAATCACATCTAGAAGAGCACATCCACTCAATATGCATTAGGATCGACAAAACATAAATATATAGAAGCCAACAGGAAGGAAAAAAGCCTTAAAATATGTAGGTAGCGCACAATGCTGGATCCACTACGACTAATACACACGTCAGCTGCCTTTGTGCTTGTAACAATTGGAACCCCTTGAAAATCTATTAAAAAAACCCTACATACTGAATCTTCCAGTGTAGGTTTTTATATAAAGCAATCAAACTGGGTGCATTTTCTATTAGTTTTCATAACAATCAATTCAGAAATTTCCCAAGGTTAGAGAAAAAGAAATTATTTTATTTGAGCCCGGCTGAAATAGCAGTAAATTTGCCATTGAGTAAATGTAACTTGTGTCTTGTGTATCAATAGAAGTTTGGTGCTGCCATTATAAGGAGCAAAAACAGAAAAAAATAGCAATTTTACAATTTGTCTCAACAAGAAAATATAAAAATCGATAAAACTAAATTGTCATTTGTTATTTCATATCCAGGAGCAAATCATTTGTGCGGTTTGTTTTGGAGCCATAAAATTCAAATAAGTTAGAAGTAATAAAAATCCAATATCTGCGTTGGATGACTTAATTCTGAAACATTCTTCATTTGAACTTCATTTTTAGGAGCTCTTAAAGTGTTCTTATTGGAGTAACTTTACAAAAGATTGGAGAGAAAAAATAAGAAAACGTTAGGTTCTAGATCCTGAAGAATACTTACCGTACCTATCATAGGACCCCAAAACAATTCTCAGAATGGGTCTTACTTCCCACTTTGCGCCCAGCTAAATGTATTATGGTCCAGATTCTTCACTGATTTTGCGCCTTTTTTGTCTAGTTTGCTGTGTTTTTTTTTTATTGCACCCAATTCATTATTCTATTTGCGCCTTGTTTATAAGTCTATTTTATGTGATCTTCTGTTTTTTGTTTGCTTTCTGCTTTGAGTTTAGCAGTTCCAGATGATTTCAACAGAATCAGCAATTTTTGCTTTTCAAAAAGTAATTTTATCGCAACTCCATTCCAGTCTCCCCTCTTGTGTATTTTTCAGTATATCAGTATTTTGACAACATTTTTACTACATTTTGCACAACGTGTCTTTTGGTGCCAAAAAATTGCAAAAAACTTTCAAGACAGAAACTTCTCTCCAAATTCAACAATCGACTCCGCCATTTTTAAAAATTTGGTGCCAAAAAGGCAAATAATATTACAAGACAGAAAGAAATCAAAGTGACTTAACCCCAACAATTGATAAATTGGGGCTTATGGCTTTCTTAAAGGTAACAGCCAAATTTTGATTTATATTATATTTTGAGTTTCGGTCCAAAACTCTAAAGCCCCATATAACAAGAAACAGACTGTTGTTCAAACGAGGGATTGGACAATCACTGAACCAGCAGCTATCTCTCCTGACTATCCCATATACAAGAGTGATATCTGCAGGTTCAGCCAACATCAGTCTAACTGGTATTGGGAGCCTTAAAACTGGCTATAGACAAAATGTTTTTTATCTCAAACCTTTGGTTAATCAGAAGCTTATGTTAGTAACACCAGTCTTTGGGACCCTCAAGCATAAGCTATAACTACTGTCTGAACCATGGTTTGGCTTATCATTCATCCAGAAACTATGTCTCCTGAAGCCTCAATACACCAGAGTGCTCATTCTCGGGTGCTCTTATGTTCTCTAAGAGATAGCCCTGTCAAGCTCCTCTGGTGGCAGCTTATATCTCCGAGAACAATAGAATTGGCAGTCTGAAATTGAATATGGCAGATTTCTATCTCGCCCAACATCATCTATCGGTGGAGTGTTGAGAGACTCCCATGCATGTTAGACTGTCAGCTCAGCCCATCAATTTTTGCAGATTCGGTCATTCTTAGACTCTTGTGTGTTTGAGGGGGACTTCAATCCTATTGTAAAGCTGGCCTAGCACATGAGATTACTATTGGCCAGATGGATCCTTCCGACCTGTTAATGCCACATTTCTGATTAGAAAATTAAAGAAATACAACACCAAATCCATTTTAGCATTGCTCCAACACAACATAATCTTTTTTACAGGGAGTGACTGGTGCAACCTTTGGTACACAAGTAATAGTATATGATATCCCCTCCTACATTTTTTGGTCTTGTATTCAGGTGGTAAGATAATGTGTTTGTCAATAATATCTGCTCTCATCAGGGCTGTTTTATGTCTTCTGTTTATTCAAAACAGTCCATCTCTTTCTTATTTTAACACTTCCTGTCAGTGACCCTAAGGATAGGGTTACACAACCGCTTTCTCTGCATCGTTGAAAAATGGCGGGATTATGCTAATCAGACTCTGATCAGAATTTGATCAGACTGGTATCCTTTTTTCTTAGAGGACAGAAAAAAATTCACTTTCTCAATTATATCAGTCTGTGAAAATTGGACTGCACACGGATGTCATTTAAGTGGGGACCTATAGACTTATAGAACTGCATTCCCGATTTTTAACTGACACTCAGATTAAAATCAGACATGTCACTGATTTATCTACTTAGAACACTCAGACCGTGGAAAAAAAATGGGACATGTGCACAGCCCTATAGAATGACATGGGCACAAGTGATATCCACCATGTATAACACTTGGCCGAGATAATCAGTTGCGTGCTCGAAACCTCATAAAGTGTCTAAGAAGTCATGCTTATGTGCAATACACTTGCAATTTTAATTCATTATAAATAATACTATCATGTATTAGATCAGTCAACAATGCATGGATCATAAGTATGGTACAGAACTCATTCCCAGAGATACAATTTGAGTCTAGTTCACCTATTCATGGTATATTTTTTTCTAGCTTTATTATGGATTCAATCACAATAAAAAAAAGTTGCATATTTCAATAATTATGTATGGAATGCCTCATATTATGACTTTACGGTGATAATTTACTGTTAATTATCCTCAAATGTAAAGCGGATGTTCCCATGACAGCCCATCTCAACATAAAAGACCTCAGGGTAACTGCATTAATTAGTAACTTTAGATTACCGAGTGAGAGAAAAGAGTTGGAAGGTAAATTTATGCAGAAAGTTAATACCCTGCCCTGTGACCCAATCTGGGAATGTAGTTTATGTGTAATTATCAATTCAATTAAAGTAAAGCATCATCTTTATGTACTTGAAGCTGGAGATCTGATCACAGCTAAATAGCTGATCAAAGGGTATTTCACTATTAAATTACATAATGACAATCATTTATCTAGAGCCTAAATTACAGTTGTGTCCGCCATTAACTCTCCTGCAATTTTTGTTAAGGGCTTCAGTTTTTACTAAACAAATCTAATACATGTTAGAAAAACCCTTGACAGGATGCAACTCACATCATATTCACAGGGCGGCCACATACATTCACACATACAGGTGCAGATTGGCCCATAGAGGAACAGGTGAGTTCCCCGGTAGGCCCCTCTGTTGGAGAAAGCTCCCCAACTCTATATTATTTATTTGTCTTATATACTCGTGTATAAGCCAAGATTTTCAGCACATTTTTTTTGTGACAGGGAGGGGGAGTGATGGAGCAGCGGCAGAAGCAGGCGGCTGTGGCACAGTGACAGCTGCAGCCGCTGGCTCCCAGAAGACATCATACTCTCCCTCCTTGTGCCGTCGCTGCAACTCCATCCATGCATTTCTGTCCCGGCAGCTCTTCCTGTGCTGAGCGGTCACATGGTACCGCTCATTAAGGTAATGAATATGCACGTGTCTCCACTTCCATAGGCATGGAGCGCATATTCATTACCTTAATGAGCGGTACCATGTGACCACTCAGCACAGGAAGAGCTGCCGCGCTGGGACAATGGAGATGTAGCGACGGTGTGAGGGTGGTGAATAGGATAGGGGGTGTAAGCCATGCAGGACCGGAGAGCTATGCATACTACAAGGGGAGCCTCACATACCAGGGCAAAAATGGGAGCCACATACCAGGACAGGATGGGGGAGTCACACATACTAGGACAGTGATGAGGGGACAATGCATACCTGGCTTATACTCAAGTCAATAAGCTTACTCAGTTTTCTGTGGCAAAATTAGGTGCCTTGGCTTATACGGTATTTATTTTATTCATTTATGTAGTGCCATTAATTCCCCAGCACTTCATAGACATTATTGGCACTGTCCCCATTGGGGCTCACAATCTAGATTCCCTATCAGTATGTCTTTGGTATGTGGGAGGAAATCGGAGAATCCAGAGGAAACACACACAAACACGGGGAGAACATACAAACTCCTTGCAGATGTTGTCCTTGGTGGGATTTGAACCCAGGATCCCAGTGCTGCAAGGTTACAGTGCTAACCACTGAGCCACCGTGCAGATTAGAACAATAGTTGGCACAAATTACCTAATTTATAACGTATACACAACAATAGCATCTCATTATTCATGTAATATCCTGCCCAGTTCATTTTTATATAGAAGCAAAGGCAAATTTGTGAATGAGAATAAGGTAGTACATTATTTGTATGTAAAGAACAGTGGGCACAAGAGTCACTGATACTGATGGGCGCTTGGCACCCTAGTCCGACACTGCACATAAGCTCTCACAACAATTTATTGTAAAGTTATGTTTTGATTTTTAGGAGAGGTTGTGTGTTTTTTATTAAATTTGATTTCTAGGGATAGCAGTGGTCACAGTTGCCACCTGGACCCTGAGTCCATGGAACTCACAGGCCCCTCTGTGACCTATCATTTAGTAATTTTACAAAACATTTCTCCCTCTATCAATTAGGTATATGGAAGTGTTTGATAGTTTTTATTATAATCATCACCTGGTGAGGGGTTAGATGACATTCAGCTGCTTGTTTTGCCGTAAAGGCTCATGGCCATGACCGTATTTTAGTTCAGAGGGCAATCCGACAAAACATTTGTTTGTAGTCTTACCAATGTTATTCTATGGGATCATGCATATGTCCAAATTTTTCCTTGGACTGAGCCAATCTGAAGAAAAATTCTCTGCATGCCCAAGTTGGATTCAATATTTGGATCAAACTCGACCACGCAAGTCAATATGTCTGTGGAAAACATGAGACTACACTCGGATGACATGCAAATGTAGTCCAAATTCCGTGTACTGATAGAATGGAGAAGAAGATGGAGAATTTTTTTTTTCATCTTCTCCTTATCCAAGAAAATCCGATCACATGCTGATCAAACTCTGCGGAATCGGCCTTATTCTCTCAGATGAGAGGAATATATGCCGAAAAGGTAGGCCCTAAAACAAGTTTAAGGCCAGCACAACCTAGTTGGGCCTCAGTTAATGTATGTGAGTTTAAACCTTATTTCTGATTTATTCTCTAAGAAAATGAGAGCCTTCTACAAATTTTGCTAAATACATAGCCCCTTAGGATATCTGAATGAATGCATTTCCCGTTAGACAGTTATAAATGAATCACTATGGCGGTACCATAAGTGTGACCTGAGAAAACAATAAAATAGGTGCTACAGTCCCAGAAGTACCGCCTCCAACCAAATATTAATGGCTTATCCTGTGGACAAGCCACCAATGTTAAGGTCTTAAATTCCTTATTAACTATCAAGTGCAATGAAAAACTCATTACAGCTTTCCATGAGGAATTATAACTCTGCTATTTAATAAACCCAAGGAATTGTAAAGCATTTACAAAGAGCCGACCCTGTACAATTATAGCATGTAAGACATAATAATAGCACTATTTATTAAATTGGCACTTATAGAAAAAAATGCCAATATCTAGTGCTGGATCCTACAGTGTGCAAAAGTTATCACGATGATTAACCCACAATGCTTAACACCCTGTAATGAAGCTTTATGAACTTTTAAAGCATCAAAGCAAATACGACTGTCAAACTATTTGCGGCAAAATATCAGTGTAACACAACTAATTGCTGTTAAAATAGTTTTCATTGTCAGAAAAGCCATTATATAAATTAATTGTGTGAGCTGGACGTCTAGCAAAGCTTTCCTGTACATTTATCCCACTCGCCTGTTACTAAAGATCCAATTAGGAGGATAAAATACTTATTAATAGTTCACTTTATGCTGCGCATAGATGAAATAATGTTCTGCTTCAGTGGTCAGTAGAAAGGACCATGAGATCTGTTAACTTGAAAGTTTTCTAGGAACATTTGTAAACGGGTTTAACAATGATGGCAAACATTTAAAGAGAATCTTTAATCAGGTATTTGCTATGTAATCTGTGAGCAGCATGAGGTAGGGGCAGATACCCTGATTTGAGTGATGTGTTACTTACTAGGCTGTGTGCTGTTGTTTCAATACAATGAGTGTTTTTTTAGTAGGAGATTATCGCTGCCAGACTAAGTGCCTGCATGCCTTCTAGTCCAGCCATGCCCCTAACACTGATTAGCAGTTTACTGTCAATATACAATGTACATAGAAAGCTGCTAATCAAGGCTGTGGGTGGGGTCACTTTCTGAGCTCTGCTACATGCACGGATCCGGTTGATTCCCATTTGCACATGGAAACATGAGAAGCAATGGGATGAAACTGAAAGGGAGAAGATACAGATTAGATATTAGAAAAAACTTTTTGACAGTTAGGGTGATCAATGAGTGGAACAGGCTGCCACAAGAGGTGGTGAGTTCTCCTTCAATGGAAGTCTTCAAACAGAGGCTGGACAGACATCTGTCTGGGATGATTTAGTAAATACTGCATATAGCAGGGAATTGGACCAGATGACCCAAGAGCTCCCTTCCAACTCTACCTTTCTATGATTCTATGCTATATCTAAAAACTGTGATTGTATCACAACTGCTGCACCCAGTAAACTAAGTGATACATCACTGGAATCAGAGTCCCTTTTGCTACATTATGCTCCTCTTAGATAAGACAGCAAAAACTTGGTGACAGACTCACTTTAAAGGGATTGTCCAGGATCTTCATATTCATGGCAGATCCTTAACCTAGGTCATCAACATCAGATTAATAGTGATCTAACACCAAGTACCCATCAACCAGCCATTCCCATGTCCTTTTATGACCGGAAGTAAGCAGTGTACAGAACAGGAACATCACAGCACCATACATTATGTAATGGATGTTCTCTTGTACCTGTTGAAGTGAATGTGATCTGGGCTGCAGTACCAAGAATGACCACTACACAGAGTATGAAGCTATCATGTTCCTGCTCTGTATACTGTTTACTTATGTTAGTCGTGGGATTTACAGACAGCTGATTGGTAGGGATTTCAAGTGTTGGACCCCATTGATCTGTTATTGATGGCCTATATTAAGAATAAACCATTAATATAAAAATCCTAGCTGCTTTAAATGGGTTATTAAAAACTGATTATTTGTCTACAAAACGATCAGCAAAGTGAAAAAACATTGGAGAAACTGCAGTATGATGCACAATCACTCGTCTTGGCTCTATGTGATCAATGAAGGTGTAACGAATGGAAGCGGAGGCACAGTTGTTGTAGTGCACATTTGTTTATTGCTATTTTTGTGGAACCACAGGACCACGCACTGGGGGGCTCCGAAGGGGGTGTGACTATGCAAGCCCCAGACCCCCGTAGTAAGAACCCTCAAACAGGATCAGATTCCAGTGCACAGGGGATGCAGGTGCTACCTCCAGTTAATCCCCAGACCTGTGGAAGCTGGCCCAGCGGAACAGGTGAACAGGCAGGGATAACAGGTAGCATTGAACTTGACAAGTGAGAAGCAGGAGCATGGGACGGAGCTGGCATAGGCAGTACTGACATCGTCCTGGGTAACGGAGTGATGGACGGCTGAGTGGTATTGAACTTGCCCAGGCAGCACTGATATCATCCCGGTACGAAGCAGAGAGCCACTGGTAGTCTGAGAAGACAAACAGAATTAGCTGGGTAATGGTAGGACGCTGGCGGCACACAACAGAAAACTGAACTGGAATCTAGCAACAAGAAACACTTGTTGCTCTGGTGCCCCCTCTATGGCAGAGGGGCCAGAAATAGTACACAGTACAACACCATTGGTCTGGAGCATATTTGAAAAATGCGCACTGTCTCTTTAAGAGACCAGGAGCGCGCGTGACCTCAGCGTGGTACATGGAGATATGCTGGCCTCGCGCCAGGAAGCGGGAGCGGGAGAGGGACCCGGGACCGAGGCTGAACAGCGGGGTGCAGACTGGGAGTGGGGACCCCGACAAGGGCCCCGCGGAGGTACGGATGTTACAGAAGGAAACACAACTCTTGAAGAAGTGAGACCTGGGCGAAATGTTCAAACATTGATGGTTCATTGTAAGTCTAGTATAATATAACTAATTATTAAAGAGCAATTTTCCCAAAATAATACAAATGAAGAATAATAGTTCTTTACGTAATCTAATAACTGTACTAAAGAAACTCTAAATAAAACAGCTAAACAATTATTATTAAGATTTGTCTTGTTTACTAGGCCTCCTGCAGATCTTTTCCATTAGTATGTAACCACACTGGTAACTTAGGCAAATCATTGGTTGCAGCGGTCATAAGAATAGATGGCAAGTTAATATTGTATTGTAGGGCCCATCTGAGCCATGATGCTGAAGTAGGAGAGGATTTGTAAGGTGATTGTGAAGCCGACCATATACAGTGCATTAGATGCTGTTGGCCAAACAATGCTTTGGCCAACAGCCATCTAGGCTAACTCTTCCATACACATGAGCAATCGTTTTCTATCACATGCTATGAGAAAGTCATTGCAAGACAAATTTGGCAAAGCAATTGGCAGTCCAAAAATTGCATGTTCCCGATCAACATATAGCACAATGATCAGTTTTCTGGGGTCCCGTTTCACATTAGACTGAAGACCCTGTTGACATCAGAGGATTGAGACAACAATAGTCTAATATGTATGGGGGCCTTAAGTTTTTTTGGTATTTTATAATATTTACTCTTTTTAATCAATTTCATTCCTGTCTTAGAGAACCTCTTTATCTGGGTAATAACACCTATGTGGCACCTGTGGCAATAAAACTGGATGGTACATAGGGTTAAAGGCGTTGTCACTGATGTAATGATTCACTACAGATGTCACAAACCAATACAGTTAAGTCCAGCGGATGACACAATGTCGTGGAAGGCCCTCACCGTAGGGAACAAGGGATGGGGCACCTCTTGAACTCCAACCTGTGCCTGTCCTTAAACTCCCCTAACACCCTAAGTGGGTCCTTCCCCCGCCACCATCTTGTGCCTTAAACCCTGTTTGTCTCCTCGCTATTCCCTGGCTAGTGCACTGGCCAGGAATTACGCTAGACTCACCACAGCAGCGGGTGAACAACACAGGGAGAGGGACAACAACAAGACAGATAGTAGAAAGGGACTTAAGTTAACTACTTAAGTCAAACAGCCCTTCAAACAGAGGCTGGACTGATATCTGTCTGGGATGATTTAGTGAATCCTGCTTTGAGCTGGGGGTTGGACCAGATGGCCCAGGAGTTCCCTTCCAACTCTACCATTCTATGATTCTATGATTCTACTGTCTCTGCTGCAAAGCACTGCACAGCAGAGGAAAAGCACCAGGACCACAAACTCCACGAAACCAGCAGATTCACCACTGCAATCAGAGAGCTCCTTACTCCAGGCTTGGTCAACATAGATTGCTGTATCAACGACAGTCAGCTGATGTGTCAGGTGAGTATTTAAAGGATGGTAGGAGTGGTCACCATCCACATCAGCTGACCAGCAATGCAGCAGCTGCCAGCAAGGAAATAGACATTAATCCCTGCTGGTCTGAAAGGAAAAAAAAAATACATTTAAATTATAGCAGAAGCAGAGCTGCCATGAATCCAAACCTGACTCGTGTATGCACTGTGTGCTGTGAGAATTCGCAAGTACTGGGAACAGGAAGTCATGTGACACCAATTATTCAATTTGCATACTTCTGGCCACATTCTAACTAGACATGTCCGGCTCCCTCAATACACTTGCATTGAGCCAATATGCACATGTCTAGTCTGCATGTGACCACATGTATGCAAATCACATACTTGCAGTCTCGCGCCCAATGCTCACAGTGACAGCACTGGAGAATCGTCACAGCACAAACGTTGTGAATATTTACAAGTCTGCAGTCACGTAGAGTGACTGCAGACTTGTTCTTTAACCCCTTTAAGTGAGAAGATAAGATTCACAGGATGGTTGTCAAGCACCCACATGTGTAGTCTGTTGCAACCAGACCAGAACAATTACAAACCTCCAACTACATGAGACATTGCCTGTATTTCCTCTGATTAGCAGACCACTGCGATGACATTTGTGTGTCATACTGCAACATAATGGCAGCCTAATAATTAGAAGAGGCTCAAGGGATGTAGCAAGTAGTAGAAGGTTTGCATTTCTTTGGTCTGGAGGCTAAGGACTACTGGTAAATCCTTTTGCGCCATTCTACAGGTGCCCATTCGGTGCCAAAGACTACATTTGCCTTAAAATTGCAGAAAAAGGTTACATGAATCTCAACGGACGCAGTAATTGTAAATTTGACTAGAGCCTTAGGCGATGAAAATTGTAACCATGGGTACACATTGTAATGCAGTTGCTGCTGCTCAAAGAAAACACGTTCATTTCTTGGCTTATATTAAAACAGTTTATCCACATTTCAATTTACAATGTTTTAGTTATTTACAGTATCTTATGACTTGACGGCAGTGAACTCATGAACCTGTCGATAATACAGGTCTGTATGTGACACCGATCTGTGTGAGTCCTACTAGATCTTTGGTTGTCATCACACTGCGAGACTCAATATAGAACGGTCAGTTAACCAAGACATTACTTTCCGGCTACGACTTTTTGCCAGCTGCTCTGTGATCTATTATTCAGCGCGAGGAGATTGTGTGATTTACTTTTTAGAAATGCAATGGTTTCTGGGACGCGAGATGAATAGTAACATCGGCCGTGATATTCGCATGTAATCTCAATGTAAATAAATGTATCAAGCCGATAAACAAACTTGGGAATAATTCCCGCTGTTTTATGTGAATGCGGCTAAATGATTTTTTCACTCTGCATGCTGATTGTAGTCAGAAACAAACATATAATCTACACAGAAATGTGCAAAGCATTGTGCGGTCACCCATACACTTCTTTTATTCTATTCAACCTCTTGATAATAGAAAGTCATATTTACTAGAAAAGCATAATAATAATAGGAAAAAGAAACAATGAAATGCAAAATCGTTACATATTCTGCTGCCGCCTACGCACACATGTAACGCTGAATGCTACAATTAATCAAAGTCTTAGTTGAAAACATTATTCTCTTAAGTAACTTTGCCGATATTCTACTTTCCTTATTCAATACCCTCGAGTATTCCCGTCTTCTACTCTGTTCCAGAGATGCTTTCAGTAGTTTACTGATTTCCTGTTAACACCCAGGATGCACGACCTCACATCTAGCGGCCGATCCTTGCTTGCTCCATGTCTGTAAAGAGCCTGCTATAAAAACTATGCAATAGTCTCATGTTTAAAGGGATGCATCTTCTACAATGCAATGCACTATAATAGAACTCATTAATTAATATTATTATTGATAAGAAAGCACTGATGCTTCTAATTCTCAAAGCACCGGGGACCATAAGTAACACCAAACTGATGCATAAAATATTGGTTCAATATCCGGCATTTTAAAGAGGGTGCAGAGGAAAGAGTTGTACAAGAACTCAAAGACCCCTCTGTCACATAAAAATCCAGAAAAATAAAAGGTATGTTAGTTAACCCCTTCATGACCGGGCTATTTTCAGTTCTTTTTGTTTTCGCTTTGTCCTCCTCTTCTTCCAAGAGCCATAACTTTTTTATTTTTTTTGGTCAGTATAGCCATAGGAGGGCTTGGTTTTTGTGTTATAAGTTGTACTTTCGAATGACATTGTTCATTTTATCATACGATACGTTGGAAGGCGTGAAAAAAATCAAAAAGCGTTGAAATGGCAAAAAGAAAGGGCAATTCTACAATTGATTTTTTTGTTTTTTTTATTTACCATGATCAGTATACGGTAAATATGACCTGGAAATATGATTCTCCAGGTCAGTACGAGTACTCAGACAGCAAACATGTATAGATTTTTTTTACTTAAATAGTGAAAAAAAATCTGAAATTTATAAAAAAAAATATTTTTCTTGCGTCATCATTTTCCAAGACCCGTAACGTTTTTATTTTTTTGGGAATATGGGGTTGTATGAGGATTTATTTTTGCGCCCTGAGCTGGTGTTTTTGCTGATGTAATTTTGGGGCAGGGGCGATATTTGGATCACCTCTAATTGCTTTTCACTGCAAAGAAAAGTAATTTTGGTGTGTAGATTTCTTTTCTCATTAGCCATTTACCAATCAGATGTATTTTATAGTTAGATCGATTTTAATTTTACGAATGCAGCAATATTAAATATGCGTATTTTTAATTTTTAATGTTTATGGGGCAAAAGGGGTGATTTGAACTTTTGTATTTTTGTATTTTTTTCATATTTTTTAATCTTTTTTATATTTACTGTATTTAACAGTCCCTTTATAGGACTTGAGCCTGCAATCATCTGATTGTGCTATACATAGCAGTTCATCAGCGTGGGAAAACATGTATAGTGAAAATAATGATCTCCTTTCAACGCTAAATGCTGACTTTCACAGGAGAATCATCAAGACAAGCACAGAGGTCTACAGCAGACCCCCATCTGTCATGGCAATACATTGGGACCTTGCGTTCACATGACAGGCACGTGGCATGTGGAATAACTCAACACCTTGCCAGTGCATGCTAAATGCTGCTGTCAGAGATTGAAAGCGCCATTTAACAGGTTAACAGCAGTGGGCAGAGCTTCACCCGAAACTGTTAGAGGCACATGATGGTTGATTAAATCAGCCATCATCTGCCAGGAAAGATGCGGGTTTGGCGTGCAAGCCCTCATCAAAGTCAGTGTCATGACATATGATGTAAATGCACGGATTATGTTGTGAATAAGTTAAAGGGGTTGACTGATGAAAAACAAGTTATCGCTTATCCACAGATGGGTGATAACTTTTTGATAGGTGGGGTTTTGAGTGCTGGAACATGCTATGATGGCAAAATGGGACACTTTTATCTCAATCAGAATGAAGCAGCATTGCGGATGATTGACCGCTGCTCCATTCGGTTGCTATGGAGGTGACAAGCATTGTGCTTAGCTTTTAACGGCAGCCATATATAGAACAAATGGAGTGGCATTTGTGTATCCCACCTAATGCTCCACTTTGTAGGGTAATAAAAATTCCTCATTCTGGCAAGCGGTTTGGGCCCCAAAAGTCGGTCCCACAGCAATCAGCAAGTTATCACCCATTCTGTACATCTGGGATACTTTATTTGCATCGGAAAAACCAGTAAAACAATCATTCATCTTAGATTTGTACAAAGTAGCCCTTGTCGAATAGTCTGAAAAATGTTTCTTACAAAATTCACCTAAATGCAAGCTTTGCTTTGGAAGCTAGGAAACTTCAGCTGACAACAGATCCAAAACTTTTGGCATAAAAATCAATTGTAATAAAAATAAATGTGAAAATTAATGACCCGCTTCATTTAGGTTGAAAAAAAATACTAATTAACCGTTTCATGCTTGTGCTGAAAAATAAATAAGAAAATTTGCCCCTATAGAAATTTTCCTAGTGAGCAAATCTCAGCTTTACGAGATTCCTGAAAGCTTGGCTCTATTTGTAGCTAGACTGTCTAAAATGTCCTATGGGTAGAAAGAGCCTCCTTACCACATACAGTAAGATGACCAGTACTATAAATGAATGGAACTGTAGATTGGAGCCATTTTAAAAATATTGCATTGAGGCCCATGATCATCAAGCTGCGCCTTCATAGCCATTCAAATACCACTGACACTTCCTTTTTTAATCAACCAGCACTGGGGGACAGATACTGAGCCCCTGACTTGAGAGAAGACCATTAATGTTTATATTCCCTAATGGTTTCTTGACTTTAAGATTAGAAATGCTCAAAATAACTCAGTGCATGGTCATAAATAAGCCTAAGACAACAGTAAGGTCAAGGTTTGCTTCTTGTATGGCGCTGTGAAGGACGTGAATGGCAGCATTGTCTCCAGTTTCCTAGTTACTGTCAATGAATGGGAATGATAATTTATTCTAGTGCAGCGCATCTTGATAAAGATGTTTCGAGTGTTCAGTGGCATGATGGCAGCTTGACAAGCACCTCTGCCTTATAACCCTTATTTTCAAAATGTTACATTAATGAAAGATTACGGTTTCATTTTTCATCAAAATAATTCTTTGTAGAGGGGTTTGGGCATTAACTACTTTTTTTTTTTCTTTTTTTCTTCTTTAAATCCTGAGGGATTTTTAAAACATTTAAAGCTTTGGTTTGAAGGAACGATTAATGAGGACTAAGAATTACAGAAAAGGCAAAGAAAAAAAAATCAGTCTTTTCTAATAAAGTAGAAAAAAAGATATTATGTTTCAAACTAGGGGATGTAGCTTTGCTATCAGACAGGCAAGAGTGTTTTATCCGGCGATGCTATCTTAATAACATCATTGTACTTTTGTACTTGAGGGTGCACAATATTGATATCCTTTTTGTGTGTATTTTTGGCACTCTTATCCCTAAAAAGTGTCATCCCTTTAAAAGAATAAAATGCTGCAATTTATGTTATGCCATGTTATATCTTAATGGGAATATGTATAAGCATAAGTCCAGCCACGCCCCCGGCACTGATTAGTAGCTTACTGTCAATAGATAATGTACACATAAAGCTGCTAGTCAGGGGTGTGGTTGAGTTAAGCTTTCTGAGCTCTGCTGCATGTCACATCTAAAAACTCTGATTGTGTCATAACTGTGGCACACTAAGTGATGCATTGCTGAAATCAGAGTTTCTGCCCCTACATCATGCTGCTCTCAGATGAAATAGCAAAAACTTTTTGAAAGGTTCACTTTAATGCTTAGTAAATGAGACATACCGAGACACTCCTGTCTTGGCCATGCTAAACGTCATTGCGATATTTGATTTGCTGGTGCCTTCATACCAAATTTATGCAGTCTGATAAACAACGCCAATAAAATACGGTATGAAGTCAATAATTAAAGGGAAGCTGTCAGCTTCCGCAGGCATCTCCAAACTGACCCTTGTCTTTATTCAGCATCTAACAGACTTTCAAACAAGCCCCTTTTAGTTGACTATTGTTTGTCTATAATCATGAAATTATTTTTATGGCTCGGCCTTTGATGGGCTAATTAGTGGGTGACTAGTCACGGAGATGGTAGTTTTCCCAGGCTAATCGTCCCATTAATCATGTTATCTAGCTCCTGTGAGTGATATGATTTGCAAGAGCAGCGTCACCACCGACTCTTTGCAAATTGTTTCCTCTCTGACAAATACTTTCACCGGCTCCATCGGTCCACTGTACACACCCAGGTAGCCAGCAGTGACGTAAGACTCATCCATATAAGATTAAACAATAGTTTGGACAATATAATTTAAATGACCAAAAAGAAGAGTTCCAGAAACATAATTATACTCAAAATATACCAAAATTTATTGATCATTGTTACAATGATATCCATAAATAACAATAGTAAACTATTATAAAAAACACCCAAATTTAAAGAGGAAACTATTTGGCTGCATGCTATACTTAGGTGTGTAAGTGTAACACACCTAAGTATAGCATGCAGCCAAATAGTTTCCTCTTTAAATTTGGGTGTTTTTTATAATAGTTTACTATTGTTATTTATGGATATCATTGTAACAATGATCAATAAATTTTGGTATATTTTGAGTATAATTATGTTTCTGGAACTCTTCTTTTTGGTCATTTAAATTATATTGTCCAAACTATTGTTTAGTGTTTGTGAAGTGCCAGATAGGTATTTTTGTGGACATTTTGAGAGTCATCCATATAAGATGTAAGACTCAGCCAACCATTGTCACCAGCTGTGCAAATATCCTGACTAGCTGTGTCCTATGTCACTGCTGCTTTCCGGGGCATGCTCATAGTGCCGATGAAGCTGGAGAGTAAACACGTGACTTACTGTGCATTGTCATGTAGGCAAAAATTTGCAAAGAGAAGGTAGTGACTAAAGATGCCCTTGAATCTGATTTTGACATATTCGGACCTTATTCGAACATTATTCGTGCTGAATATTTGTCTTATGTTCAGTTCCGAACATATTCGTTAATTTCGACTCCCATTGACTCTAATGACGTTGGGCTGTGTTTGACGAATATTGCAAAAACAATATTTGATTCTGATCATATTCGGAACCAAATCCGAATAAATTCGTTCATCTCTAGCAGAGACACTCTTACAAATCATGTCACTCACACTCACAGCCGGAGCCCACATCAATGGGAGGGAGTCCTATATTGGCGTATTTTTGCGCCCAATGTCGGAAAGGGGTTAATAGTTATGTTTGTGCATGATATACAGTTTTTTTTTACAATTTCACCTACTGATTTGTCCTACAAAGGACTAGTTTACCACCAAGAAGAGAGTGCCACAACAGACACCGGACTCTTTTGACTAAGGGTCTTTTCACCTTGCATTCTGTTTCCCCATCGGGACATACTTTTGAAATCCCCACAAAACGGAGTCCAAGCTTATGTGCGATGGGTTTATAGACTGTAATGATGTAGACATAGTGAACATGCGCTCTTAGACTGCATCTGGGTGTTCACCTCCAATAGGCATACACTCCTGAAAATGATGCACATCAGAGCGCACGTTCACTATGTCTACATCATTACAATCTATGACCTGTTGGCACATATGCCCGTACCCCATTTTGCATGAGATTTTTAGATGTATGCCCTGACGGGGGCACAGAACGCAATGTGAAAGTACCCTAAGAACTGCTGGACAGTGTCACTAAACTCTCCACAGGGTAACAATGCAACAGATTTTAAACTGCATATTGCCTTGTAGAAAATCTGCTGTGGTAGTAAAGTATATGAAATTGTAAGAAATTCATACACACGCTGCTAAATATATCAACTGTAAAACAGTTGAGGATTTGAGAAGCGAAAGTTGTCAGTTTATTCTGCAGATGTAGGTGCAAGTTTCATGTTTTGCCATGCAAAGGGTGAAAAATTCAACGTCCCTGCACTTTTTTGACAATGATATCCACATCAGTAAATCCACAGCTGCGGGAATCATTAGGGGACCTCTGCAGCCAGAGATACACAGCAAATATGTTCTGTGGGAATGACGCCTAAAAGATACTTTAATTAAGTGTGTCCTTCTTGGTTTAGGCTAAGTTCCCACGATGAGCTTTTGGTGCGTTTTCAACGCTGCGTATTATTACTGTTTCATAAACACAGAGTCTTAGGGTATGTTTCCACTTGGCGTAATCCCAGCGCTTTGGACGCAGGGGAAACCCGCTCCGCCCAAAGTGCCACCCCCCTTTGTATGCGCGGTGATAGCGCATGTGTTGAACACATGGGAAATCACCGTATCGTATTCATAGATTGGGTTATTTATCTTGCAGAGACAGAGCGTCTCCGCAAGATAAATAGACATGCTGCAGTCTGGAAAGATGCGCAACATGTCCGGATACGCAGGCTGCCGGATGCAGCCCTGCACACATAGTGGAGATGGGATTTCATAAAATCCCCTCCACTATGAAGTAACATCTGGACGCTGCGGATTGGACGCCGCTGCTGTATGCAGCGTCCAATCCGCAGCAAATCCTGATGTAATCTGGACAGTGGAAACATACCCTTACAGTTCTATGGAAGTGAGGGATTTCTAGAGATCTCGTGCCCATTGTGCTTCTTTTAACATAAACTGACCTCTGTTGTGTTTTTCAAATCTACAGCTTGTCAATTTCTATTGGTGGTACGCTGAGTTTTCTGTGCAAATTTCCCAATAAACTTAAAGTACAGACCAAAAGTTTGGACACACCATTTCATTCAAAGATTTTTCTGTATTTTCATGACTATGAAATTGAACATTCACACTGAAGGCATCAAAACTATGAATTAACACATGTGGAATCATATACTTAACAAAAAAGTGTGAGACAACTGAAAATATTTCTTATATTCTAGGTTCTTCAAAGTAGCCACCTTTGGCTTTGACTACTGTTTTGCACACTCTTGGCATTCTCTTGATGAGCTTCAAGAGGTAGTCACCAGAAATGGTTTTCTCTTCACAGGGGTGCCCTGTCAGGTTTAATAAGTGTGATTTCTTGCCTTATAAATGGGGTTGGGACCATCAGTTGTGTTGTGCAGAAGTCTGGTGGATACACAGCTGATAGTCCTACTGAATAGACTGTTTTGAATGTGCATTATGGCAAGAAAAAGCAGCTAAGTAAAGAAAAACGAGTGGCCATCATTACTTTAAAAAATGAAGGTCAGTCAGTCCGAAAAATTGGGAAAACTTTGAAAGTGTCCCCAATTGCAGTTGCAAAATCCAGCAAGCGCTGCAAAGAAACTGGCTCACATGAGGACCGCCCCAGGAAGGAAGACCAAGAGTCACCTCTGCTTCTGAGGATAAGTTTATCCGAGTCACCAGCCTCAGAAATTGCAGGTTAACAGCAGCTCAGATTAGAGACCAGGTCAATGCCACACAGAGTTCTAGCAGCAGACACATCTCTACAACAACTGTTAAGAGGAGACTTTGTGCAGCAGGCCTTCATGGTAAAATAGCTGCAAGGAAACCACTGCTAAGGACAGGCAACAAGCAGAAGAGACTTGCTTGGGCTAAAGAACACAAGGAATGGACATTAGACCAGTAGAAATCTGTGCTTTGGTCTGATGAGTCCAAATTTGAGATCTTTGGTTCCAACCACCATGTCTTTGTGCAGCGCAGAATAGGTGAACGGATGGACTCTACCTGCCTGGTTCATACCCTGAAGCATGGAGGAGGAGGTGTGATGGTGTGGGGGTGCTTTTTTGGTGACACTGTTGGGGATTTATTCAAAATTGAAGGCATACTGAACCAGCATGGCTACTACAGCATCTTGCAGTGGCATGCTATTCCAACCGGTTTGCGTTTAGTTGGACCATCATTTATTTTTCAACAGGACAATGACCCCAAACACACCTCCAGGCTGTGTAAGGGCTATCTGACCAAGAAGGAGAGTGATGGGGTGCTACGCCAGATGACCTGGCCTCCACAGTCACCAGACCTGAACCCAATCGAGATGGTTTGGGGTGAGCTGGACTGCAGAGTGAAGTCAAAAGGGCCAACAAGTGATAAGCATCTCTGGGAACTCCTTCAAGACTGTTGGAAGACCATTTCCGGTGACTACCTCTTGAAGCTCATCAAGAGAATGCAAGGAGTGTGCAAAGCAGTAATCAAAGCAAAAGGTGGCTACTTTGAAGAACCTAGAATATAAGACATATTTTCAGTTGTTTCACACTTTTTTGTTATGTATATAATTCCACAAGTGTTAATTCATAGTTTTGATGCCTTCAGTGTGAATGTACAATTTTCATAGTCATGAAAATACAGAAAAATCTTTGAATGAGAAGGTGTGTCCAAACTTTTGGTCTGTACTGTACATTATATGCAGAACATTTGCAACCAAAAAAAAATGAACATACATTTTTAGTGCATTTTATTGGTGTAAATGCATCAAAAAACGCATGTTATCAGCACCTAAGTATAGCAATAAAGTTTTGTGAAAGCAAAATACTTGGTCATATGAAAAACTAAGCAGCTTTTTTGAAAGCATGACACACCAAGAAACAAAAAGCGTAGAGTCAAAAACATGATAAAAACGCATGTTGAAATAAGCAATGAAAAACTGTATGTATTCTACTGTAATTATAGATGCAAAAAATCTGCAACATCAAAAATTCACAAAAAGTTCATTTTGGGAGTTTTGATCCTGGCAAGAGATTTTTAATAAATACTACTTTTTCATAGGATCCAAATTGGGAAATATTGAATTTTTTTTTCCAGAAACAGTGAAACACCTGTCTTAGGTTGTTACTGGCATTGCAGCTTAGCTCCAATGAAATAAATAAGGCTGATCGGTAATACCACACACAACCAGTAAACATTTGCAGTAGTGAGTTCTAGAAAAAAAAAATAACAGCAATATTTTTTTAAATTCTTAACTGTATATATTGCAACATCAAAATCTTGTTTTTCTCCGTGTTAAACTTTTTACATAGATTTATTACAGCAAAATTCTACAAATATCAGTGAATTAAATAATTGCAAATTACACTTTGGCATATTCAAATTCTTAGGACAATCTCTGCAGGACGCCATTAAAGAAAACTAGACTTTGACAACAGATAAAAACAAATGACCGATCTCCTCTGCCCTGTCTTATTAAAATGTGTCCTAATATATTACTCTCAGCAGGTCCCTGTACTAACTGGGCAATAAAGCGCTGACTCCATACGCATCTGCATAGAGATATCCACATGTCACCCGTCAATCTAACAAGACTAACCGGCCAAATTGTAGAACTTAATTCCAGCATGGTTTAAGCTTTTTCATTAGGATAGAAATTAGGGAAAAGAGTGAATATTGCATTAATCTTTTCAGCCATTTTCATACTTTAGTGTTACATACTGTGTTCTATGGCCAAGATCTTGAGAGAAAAAATGATTGACTTATTTTCTTATAAAGCTGCTAGAATTCATTGTTGTAATTGTAGTAATTACCAAATTGGAGAATTGGGAATATTTCTTTATTTAGAATATAAATTGTTTTGGCAGGATTTTTTTTTCAATTATTATTTTATTGGCACACGGTTCTTGAAAGTTTGAATGTCAAGGAAGGAATAATGTTTTAGTTTCTACGTGTCCAAACAAGATCTTAGATAAATCTGATGACACCACAGACCTTCTATGACATAATTTGATAGGTTGTGTGTAAGAGCCTCTCAATTGCCAACAGAAAGCAGATGTCAGGAGACGAAGGATCTTGCATGTTGGATTTCAACATGCCCAATGTATTTTTCCCTTTGAAGATATGTTACTACTGGATGGATTTTTCCTCTCTCACCATTGAAATAAGCATGCATGACTACTGACTAGCAAAGAAAAGCTTTCATGTTTATGGTAGAAATGCCCTTCAACTGAACAAATGTTTTTCAAAATCTAGCTTGCTGAAACTTAGGAAAAGGATCAAAGGAATTCTCGGTCTTATCTCCTAAGCCCTATTAGGTATAGCAGTGTTCATATTCCCTGGTGGAATCCTGAAGGGTTATTTAAAAGTTAACATTTATGCTCAGTAAAGGTGGTAACTTTCTGATCGATGGGGGTCTGGTCTGACCATTGGGAACCTTTACCAGTCCTGACCATGAGGTTTTGAAATGCCCCATTGTAATGGAGTAATGTGCACCACTAGTCCTACAGTACAGACCAAAAGTTTGGACACACCTTCTCTTTCAAAGATTATTTCTGTATTTTCATGACTATGAAAATTTTAGAATCACACTGAAAGCATCAAAACTATGAATTAACACATGTGGAATTATACATTACACTTTACAAAAAAGTGTGAAACAACTGAAAATATGTCTTATATTCTAAGTTCTTCAAAGTAGCCACCTTTTGTTTTGATTACTGCTTTCAATTATTAACCTGCCTTAAGGTCACCTTTCAATACTAAGGTGACATTAAGGTGACATTATTAACCCATTCGCCACCGCTACAGGGCAATGGGAATAGACAGGCAAAGTGCCAGAAAGGGCGAATCTAATTATAGATTTGCCCTTTCTGGGGTGTCTGGGGGAAGATGTTAGTAGCCAGGGGGGGCACAAAAAAAATGTACCCTCCCTAGGCTGTTATTATCTGCCCCCACTCGCTTGCTTTGTCTGTCTGGTGGAGAAAATACAGCGGGAGCCCACGCATTTTTTTTCAACGAATTTACACCTTTAATTAACCCCTACATGTCTGAAATTTTGCACAAATACACTCATGCAATTGTAAGTTCTAAACAAATATCAAAATACAGGAAATGACATGGTTAACTGTGTGGAAACAATGTATCATTTCATGTCGGCTTCTGTGATTTCACAAACGCCGGCAATTGAATTAGCGGCTATTACAGTATGTAGAAGTCTAGGAACTATAAATATATGTATATATACATGTCACAATTACATATATATATATAATAATATAATATAGTATCTATGTGTGTATATCTATTCTTTCTATTCTTTATTAAAGCTGTCAGTGTGATTTTACAGTATAGCCGGGGATGAATTGCCGGCTTTTCTAAAGGACACTGATGCGATTTAATCGCAAGTCACACATGCGGTCCGTTTGTAATCAGATTTTTCATCGCTCCCATAGACTTGCATTGGCGATAGTCGACCCACAATCGGTGACAATCGCAGCATGCTGCGATTGCACACGGACGTTTAAAACGGACCACAAAAAATCTGATACTAGGAGCTGCTCCATAGATTAACATAGGGCAGACTGCAATACGATTTTTTTCATCGTATTGCAGTCGTCCGATTCTGTCGCCAGTGTGACGCCGGCCTTATTGTCCATATACTAGCAGAAGTTTAAGATAGCAGTTGAGCTAGCACTCACTCTTCTTTGCTGATGTAGATGACATGAGCTCAGAGTGATTGGCTGCAGTGGTGTAGTCAGAACATCCCCACTGCAACCTGTAAACAATCAGTATAGTAGGGGGAGACATGCAACGCTCCGGGAGAGGGAGTATTAGTTTGGTTTATTTTATACTTCTGCTAACTTATGGATGACAATTATTTGAAACAAAAAAACACACTTTAAGTTAAAAAAAACCAGGATAAAAGCTACACTTACATCTAACAATTGAAATAGAATATGGCTGTTGCCAAGGACAAACAAATAAATAGAGCTTAAAACCAAAGCAATCTGACAAATTATAAGGATTTTATTGACTAAACCCAAACTTTGGATACCATAAATACAATATTAATCATTTTGAATGATTCTTAATGGTCTATTTCCCTCTAATGTTTCATCTTTCTTACAGCCAAATTTTGTGGTGATCCTGGGATACCTGCGAATGGCAAGCGAGAAGGCAAAAGCTTTATCTTTCAGTCAGAAGTATCTTTTATTTGCAATCCATCCTTTATTCTGGTTGGTTCCGGCACTAGGGTATGTCAGGCAGATGGAACCTGGAGTGGCTCCCCACCACGTTGTATAGGTAAATGCAATCTGTTGTATCGGTTTTTCATAACTTTAATTTTCAAATAAATATCAGTAAAGATATAAAGACTTCATCTAAGTAATTAATATCATATTTTGTATGCAAAGATCACCACCTTAATCCATGGGATTTGGTTGCTATTGCCGTTAACTTATAGACTGCCTATGAAATCCGAGCATCACACAAGCAGAAAAAAAGGGCTAAATTTTGACATCTCTATAGAACATGTCAGATAGTTTTGAAACGTACACCTAAAGCTATGTGCACACGTTCAGGAATCTTTGCAGAAATTTCCTGAGAAAAAACAGACTTTATTCCCAGGAAATCCGGATGCGTTTTTTTTTTTGCACGTTTTTACCGCTTTTTTCCCAGAAAATTCTAGGTCAATAATATAGCGGGAAATGCACAAATTTACCGTGAAATTAATGAACATGCTGCATTTTTTACCGCGATGCGTTTTTTTTCGCTGAAAAAAACGCACCATGTGCTCAGAAATTGCAGAATGAATTTTAATCATAGGATGCTTAATGCATGTGTTTTTAAGCATTTCTGCAGGGGAAAACCGCTGCAAAAACGCAAAAAAACGTGAAAAATCCTGAACGTGTGCACATAGCCTAAAAGTCCAACAATCTTAAAGTGGTTGTCTGAAACTAAAATGTATTTTAAACATAAATATCTATTTATTTAATGTGATAATTAGCAATGAACAAACGAGCTCTTATAGGTAGTTATCCGAGCAATTCCAATGAATGCACAGTAGGAGATATTCACTGTGCACTATTCTTCTCAGTGCACAGTGGCAATGCACTCTCGCTGGCTCTGATGAGAAGAGACAACATGGCAAGAGAGCGCACTGTCAATGTGCATCGTGAGAGGAGAGCGAGTGATACTGAAAGTGATGTCATTTGGGCTGAAGCCCTGGTCTCTGCTTGCTCATCCTACTGAACATCCATCAGAACTGGAGGGAACGATAGTGGCTTTTTAATTAAAGTATACAAGAAAAAAGATTAGATTATCACTAGTGATGTGCAAACACGCTTGGATAAGGAGTTATCTGAGCATGCTCGGGTGCTAACCAAGTGTCTTCAGCGTGCTCGAACAATTTTGCCGAGTCCCTGTGCAAGCATGTACCACGGCTGTTCGACAGATGCAACAAAAGCATGAATTTCTTGTGTTAGGCAATCCCTGCTGCCGCAAGAACTTCAACATATTATTCGAGCACGCAGAATACACTCGGTTAGCACCCGAGCATGCTCAGATAACTCCTTATCCAAGCGTGTTTGCACATCACTAGTGATAATCTAATCTTTTTTCTTGTATACTTTAATTAAAAAGCCACTATCGTTCCCTCACTATCTAGCTGCTTTATTTCATTTTTTACTACTTTGTGTGTGATAAAACTTTGTCTGAGAATTCCAGTGCATGCTGGGATACTCAAATGTTGCAGTCTCTGTCCCCACCCTGAAATAAAGAGTCATCAGTGATGTCGATTTCAGAGGCTGGGTTAGTCCCTGCTGTACTGAGCATGCGCCGGTTTTCAGTTCTGATGGATGTTCAGTAGGATGATCAAGCAGAGACCAGGGCTTCAGCCCAAATGACATCACTTTCAGTATCACTCGCTCTCCTCTCACGATGCACATTGACAGTGCGCTCTCTTGCCATGTTGTCTCTTCTCATCAGAGCCAGCGAGAGTGCATTGCCACTGTGCACTGAGAAGAATAGTGCACAGTGAAAATCTCCTACTGTGCATTCATTGGAATTGACAACTGTTCCATAATCAGTAGAGCAGGGACTAGCCCAGCCCCTGAAAAAGATGTCACTGTTGACGCTTCGCTTCAAGCTGAGGAAAGAGGCTGTGGCAGTGACAACAACATTTGCCCCTGATGACAACTTGTTTCAGTACCCAGCATGCACTAGAGATTCTGAAGCAATGCAGCATCACACAAGAAGTAATGAAAACAATATTGAAGAGGTTAGAGTTGTGAGGGAATTATAAATACATTTTTATATTAGAAAAAAAAGATTAGATTATGACATTAATTATATAGCAATTTAGGATTAAAATAATTTTTAGCTTCAGACCAACACTTTAAATATTTAGATTGTGAACCCCAGTGGTGACAGTAAAGATGATGATGTCTGTAAAACGCAGTGGAATTAAGGATGTCATATAAGAGAGTAAAATAAATAAACCCAAAATGAATAATTGTTTGGTTTTTTTTTAGAACCCACCCTGACATCTTGTGGAAATCCAGGAACGCCACATCATGGGTTCCAAAATAATACTTATGGCTATCAGGTAAAATTTTGAAACAATTGTTTAAAAGGATAAGTGCACAATGTTATGTGACACATTCTTCATTGTATGGGTTTCGTTGGGGTGACTAATTGAAAAGGGTTTTCTTATAAAAACGACACCTTTTACAGAAATAAAAGCTGAATGGAAATCGTCTAATCGCTATCAGTCTAGCTTCTTTAAAGCCTGTTATTTTTGAGGATACACACCTTCTATTCATCTCTTACAGTAGATATATAATAGTACATTTCCATTATTTGTATGCAGTGCATCGGAGGACTGGAAGTGCCAAATAGGCAGAAACTCTGAAAGAGGTGTTTTTTTCAGTTTTGCTTATAATAGGGATCATGAGTCAAACATTTTTCCCGGCTTGTCTTTTTGCAGTACAAAGTGAATATGAATGGTCTTGTCTTGTTGAGAAGTTAATTTAGCGTGAAGCTTCTCCTTTTGATTACTTTAGCTAAAAAACCAAAACAGTCTGACAAGCTTGTAATATATCTGTTATTTTTATTTCTATCTTTTTATCAGGTTGGAAGAGTTGTTCAATTCTCATGCAAAAAGGGATATCTCTTGCATGGATCTACCACTCGTAGGTGTCTACCGGACTTGACCTGGAGTGGCATGCCGACAGAGTGTATTCGTAAGTTTTCTTTAGATATAATTCACTTTTAATTCTACATTTTAAAGATGCACTACCATCAAAGTTTTTATCTTCTTAATATATTCCATTAATAATATTATATGGTACTGTGTGCTTTCAATTGCTCATTTTACCTTTCTGCCCAGTTAATTCTTCATGTACAGGTTCTTTTTTACTTATGTGGTGAAAAAAATTACCAAAGTTTGTTAAAAAAAAAAATACTGACATTTTGCCAGACCCGTAGTGTCTCCATTTTTCAAAATCCGAGACTGGGTGTTGGTTTATTTTTTTTGCACCGAACTGATATTTTTAATTATACCATTTTGGGATAGATGTGATGCTTTGATCGCCTGTTATTGCATTTTATGGCAATGTTGTGGTGATCAAAAAATGTAATTTTGTCTTTTTGATTTTTTTTCTCATTACGCCGTTTACCAAAAGGATTAATTATTTTATATGTTGATAGAAACGGTGTTTCTGAGCGCAATTATGCCAAATATGTGCATTTTTTTTGTTTTATTATGAATGGGGCAAACGGGGGGTGATTTGAACTTTTATTTTTTTTTAATAATTTTAAAAATATTTTTTTCTACTTTTTACTGGTTTTAATAGTCTCCTAAGGAGATTTGGTCGCTCGTCCTACATATAGCAGATATAAATAGCAGATCAGCAATGACAAGCATGAGGGTCATCTTCTGACCCCTAGTTGTCATGCCAACTCATTGGCGCCCCACGATAATGTACAACGGGTGCTGATGAGTAGGTTTTATGATGCGCTTCTTATAGGCTTGAGTTAAATGCCGCTGTTAGAGATTGACTGCTAGGCGCACATGACAGCTAATTTCCAAGGGGAATACACAAACTATACATCATAGTCGTGATGGGGTTAATAAGGATTAAAAAGATTGCCAAAAATATTTTCAAAATATATCTGGCACAAATATTATATGTAACCCAGATAATTTTCATGTTTGCTTTTTGGTTTTATCACCCCTTTCTTCTAAAAGCCATATTTTTTTTTATTTCAACATAGCCATTTCAGGGCTTGTTTTTTGAGTGACCCAATTTATTTTAAATATGCAATTTCCTTGGAAATGGGAAATAAATTTTAAGCGCTGAAAAATTACAAAAAGAAACACAATTCTGTCATTGTTTTGGGGATTTAGATTAAACAGTTCATTATGAGTTATAATCATTATGTTTACAGCAATACCAAACTTGTACAGTTTTTCTAATGATGTTAAAATCAGAAATTTTTAGAAAAAAATAGATTTGTTTTACAAGCTGATGTTCTCATTGGTACAATTTTGGGTTAAATATGATGCTCTTATTATATTTTTTGGTGGAGATTATACCCCTCAAAATGGCATTTCTTTCTTTTTTTTCCTGCTTAAAGCATTTAATTTATGGGCTAAATAGTTTAATTTTTATAGATTGGTCCTATACAGATGCAGAAATTGGGATTTTTTTTCTATTTTTTAATAAAGAAAAAATAGGGTGACTTTTTTATTTTTTAAACTTAAACTTTTTTATTTTTTTATTTTTTTTACTCCCTTTTGGGCATTTGAATATATTTGTGGCTGTTTTCACAGAGTACCAACATGGCAGCCAAGGCAATTCATCATCGCTCCATGTTCACACAGTGGTGGGGAAAGAAGTTGCCATTGGGCATCCGGAATGTCATGCCTCTTGGAGTTCGCCTTAATTACAATTATCACAATTAGCAGCAGCTACTGGAGCTTAACTCTGATCGCTGCTGTAAGACTATGATCACGCGTTCAGAATTTTACATCAGTATTTGTAAGCCAAAACCAGGAGTGGAACAATCAGAAGAAAAGTATAATAGAAACATGTCACCACTTCTGCATTTTTCACCCACTCCTAGTTTTGGATTACAAATACTGATGTAAAATACTGACCAGATACTCAAGGTGGCCTCAGAGACAGGTCAGGCTGTGCATACAGCAAACATCTGAGCCCGCTTCATACAACTGCACCCGAATTGTGCTGTACATGCAAGGAGGATGTCAGGAATGTGTTAAGCGATAGATCATTTTCTGTTGACACAAATTCTAATTATCTTCAATTTATGTAATTTTTTAGGCCCAAATCATATTTTTTAAAACATTATTCACTCAGAATATAGAGCATTTCCTTTTCTTATTTTTGTTTTCTATTTTATTTTAATATTATATATTTTTTACTTGATTCATATACAAACTTTACCAAATTACACCACTGGTTTGCTTTGAATGTGGCCATGCTATGCCAACAGTTTCACAGTGCAAACTTCAAAATGACATACGTTCCATCTATACAGTACCTACCAGTGCCAATTGCTTTATATTCTTTAGTTACCTTTATGTTCCTATAAAGCCGGTTCCGACACTGTAATTCTGCAGGTGTATTTTACATTGCACCTAAATTATACAAGTGCCTGCACCAACTATAAAACATTGTTCCAATCTCATAGATAAATGATAGTAATGCATTCTAGCCCTATCGCTTACTAGTTGTTTATTCCACAGCCCACAGCTGCAAGCAGCCAGAATCTCCATTACATTCAAATGTTGTTGGAATAGATCTTCCGTCACTTGGTTATACATTAATTTACACTTGCCAGCCGGGATATCTTCTCTCGGGAGGGACTGAGCACAGAATTTGCCAGCCAGATAACACATGGAGTGGAAAAGTTCCAGTTTGCACAGGTAATGTAATATAATATTACTTGTCTTGAAACCTTTGAATTATTTGTACTTGGCAGGAAAATGAAATGCAAGACTTTTGTTTTTTTAATGGCTTTATTCATCATATCACTCTCTGTGTGAAAGAAATGGGATTCCTTAGTTTTAATAAAACATTTATTTAAACAAAAACAAGTATTATGAGTATTAATAAAAAGTTATCAATTATTTATATTTTGTGTTTTTATATTAAATTTTAATTTATAATATATTTAGATTTTGATTTTGAAATTTGAAATCTTTAAACAAAAAGTAGATTTTTTTTAGCTTAAATCATTTTCATTTAGTTTGGACTTTTATTTAGTTTGGTTGTAGCTAGTAAATTCGGGTCACAATGAGTCCAGTTCCGAATGCAGCTAATTTTTAGCTATTAGTAAGAATGAATTTCTGGAAAATAGTTTTGATCCAGGGCAACCTCTAAGTATGCATATAGAGGGTTAAAGAAGTACACATTTTTATGTATTTTTGCCTCTTCAATAGCGATGAGCTTACTAGTAGAGTTGGAAAATCTCATTCTCTCTCTCCTCCCCGGACTCTCGAACTGTAAAACAGACTTCCAGGAGAAGTCTTTGTTCGGAGTCTGGTACGAACCCAGAACTTTACAGTTCAGGTTCATTCAACTCTTCTCTTCAATGAAAGCATCTATGAAAAAGCTGAAATAAGTTTACCATCACCACTGCAAGTACTACAGCTCCTAACATGGTTTTGTTCTGGGGAGTTCTACAACTAATTTAACCGCCTAAAAACACAAATTTAGAAAATAATTATCTTACACTATTTTATTTTATCTATACAATAGATCTGAGAAAAATGATGCCGCCATGTTGGTAGAGCATGCTCGCCAGACTAAAGCCATTTGAACCTCTACAGACATTCCTGGCGCCTAATCTGATTAATATGCCCAGGGTGACATCTAAATTTGGTGTGACTCATGGATGACTTTTCACCAGGCCAACTAATCATAAGAGGTGTTGGTGAAGTTATGAGACAGGAAGAGGTTTGCATGGATCTGGTCTAGTGATCACGGACCAGGATCCTCTCATTAAATATCCACTTTAGCAAAAATAAATGAAATTTCTACTAGAAATTATTGGAAAACCTCTTCTTCCCAACATATTATCAAAATAAGGTCTACTTTAAAATAATTGAAAAAGTAAATTGGTGTCTGTAAACTTTTTCTCCAAGCCCATTTCAGGAACAAATCTCAGTTTATCTTGTCTTGTATGGTTGCCTTTAGCATATGACTTTTCAACTAGCATTTGGTGCACTTATTTGTTCCTTTATTACCTTTGTTCCAATTGTAAAGGTAAAATAGAAAAAAAAATTGACATTTTCCAGTCAGTATTTCGGTCCCTATATTAACTCTACAATGTCCCAGTCGCTCAGTCCTGCAGATCATTTTTGTCCAAGCAGCAGAGTGTGGAATCAAGAGTAAAAATGTTTATTTATAATGAAGTGATAATATAGAGGTCCCACATTGAATGAATTGTTCTTCCTTAGTAATTTATGGTATATTAACAGGATATGTCCTAAATGTCTGATCTGTGCAGGCCTCTCTTCTGATCCGCATAGCTATCTTGAAGACTTTGGATCATATTATGTACCTGTGAATATCATACCTCTCTCACTTCTATGGAAGTTGTAAAAATGGCAGACTAGAAGGCGTAAACACATCAATTATACATTTATATCCTGTGGAAATATCGCAAATGTCCAAGATGTAAATTGCCCTTTCACATTGCATTTTATAATTAGATGAAATTCACAAAGAAAATGATTAATAATTCTTTATTTCTGTAAATGACTTAAATTTCATGCAGAACTGGAACAAGTCACTATCAAATAATTATATTTCTACTCTACAGTATAACAATCTCTAGTTTATTATTTCTATTCCACTGATATTAGTGGTTTATACAGCTATATTTTAGCTTCAGAGCTTTGTACCATAAAATCTTTCTCAAGGGATCAGGGTCAGAAAGGGTTTTGCTTTTTTCAAAGGACTTCAAAGATGGTTTACAGATTGTACAGGTGCAGTCAAACAAGTGAATAATTACTAGACCCATGGGACTACAATCACTGTAGGGTTTAGAGGCTGTGCTGCACTAGGTAATCTAAGATGCACACAGATGTACTATATTTGTAATCTACAAGATCTGACAGATTAACCCTTTTGAGCACCATCACTAAGACACATTACGCCAAGTTGGCAAATTTGTGGAACTTCCATTTGCATCTTCAACAAAATCTGAATTATATATGTGTTTTGCAAATGATTTGCTGTAGATTTCTTCCTTGTACCTGATTGTCGATTAATTATCAGGTGCATCACCCCTAAAAGTAATATGTATAATACTACTAACAGTAGGTGTCAAGGCAAGATTTGGATGCTTAGCCGAGCATACATATATGGATTGCATCTAACCCTGGCTATCTGCTGTATGCAGAGTGCAGCAGTACTGTTGAGTCATCCCCAGCTGCTGCGCTTTGTACATTGAACACTTATTAATCTTAGCTTTGTTAGTTAATTGCTGACTTTTGGATCACATTCAATCTCAATAGGCAGAGCTCAGTGGTTAGTAACAAAATCAGCTCGACTGATTCAGCAGCCGGTGATGATTTACTTGCTGCACTCTGATTTAGGCGGTGATTTAAATAACACAGAAAAATACATCTACTAAAGTTATGTTTACAAATTCTGGGTGTTATGATCTGCTACAAGCAATAAGGAAAGAAGGGAGGTCTGTCCCTATAATAGAACTAAGCTGGAATCCCTACGATGTAACGGGGAACCTGATCCTGTGATCAGACCCGCTAAAGTCCTCAGCTAGTCTGAACGAAGACCTATAGATGTGAGGGAGGGATCCCTACAAGGACTAGGGACTGGGAGAAAAGATGGACACCTCCTAACAGAAGTTGTAGCAGCAAAAGGCAAAACAAAGAACATAGAACATAGAGGTCAGAAGACCAAGCAAAAACTGTCTGAGTTAGGTAACAAAGCACCTGGCTAGCTTAAGAGTATAAGTTACAATGAAGTCCAGCAAAGCCAGAAGGGTGGAGCCGGATTAAATAGGCCACAAAGGTCATGTGACCAGCAAGTTAAAAAAAACCTAACAGGAGAGTTCTAACAGTACCCCCCTTCTAAGAGGATCCTCCAGATCCCCTAGGGCCAGGCTTATCTGGAAACCTCTTGTGAAAGCTCTGACAAGTCTGGATGCAGAAACATCATCCACCCTCACCCATGAGTTATCCTCGGGTCCGAAACCCTTCCAAGCGACAAGATACTGCAAACTCCCTCTATACCGTCTAGAATTTAGGATGCGAGAAATTTCATATTCCCCGTCCTCCACCACCAGGGAAACAGTGGCAGCGGAGTCTCCATCCGACACATCAGCTCTTTTCAACAGAGAAACATAAAACACCGGATTAATCTTCCAGGAGGTAGGAACCTCCAACCTAACAGCCGATTGGTTAACAACCTGAAGCACCTTAAAGGGCCCTACAAACTTGGAACCAATTTTTTAGAAGGAATCCTCAACCTCAGATTCTTAGAGGATAACCAAACCATGTCACCAATAGCAAACAAAACCTCTTGCCGTTTCCTATCAAAGCACCCTTTAGATTTTCTGTTAGCCTCCTGAAGATTACTACGCACATCCATCCAAACTCTCTCCAAATCACAAGAAAAATTTTCCTCTTCAGGCACGGCCGATACCAATTTGGATAATGACCCAAACGACGGATGTCTCCCAGTACAACAAAAAAAAGGCGAACGACCAGCAGAGGAGGATGTATGATTGTTAAGAGCAAATTCAGCAAGTGGCAGAAACTGAGACCACCCCTCTTGATTGTCTGCCACAAAACAACGCAAGAACTGTTCAACATCCTGGTTTTTCCTTTCTGTCTGGCCATTAGACTCAGGATGATATCAGGATGAAAACGACAAATGAACTCCCAACCTGTCACAAAAGGCGCGCCAAAAGCGAGCCACGAACTGAGGTCCCCTATCAGAAACAATGTCAGTAGAAACACCATGTAGTCTGACAATTTCCTTGACAAAGGCCTTAGCGAGAGTCTTAGCGCAGGGCAGTTTGATGAAAGGAACCAAGTGACACATCTTGCTAAAACGGTCCACAACCACCCAGATGACAGTGAAACCCTCAGAGGGGCGAAGGTCAGTAATAAAATCCATAGCCAAATGTGTCCAAGGTGCACTAGGAACCTCCAGAGGGCAAAGCAACCCCGCAGCAGAAGTATGTGAAGACTTAGATCTAGCACACACAGTACACTGACGCACCCACTTAATGACTTCCTTCTGCCATCTAGGCCACCAAAAACTGTGACCCACAAGTCTCTTGGTCTCAGAGATTCCAGATGACCTGCCAACCGAGACTCATGACACTCCACAAACAAATCTCTCCTAAAGGTCCCAGGCACAAACAACCTCCCATGGGGAATGTTAGATGGGGCATTCTCCTGTGCTTTAAGAATCTCATCTTCCAATACAGAGTCCAAAACAGCAATCACAACCCCTTCTTGTAAAATGTTCTCCTCCTCCTCAGTACCAATCATGGGAGAAAAACTGCGAGACAAAGCATCAGCTTTCACATTCTTAGTACCTGGGATGTAAGTGACAGAAAAATTAAACTGCGAGAAAAACAGTGCCCATCTAGCCTGACGGGCATTCAAGCGTTTGGCAGCATCCAGAATAGATCAGATTTTTATGATCCGTGAAAACCTGAACGGGAAATTCAGCACCTTCCAAGAGATGGCACCATTGTTCAAATGCAAGTTTAATGGCCAATAATTCCTGATTACCAATATCATAATTCAGTTCAGTCTCAGAAATTTTTTTTGAAAAAAAGCACAAGGATGCACTCCATCCGTGTTTTACTGAGACAACACCGCGCCGACCCCCACAGAAGAAGCATCAACCTCAACCAAAAACGGTTTAGTCACATCAGGCTGCATAAGGATGGGAGCAGAGCTGAACCTCTCCTTTAAAAACACAAAAGCTTCAATGGCCTCAGTAGTCCACTGAACCGCAATAGCACTTTTCCTGGTGAGATCGGTCAGTGGTTTGACAATAATAGAAACATTTTTAATGAATTTTCTATAATAATTGGCGAAACCCAAAAACCTCTGTAACGATTTCAAACCAATAGGCCTAGGCCATTCCTGCACAGCTTGAACTTTCACCGGGTCCATCTCAAAACCTTCGCTGGAGATAATGTAGCCCAAAAAACTAATTCTCTGTACAGCGAACTCACATTTCTCCAGCTTAGCAAAAAGCGAATTGTCCATTAACAACTGTAATACCTCACGCACACTCCGCCAATGAGACTCCAGATCCGGTGAATAAATCAAAATGTCATCCAAATACACAACCCCACTTTTACCGATCAAAGGTCTAAGGATGTCATTAATAAGATTCTGAAAAAATGCAGGAGCGTTGGTAAGACCAAAAGGCATAACCAGATTCTCAAAATGCCCCACAGGAGTGTTAAATGCAGTCTTCCATTCGTCACCCTCCTTCATGCGCAACAAATTGTATGCCCCCCGAAGATCAATTTTGGAAAACCACTTGGCACCCACTAACTGGTTAAACAAATCAGGAATCAATGGCAGTGGGTAAGGATTGCGTACAGTAATTTTATTAATCTCACGAAAGTCCAAACAAGGACGTAAACCGCCGTACTTTTTTTTAGCAAAAAAAAATCCAACAGCCACAGGAGACTTAGAAGGTCTAATATGACCGGCGGCCAAGCTTGTCTGTATGTAATCCTCCAAAGCCTTTCTCTCAGGAATAGTCAAATTAAATAAACGACTTTTAGGAAGAGTCGCTCCAGGGACAAATTCAATAGTACAATCATAGTCTCTATGAGGGGGCAAAATCTGCGATTCCTTCTCAGAAAAAACTTTCCAAAAATCCTGAATAGGTACAGGTAATTCCCCTTTATCTACAGCAGGAATACGCCCGTTACAACATTTGTCATAACACTTGGGGCTCCAGGACTTAATTTCATTGGTAGACCAGTCCAGTACAGGATTGTGTAATTTTAACCAGGGTAACCCAAAATCACTGGAGAAGGCAAATTATTCAATACTACCAAATCCAAATTCTCTTGGTGAACACCATTAATAGTGAGAGGAAATTCACAGATCTTGTGAGTAACATTCTTCAAGGGAGAACCATCAACAGAAACCACAGCAATAGGGGATGACAAAGGTTTAGGTTTTAATTTAAGTTTTTCCAAGAATTCCCCATCAATCACATTAGAGTGGAACCACAATCGACAAATACCCGAAAATCCATTAATTCTTCCTGAGCAGCAGTAGTAGTGGCAGAAAGAAAAACGCCCTTAGTATTTAAACAGGCTATACGGGCAAAACTGACCTTTTTTTTTTCTTTGTTCATACGAAGAACACAGTTCTTAATGAAATGGTCAGATTTGCCGCAATAAAAGCACAAACCTTCAGAAAACCGGGAGTCTTTTTCCTGAGAGCGAGATGCCATTGCTCCGATCTCCATCAGCTCTCCAATGTCAGAACAGAAACTCTCAAGACTTGGAGCTGACATGGCAGAGGATTTACTCTCATTAACCCTTGCACGCAGTCTCCTATCCACCCGTATGGCTAATTGCATAGCCTCTTGCAAGTTACCAGGTATGGGATAAGCAATCAGCAAATCTTTAACCCTTTCACTTAGCCCTGCAAGAAATAAACTTTTCAAAGCTGAATCGTTCCACCCCACCTGAGTAGACCACCGACGGAAGTGAGTACAGTATTTTTCCACATTACCTGATCCCTGTCTCAAACGTCTCAATTCTGTCTCAGCTGATGAAACACGATCAGGATCGTCATATAATAACACCAAAGCAGAAAAAAACTATCCACTGATCTAAAGCATGGATCACTAGGTTGCAGAGAAAAGGCCCAGTCCTGAGGTTCTTTGCACAAATATGACATTATGAACCCTATGCGCTGAGATTCATCACCAGAGGATCTGGGTCTCAAACGGAAATACAACAAGCAAGCATTTTTAAAAGAAAAAAAATCTTGTTGTTCACCAAAAAATAAATCAGGCAAACGTACCTTTGGCTCCACAAAATGTGCTCCAGAACAACTACTCACTTGTTGCTGGATCTCAGCCACTTCCAGAGAGAGTCCCTGCAGGCTTTGAGCCAAATCCTGAACCGACACCATGATGAAAACTGGAAATCTTTCCTTAGAGATATTTTTGGGCTGGACTTACTGTTATGATCTACTACAAGCACTAAGGAAAGAAGGGAGGTCTGTCCCTACAATAGAACTAAGCTGGATCCCTACGATGTAACGAGGAACCTGATCCTGCGATCAGACCCGCTAAAGTCCTCAGCTAGTCTGAACGAAGACCTACAGATGTGAGGGAGGGATCCCTACAAGGACTAGGGAATGGGAGAAAAGATGGACACCTCCTAACAGAAGTTGTAGCAGCAAAAGGCAAAACAAAGAACATAGAACATAGAGGTCAGAAGACCAAGCAAAAACTGTCTGAGTTAGGTAACAAAGCACCAGGCTAGCTTAAGAGTATAAGTTACAATGAAGCCCAGCAAAGCCAGAAGGGTGGAACCGGATTAAATAGGCCACAAAGGTCATGTGACCAGCAAGATAAAAAAAAACTAACAGGAGAGTTCTAACACTGGGCCAGTTTCAGTTTTACAAGTATAGTTTTAACACAAAGTTGTTGCCACAATTTTCCAAAGTGTGGCATAAACGTCACAATACATCAGCGCAGCTTCAAGGGAATCTGTCAGCAAGTTTTTGTTACCTTATCGCTGGTGCGATCACTATGTGGTTGCTAGAAAGCTTCCAAACACAAAGATCTCATCAGAGATCAGCGATCTGTATAACGACCTCTGCGGTCGTTGGGAAAACCTAGTCCCACCTGCGACGCTGGTAAAGTCGTTCATAAAGGGTGTCACACTCAGCAATTCAGGCTCACCAGCGGGACACCAACGACCAAAAAACGGCTCAGAACGTTCATAAGCGATCAACGACATCTCAGCAGTGGCCACATCGCTGCTACAAGTCACACACAGCTGCGTCGCTAACGAGATCGCTGCTGTGTCATAAAATTGGTGACTCTTTAGCGATCTCGTTAGCGATCTCGCTTAGTGTGACAGTACCTTAAGTTCCTACCTTATGTGGTCCTCAGATTACATAGCAAAAACCTGCTGAAAGATTCTCTTTAAGGTCATATTACCAAATGAAATTAGGTTGCATTTTTGCCAAAATTTTCCAGAATTGCTCTAAATACATGCTGAGTTTACTGTAATTTTAGAAAACACCAAAATATGCAGCATTATTGCATGATATGAAGATTATATTCTGCTACGTTTTTCTTTTGTTTTTTTTTAAACAAATCTCCAAATTTTTTGAAATTAGCAGAGATTTTTATTATCTGAACATACTCTAAGAGTTAATTGTTTTGCTTCTTAACATACGTTACCCAGGTTGGGCCACCAAAAAAAGTATGTGCCGTATTTCTCCATGCAGAGGTGAGGTTGGTTGAATGTTTTGATAAAGGGGGTTTCAAAAGTTTGTAATAGAGAAAAGTTAGCAATTTAGAGGTGTAGAACTGTGGAAAAGGAGTGAGAAGAATAAAAGGTCTTACAAAGTAAATTAAGGTAGGGATAGGCAATCAAAAAAGTTTTTTTTACCTTGGCGTTCTTAAGAAAGAAAATAGTAACTTAATAATGATCTATTTTATGTAATGCATTTTATAACTGTTTAACTTACTAGAATACTTCTGTATTTGTAGCTGGTTCCAAACCATTTGAGAATAAAACAAAGCCAGTTATGGGGACTCCAGGCCCAAAACTAAATGGTAAGTGTAATACATGTTTAGTGGTTTTATAATTAAAAGTCAGAATTTTAAAGCAAAAAATATTTATTTCCAAAGTTTTGCAATGTTTAGATCTGTCATATACTGTATCTATTTTTTTCACTTTTCTATCATTATAGAAAACCAGTCAGCGCGATTTTGTAATGTACAGTCAATTGACTGGATTGAATTGAATTAAATTGATACCTTTGGGGAAGAAATCTGCTTTGCTGTTCTTCCTTAATCACCATTTAAAATTTTCTGCTAATTAGATTTCGGTGCACAGGAGCCGGACTGTGCACTGTGTCTTGTCCTCCATGTCTGTGATTCCGTGACCCCTCCGCCTGCCTCTGGGTTTTGAATGACCTGTCTCATCTGATTGAAATCTCAGCAGTGACCTGTCATTCAAAGACTGAAGGCAGGCGGAGAGGTCGGGAAATCAGAGACAAGGAGGAGAAGACTCAGTGCACAGTTCGGCACCTGTGCACCGAAATCCTATTATCAGGAAATTTCAACTGGTGATTAAAGAAGAACCGCAAAGTGGATTTCTTCAACAAAGATATCAATGTAATCAGTATTACAGGTCAATGACAGCCATGTCATTACTTAGCATTACAAAATCGTGCTGACAGGTTCTCTTTAAATGTAACTCCTTCCAAAGGTTCCTTAAATAAGTATACTCATTAAGAATTCAGCACTTCTTGCCATTTCAATTTACTAACAATTCAATAAATCATTTGTAAAAATGTGAATCAAACACATTGTGAAATCCAAAGATCATATCCCCACAAGGCCTCATGTTAAGTTGTCACAAATTGGGTTAATTGATTTACTTATCAATAATACCATGTTTATTGATCTAAAACAAAAAAAATCTTCTTATTAAAAAATGATAATCGAGAGTCATTTTGTTGTAAATAGCTCATCTAAGAATGGATTGAATTTATGTAGAATTTTATCTCTGTGGTAATATTCTTTTGTTTGTTTTTATGTCTTTTTTTGCTGAATGTATTAGGTACATTTAATTTACCATGAATGTTAGTTTTTTTGTACGCAAAGAAAAAGAAGATATGCTGTTTACAGAAGTGCATTATCTGGTCATTTTAATGGTGGTAATGGAGTTCAAACAAATATTTTGGTGTGAAGAGCCATATTTTTTTTATTGTACTGTGTAATAATAATAATAATTTAATAATAATCTTATTTACATAGCCCCAACAGATTCCACATCACTTTGCAATTCAGTAAGGACATGTATAAACAAAAATGACATCACAAAGTAGCACATAGTTCACCAGTTACAGGAGGAGTGAAGGACCTATTCACATGTCTACAATCTCATGGAAATAAGGGGGATCCAATAGGTAGAAAGTGTTTGTCATGTATGGTACAGTCATCGTTATAATAAATAAGGCATTTCCAGGATGTACAGCAGAGTAATAAAATCTAACTTTTAATAGTTATAGTTAATAGGTTCTAAATCAATAATACACACAAAACTAAAAATAAAAAATACATATCAATAACATGCCAGTGTTAGTATGAAACAGTTACGATCTCATCCAATTTCAGTTGTAGTAGTTCAATTCCACTAAGGTCCTCGGCACGGAGACAATCAAACACAAACAGGATAGCGTCAATAATCCTAGTTTCCCTATCGTGCCCTGTATGTCTTCCACCCTAACAAGTGCAGTGCTCAAGTATAACCTATGTCTATAGACCCTACAAGAATTAGACAAAAAAGCTTTTCCAATGCATTTCTGCCTCAATACGAGGCCTCATCAGAAATTGTACTTGTAACTGGAGGGACTCCAAGTAGTCCAAAGAGTATATGGGGTATCAAAAAGTATTACATTAATTTAAAAGTCCAGATATGTGCCTCCTGTCTATCCCACTATTGTATTGTGCATCAGTCTGCACAATTATGTAAGAGGTGTCACCTCGTTTAATGTAATAATTTTTGATCATAGATTGTTTGTATTGCATGGAGTCCTGCCAATTACAAGTACACTCCCCCTTGGTACTGAGGAAGACACTAGTTGGGAATGCTTTTTTTTTGTAGTGACAACTGGGGAGAGGGACTGAAGGAGATATGAGGGAATAGGGTCACTGGTGCAAGTTGTAGGACAAGAAGAAACATGAGCCTGGAAACTTCTTCTGTGACAGTCTTAAAGGTGGAGAGTGAGCTTGAGGTGGGTGAGGGAAGGGGGTCCAGGCTGTGAGGGGACTGTGCAAAAATGTCCAGATGGATATGGTTGATTTTATCTAGAAAATAAGTTGCCAGATCGTCAGCAATGAGGTTGGTGACAGGGGCCTGTACTTTAGGACTCAGGAGGGAGTGGAAAGTTTAGAAAATTTGATTTATAATACACTGAATGTGTATTTATGGGGACTGGACAGTAAAAGGAATATGAGAGTACTACCCCTTACAGCATGTTGCCTAATATAATTTGAGTTGTATTTTTGAAAAAAAATGGGCAATTGTGGGAAATCATTAAAAATGACAAGCTAAAAATTATTTATGCTTTGATGCCAGTGCCACCATTCCATTGTTCCCAGCAGTTCTTGATGTACAGGGGCTGCAGCAGTAATAGCACACCTACAGCACATGACTACTGCAGACAAATACTTTCTTCCTCAGCAGGAATGTTGAAGTCAGGACTGATCACGTGTTTTAGACATTATGTCATCACTGAAGACACATCAGAAAAAAGGTCCTATAAGCATTTTAAAGATGGTCCTTTAACTGTAGAGCCATCACAAATTAGATACTACTTAGTTTGTTATTTTAACGCACTGCTACTGCCCCATTTCTTCCTTAAATGAGCATCCATATTTAATCTTCTATTAATCATCACAGAATTTCTAAATTTCTAAAAATGTTCTAGACTATTGAAACTTTTTTTGTATATGCTTATTCAAAATTTTATCAAATCATTAAAAATAGCTGATATATCAATTATGACAAAATTGTTAGACTTGCTCATTTTTGTTTTTGTACATAAAAAATACCTACAATAGTCAAATTGAACATTGAATGGAAAAATACACATTACTATTTATTTTGTCTTGAATTTACACTGTTCATCAGAAATCTTTTAATTGCTACTTTATATAATAAAAGTGTATCATTTAGCCTAGTAGAAAATGAGCCATTGCTTTATTCTTCTTCTTCTTATGGTAACATTATTTAGCAGCAAATCATAAATCTGTTTCTTTTCACACCATTGTGCTTTCCCAGTTTGCTTTTTTGTCAACAAAAAAATGAACACTAAAAAACACAAAATTCTCTATAGCAAGGTATTGTAGATGAATGAAAGAATTGTTTTCTAACAAGAAGTTTGTGTTTTTTTATTTCTCTAAATATGAAAAAATAGATGGGATTATTCACAACTGCTTTTTCATTAATCATCCTACCACATTTGATAAATTGCTCTTACCTAAAATAGTTCAATTCTACAGATGAGAGAATAAGAGACTACATTCAAGTGAACTTGAATTGTGCTTGAATTTTGCAAAAATCATTTCAAAATTGCAAATTTTTTGTAATTTGATTCTGTCAGACTCAGCATAAAGGTGACCACTGCAGACAAATTTTTCTGAATCATAAAGTGCCATCAAAAGATTAAAAAAAATAGTTATGCTCACCTTACCGCTCATGTCTCTGGTCTCTCTGCTCCTCACCATCATCCTCTTGGTCCATATCGAATCTTCTGACTGCTGTTGTGAGATCTGAAACTTATGTCACTTGTGCGATCAAGGTCACGTCCACAATGTAATGTCATGAAGCTATAACCTATTGTGCTCATTCAAAACTCTCCGGGCCTCAGTACAGCTGGAAGTCATTGCTTATTGTGAGAAGCCTGGAGATTCAACGAGGACTGTACCGTTTCCAGTGAGGGGCTGAGGTCTGGAGAGATGAGCGGTAAGGTGAATATTAAGATTTTTTTTTACATGTTATACTTATTATGCTCTGGGATCTCAAAAAAACACAGAGCATAGTGAGGGACATTAAATTTTAATCTAATCTCCTGAGAAAAAATGAGTGGACAAATTCAAATATTGCCTAATCTGCTCATCTAAACTCAGATCTCCAGACATGTCTGTTTGAGCAAATTCTATTATTTTCTACAAAATACCTCTAATGGTGGTGGCTAGTGTTGAGCGATACGATACCGCAAGTATCGGGTATCGGCCGATAATAGCTCTATCGGCCTTTCGATACTTAGTTCCGATATTTTCGTCTTATCGGATACCGGAATCGGGATTGTCACTGTCACTGTCAGTGTCCGTCGGTCGGGTCTGTCAGGAGTCAGCGGCACTTACTGGCAGAAGATCTCCGGCGGTCACGGCCTGGACTGCTTCATGGCCGCCATCATCTTTCCCCGGCGGTCACATGCAGTTTCTCGCGATAACTGCAGTGACTGCTGGGTAATCCCGGCCGTAAAGCAGTCAGTCCGATGACGTCACCGCCGGGGAAGCAGGTAATCAGCTGTGCTGCGTCGCGATGACAGGCTCTGCCTGTCATTGCGATGTAGCAGAGCTGGATCGTCGTGGGACTGTCGTTTTATGGACTGCGTCGGACAGGTGGTATACTGTTGGTTTGTTTTTTTTCTTTATTTACAGGAGATCGATGGCGTCGCAGGAATGAGTGATAATAAAAAATGAAAACTGTGTTGTCTCTTTTATTTTATTAAAAGACTTTTTTCTTGCTTTGTCTTTTTTTTATACATTTAATAACTTTGGGATTAATAATGGATCGGTGTCTTATTGACACCTCTCCATTATTAACCGGGCTTATTGTCACCGTGCAATTTAACGGTGACATTAACCCCTTATTACCTCACTTGCCACCGCTACAGGGCAGTGGGAAGAGCCGGGTAAAGTGCCACAATTGGCACATCTTTTGATGTGCCAAATGTGGGGCTGCTGTAGCCTGGTATTATCAGGCTGTTGAGGGAAAAAATCCATGGGCCTTGACAGTCTTTTAATACCAGGCCGCAGTAGTCTGCATTTTACTTGGCTGGTTAACAAAAATAGGGAGACCCTATGCCGTTTTTTTTTCGAGGGGATCCCTATTTTTGTTAACCAGCCAAGCTAAGCAGACTGCTGTGGCCTGGTATTATCAGGCTTGCAAGGTCCATGGATATTGGATCCTTACCAGCCTGAAAAACCAGGCCTCAGCGGTCTGCTTCATCTGGCTGGTTAACAAAAATAGGGGGGACCCCACGCCAATTTTTTTTAGAGGGGATCCCCTATTTTTGTTAATCAGCCAAGATATGCAGACTGCTGTGGCCTGGTATTATCAGGCTGGCAAGGTCCATGGATCTTGGCTCCTTAACAGCCTGAAAATCCAGGCCTCAGCAGTCTGCTTCATCTGGCTGGTTAACAAAAATAGGGGGGACCCCACGCCAATTTTTTTCAGGGGATCCCCTATTTTTGTTAATCAGCCAAGATATGCAGACTGCTGTGGCCTGGTATTATCAGGCTGGCAAGGTCCATGGATCTTGGCTCCTTAACAGCCTGAAAATCCAGGCCTCAGCGGTCTGCTTCATCAGGCTGGTTAACAAAAATAGGGGGGACCTGCGCCATTTTTTATTCGAAGGGAACCCCTATTTTTGTTAATCAGTTCCCTCTGACGTCACTGATTGTGTCCCTGGCTGACCTGAAGTGAAAGTGGAAAGCAATCAATTAAGCTTTCCACTTCCTCTCCTGTCAGCCAGGAGAGGAGCTCATTCATTTGGGGGGTTACTGTGAGGCTGCAGCATTAGCTGCGTCCCTGCAGTAAACATTAACCCTTTCTGAAGGATTACACCGTGGGACCTGACTGTGCATGGGATAGGTAAGAATAATTTTGCTTTTTTATTTTATTTTTATTACAGGAAATGGTTTTTGCAGTCAAATAAAAGATGGTCAAAAACATGTGTCTTTATTTCATTAAAATGATTTTTAATTAAAGTGTGTGTGTTTTATTTTTATTTCATGCAATAGGATTAATAATTGATAGTTGTCTAATTGACAGCTCTCAATTATTAACCTGGCTTAAGGTCACCTTTCAATTGCAATGTGGCTTTAACCCCATATTAACCCATTCGCCACCGCTACAGGCAATGGGAATAGATGGGCAAAGTGCCAGAAAGGGCGAATCTAATTATAGATTTGTCTTTTCTGGGGTGTCTGGGGGCAGATGTTAGTAGCCAGGGGGGGCCAAAAATAATGGTCCCTCTCTGGGCTATTATTATCTGCCCCCATTCGCTGGCTTTGTCTGTCTGGTTGCGAAAATAGGGCGGGAGCCCACGCATTTTTTTTAAACAATTTTACACCTCATATATATATATATATATACATGTCATTGAATTTGTGACACATATATATATATTTATATTTATAGTTCATACACTTCTACATAGTATAATAGCCGCTAAGTCAATTGACGGCTTTTGTGAAAATGCAGAACCCGACATGAAGTGACACTTGGTGTACATAGGGTTAACCATGTCTTTTCATGTCCTTTGCTATCTGATTTGCACAAACAATTACATCAGTCTATGTGTGCAAAATTTCACACCTGTGGGGGTTAATTAAAGGTGTAAATTCGTAGCAAAAAAGTCCGTTTTTTTTACAACGAATTTACACCTTTAATTAACCCCTACAGGTGTGAAATTTTGCACACATAGACTGATGTAATTGTTTGTGCAAATCAGATTGCAAACGACATGAAAAGACATGGTTAACCCTATGTACACCAAGTGTCATTTCATGTCGGGTGCTTCTGTCTTTTCACAGAAGCCGGCTTTACCCGGCAATTGAATCAGAGGATATTTTATATGTAGAAGTGTATAAACTATACATATATGTATATATATATGTCACAATGACATGTATTATATAATATATATATATATATTGTATTCTATGTGTGTATATTTAGTGTTTACAAGGAAATAAAGTTTTTTTTAGTTGCGATATTTTGTTCCCATAGACTTACATGGGACTTCCGGTATCGGAATCGGATATCGCCGATATTTAGTGATATCGGCGATACCATTCCGATCCGATATTTTTAGATATCGAGCAGTATCGCTCAACACTAGTGGTGGCACATGAGCTCCAATTTTGCTCAATTTGGAAATGTTTTACGTATTTTGATGTGTATAGAATTTGTAAATGATGCAGAATTATTGTGATTGTAATTTGCAATAATTCTACATTATTTCAGTATTTCAAAATTGCTTCAATATCTGAATTTAAGATTATGTGGCCAATAGAGATGAGCAAACTTGTTTCAATGGAATTGAATCCTACTCAAAGCTTACAAAAATGCACATTCTTCAGAATACAAATGGTTCACTTTTTGCACATTCAACCAAATGACAGTCAGCTGTGACTCTGATTTTACTGAAGTTTAAAAAAAAAAAACAATAATCACCACAAGCCTTTTCCGGCACCTCTGGGCGACTACGTTCACTAGAGATGAATACACAAAGAAAAAAACTGCGAAAAAAATTCCAAAGAAAATTTATAATAATAATTTTAATTTTATTAGAAAATTTTTGCCAGGAATGAGGAAAAAAGGATGAGGTAGAGGTCAAAAAGACCAAATTGCACATGCAGAACAGGGTACACAAAAGGTCAAAATACAATGAACGTGCAAATAAATGCTTAATATATAATGTAGTTTGACAAAATTCATGCACAAATATCAAAAAGAGCACAAAAACAGAGGGCAATTATGGCATAAATCAAAATATGATATGCAAAGAAGAATAAAGTAGATGACAAATAATATATACTTAAGCCATATTAGATATCCTATTATGCCACATAGTCATAGAAAATTGAAGAACAGGATAACACATAGTATATCCATTTTACCGGGAATCATATCCCAGAATCAGTAGTGTGTAATACCTGTTAGAATAATAACTGCTCCTGGAGACCTAATGCGCCCTCCCTGACGCGCGTTTCAGCGATGTGCCTTTCTTCTTTATAATTATTATTATAAATTTTCTTTGGAATTTTTTTCGCAGTTTTTTCTTTGTGTGTATACATATTCTTAGTGATTTTTTCCTTAAATATGTCCACCCTTATGGGCCCATATCTACTAATACATTTTTTAGATGTGTTTTATAACAAATGATTATGGGTATGTCATTCATTAAGTGGTTAATTGATCACTAGAGATGAGTAGATAGATTTGCGGGACTTTGGTCCAGCATCCAGGTAAGTGGAAAATGGCTGCTAACCAGGAGTTCAAAAAAACTCATGCCTTGTAGATTTGCGATGTGGCATTTGATTGACGTGGCTGGTGCAATGTCATCAGTGACAAACACATGACATTGCACAAACACTGGCTAATCAACAGCTGCATTGGGGAGGCTGAAATTTAAGAGATATACAGGCCTCTCACATAGCGGCCAGGTACTATTGACCTGCACACTGGACCAGAATCCCATGAATCGATCCACTCATCTCTAGTGATTGTAATATATGAAGATCATTAGCTATTAGTGATTGTAAAATCTTCCAAGATTCAAATGATGCAAGTCACATGAATTTAACAATGAAATTGGATTTGCTACCTGGTCACTGGACCAGAGTCCCACAAACGGATCGGCACATCTCTAATAACCACATAGGTTTCAAGATTGACAAAGGATTGTTAAATTTGGTTATGTTGTCTTAAATTTGTCCCATTGACCTAGTCTAATTTCTTTAAAGCAAATCAATGTCTTGTAAATTTAATTCTATTAAATGATTGTTACGCTCAATTATTTCTAGTGAAAATTTACTTTTCAATTTCCTACATATACTGATTATTTCTTCCTATTCTCCAGTTCCGGATGATGTTTTTTCTCGGAATTACATATGGAAAGGCTTTTACAACTTGAAAGGAAAGAATCAGCCAATGAATTTGACAGTTAACAGTTACAATGTATCAACAGGGAAGGTGAATGCGACACTTATCAATAGTAACACAGAGTTTCTTTTGTCAGGTAATTATTATTATTCCAGATAATACATAGTCCGGCTATATTTTATAAAACATTTTCAATTTTATATTCATTTTTCTTTGCTAGTCTTGTGAACTTTGAATTGTTTCCTAATTATATGGCACATGGCAGGAAACATATAATGGCTGCTCTCGCCGAATGCTAAGGTTGCATTTTTGGTCTTTTGACATTTTTAGCTAAGTTTTAAAACCTGTAAAGAACCAATGAAACTTTGCAGCTAATGATCTCTTTTTTCATCTGATTTCAAGTCATTTACCGATCTGAAATAAGCTCATTTTTGAGTATTGTGAAGAGAATGGATCTCTGTTCAGTGACATTTATAGAAAACGTTTTCCAGTTAAACTTAACAGACTTGAATTTGCAAGCTGAGCTGTGCTGTCCGCAATAAAAATGTCCCTGCAACCTAATTAAATTGTTCACATATTTCCTTTTCGAAAATCGTATTTTTTTATCAGTGGAATTCTTTACTAGCTTTCTATTTCCGCTGACAATCCAAGTTTGAGATACTATATATTAGTACTAGGTTCATGCAGATTGGTAGCGCTTCTTCGCAAATTTTATGGGCATTAAAAGTTAAGGTAATGTTTTATTTTAATTTGAACCATTTGTCAGGTAGGCACAATTTTTAGTGTTTATTTCTTCAGGACAATTATGGTCAAAATTATTTCATGTTATTTTATAATAATGAAAAAGAGAAAATTATACTCGTTGTTAGGGCTCATGCAGAAAACCTTCTTAATCGGCCAAGTGCTATCTGTGGTTTTGACGGATAGTCATTCTTACCTTTGTTATTCTATGGGGTCGTTCACGCTGTCCGTGAAAATAAAATTGCAGCATGCATTATTTGCCTCCGAGAATCAGATGGCACACCCCTATTCAAGGCTATGGATCTGTGAAAAAAATTCACTGCACTCAGATGTCCGATTTTCACGGACTGACAGAATGGAGAAGGTGGAAAAATATTTTTTTCTCTCCACCTCCAAAAAAATTGGATCCAACTCTGATCACACCCTGATAAAATGCTGATCAGAGTGTGATTAGCATACTTGAACCAATTTTCTTGGATGAAGAGAAAATTGTCATGTAACCCTAGCCTTAGGGCTCATGTCAGTTTTTCACATATGAGTGCTATCCTTGTTTTTCACAGATAACATTCATACCTTTGAAAGCCTATGAGGCTGCTCACGCCAGTAATTTATTGGACCATGCAAAATTGGGGAGACATGTTTGATATTGATCTGAGTGGCAGATCAAAGTCAGCAATGAAAGTCTATGAGTCCATCAAAAAAATCAGTTATTAGATGCCATTCGTGTGCTGTCTGTTTTTCACTGACTGATGGATTAAAGAAAGTGGAGACATTTTTTTTTGCTCATCAGTGAAAAAAACTGATAAAAGTTTGATGATATTGATAAGATGATTTCTCACACGTCACACAAACTGACTATGATGAGCCCTTAAATTTCTCATAGATATTGTAGTGAACCAGTGGAAAGAAACTGATCCCGTAACTGATTCTATAGTTTTCTATGGTATATTTCCCAGACATCCAGTGCATCCATTGCTCTGCCTGATCAAATCTACAGCAATTATTATTCATAATTATTTATTTTATTTATATAGTGCCAACATATTCCTCAGCAATTAACAATTCAATAAAAAAAAATCAGAGACACACCAGCATATAGCATGGGCCATTAGGTTTTTCTAGAAGTTATATTTGAGATCTACTTCACTGGAACATGTACATAAGATGTTTGATGTATGTGATGAAGAAATTAAAATAATTGCTAACGAACTGAAATTAATTTGGGAAAATATTAGATGTAAATCATATTATGTGAATGATACTCCATACAAATCTAAGGGCTCATTCAGATGTCAGTTTATCTCATACGAGTTCTTTCCATATTTTTCAAGGATAGAACATGTACCTTTTATAGTTTATGGAGCTGTTCACGTGTATTTTTGTAGACTTATTGGTCCACACAAAATCATGGAGACATGTCGGATTTGGATTCTCGCATCAAACTTGCCAATGCAAGTTTATGGGTCTGTAAAAAATTGGGCATTAATCAAATGTCATCTATGTACTGTCCATTTTTCAAAGATTGATAATAGAAATTTGAGAAACCTTCATCATTTTTTTAATTTGAGAACTGATCAAACTTTGAACTATCTCTGATGGTAAAAACTGACACATTGACTAAAGATGAGCAAATATATTTGAGTGGATTTGAATTCTACGCAAATATTACAAAAAATAGCATTTTGACAAAATGCTGATTTTTCTGTAATTTGAGTTTGCACAGATTCATCAAAATGGCAGCAATTTCGTTGAACTTTAGAGATCTACCAAAGGGTTAAAAGATAAAACACATTCCTTATCTCACCTTACTACTCTCCTCCCTAGCCCCTCCGTTCCTCACCATCACTCATCCGGTCCTTGCCGCATCTTCTTATCATCACAAGAACCTGTGGGCCTCAATACCAGAACTCCTTGTTAGGGCTGGCGGAACGCACAAAATAAATATAAATAATAAGTGCGTTCGCAGCCCGGGGTCCACCGTGCAGGCAGAGCCTGCAGTTAGTAAGATGGCGGTATGGCGAACTCTGTTACTTCACAGAGTCGCAACTCTAGACACTGTGGCACTATATGGCAGTATAAGCGAGCACTGTTACACCACAGTGTTGCTAAGGTAGCGACGCAGAGATATGGACTGTGTCCTGTTAACTCCACAGGAATGCACAGACAGCTGCTGTGTGGACAGCAGTCCATAGTAATGCAATCAGCAATGCAATCAGACAATCTCCTCACCAGAGAAGCCTGTATTCTAGGGGCTTATTTCAGCCGAGCCCTAACACATGCAGTGCAAGATCAGACTGGCGCAAAGCACATAATGTAGTTGATACTAGAACATGGCGGCATGACCATGCCACCCTTTTATAGTAGCAACTACAGGGCCTGCCAGATAAGGACCAATAGGAAACTGTTCCAGAACACAGGAAGTTTAAGGACCTTCCTGGCGGACCAATAGGAGCTGCTGCAGCACCTGAGCATGTGACCCCTGATCTCCAACGAGAGATCCCACCCTGGGCATGCTCAGAAGAAGAAAGCAAGGACTTTGTCCTAAAGATGTCTGCTCGCCGCTAACCAGTACTGGTTACAATAGTAGAGTCTGGAGAGGCAGCAGTAATCCTCTGCACAATGTTAAACTGGGCGAGACGCTGGGTCTGATGCCTATGCTGAGCAGAGTCCACTGCGGCCGGAGACGGATGGGAGACCGCAGCAGGGATGGCTCGAGATTCCCCTTGTGCAGAAGTGGGAACTCGACCTCTAACACTCCTGGCCTAGTGTCTTGGCTCAAGCACATGCGAGTATGGTCAAGGCGCAAGTCATGACATCATAATGTCATAATCATACATGAGCTTGACTAGTGTGAAGAGGCCCAGGGACTCATCACTTATGGCAGCAATCAGAAGATTAAATGAGGACCAGGAGGGTGAGGAGCAAAGGGGCTGCCGAGGTGACCGGTAAGTTGAGTAGAAGTATTTTTTTTTATTTTTTACACCTTTTTTATCATACTCTGTGGTGTTGATTGACCCCAGAGGATAATAAAGATTATTAATTTTGCAGAGAATAAGTTCTTTGCAAATCGAATATCACAGAAAAATCCATACAAAGAGGCAAATTTGGAATTAATCTGATCTGCTCATCTCTAACTCTGACCAAACTATAATGAATCTCTGATCGAAAACAATGATGAAACTCAATTTTTTTGCACACAAGAAAAATTACCAAAGTTTAATTCAGGCATAAGATGGAAATACCCTTTTAACAGAGGTACAATTTTTGAATAATTTGTGTACAGTGCTAGATTTTACATTTTTAGGCTTCATGTTTCAATTATAACAATTTTATTTTCCAGGAATTTACAAAAGCCAAGAAGCTCGCTTGATCCTGCACATAAATTCAGTAAAATCATCAGCTCACACTACCTTGAGCAAAATGAAAGATGAGAAATGGGCAATGGACGGATTTGTAAGCATAAATCAATTATAATATGTTTATCAGGCTTGAGTGGATAAGAAATTGCTCCTGTGAATCAAGAAGAATTAACATGGTAAAATAGAGTATTAGAGTTTGAGGAAAAAGCATGCAAGTTTCTTCCTGAGCCTAAAATAGAATACTCTCAGCCCAGAATAGATTTAGTTTTGGTGACTAATAAACTCCTTATTGTCAGCGATGTGTTTTATCACGCAAATAAATTGACATAATACAGTCAATTCCAACATGTAACATCAGACTGTAGTATTAGAATACAAGATGACCCTCTTCAGAGCCGGTTGCTTCTGCAAAAATTCTCACCCCATGTGAGAAGAAAATGCTAAGCTGATTTGGGGTTAAATCATAAGAAAGGAGAAGATCAAGGTTAAAAAACATCCTAGCAGCAGTTAATGTGATAACTAGAGTTGATCGAATCTGCAAAGATTTGTATTTGGCAAGTCATGCAAATTTAACAGAGAAATTTCAATATTCCTTACTATACATCTCCCATCTCGCACATCCTCTTCAACTTGCCTAAGGAGAGGGTTTTCCATGATGAATTGGCTTTTAGTGTTATTACATATTGTGATGTTACATCCTGCATCCCCAAGGGATGATTCAAGTGTTGGGGAATGCATGTTGCAACGTTGGGGCCTCATGGCGTGCGCCACATTGGCTCAGCGACGTCAGAGGCCTAGTCGGCACCGGAAGCCCTGGTATAGAATTAAGCAAGCTGAAGAGGGAGCCTGTGACAGGGGAAACAAAACAATAAAAGAGGTGTGGCGGATCGGATAATGGGCTGAGGTACAGGTGTGTGAAGACATATTTATTTATTTTTTTCACCTTAATTATTATGCTCATATGGCACTATGATGTTCTGCTGCACTTTACAGATATTATCGTCACTGTCCCCATTGGGGTCACAATCTAAATTCCCTGTTAATATGTCTTTGGAATGTGAAAGGAATCTAGAGAACCCAATGGAAACCACACAAATACAGCAAGAACATACAAACTCCTTGGAGATGTTGTCCTTGGTGGGATTTGAACTCAGGACCCCAGTACTGCAAAGCAACAGTATTAACCACTGAGCCACCGTGCTTTCCCGAGTCTATGGTTCCGCAAAAAGGCAGCTGCAGCGGACTGCCATTATACTTATTTCCTGTGGAAGATATTGCAAAAAAAATAATTATCTAAAGAATATGAATTTTTGTAAAATTTGATGATTAACTTGTCAAATAGATTCACTCATGTCTAGTGATAACATAAAAAAATCATAACTGCATCTCCAATAGTCCTTGCTGATCTCTATTAACTTTGCTGCATCAATGTATTGCTTTTTTATCCAAACAACTGTTATCACTTGTGATGAGCGAGTATGCTCATTAAACAAGTATTCCGAGCATGCTCGGGTGTTCTCTGAGTATTTTGGCCGTGCTCGGAGATTTAGTTTCAGTTGCCACAGCTGCATGATTTGTGGCTGCTAGACAGTCTGAATACATGTGGGGATTGCCTGTTTGTTAGGAAATCCCTGCTTGTATTCAGGCTGTCTAGCAGCTGCAAATCATGCAGCTGGGGGCGACACAAACGAAATCTCCGAGCATGCCCAAAATACTCGGATAACACCCAAGCATGCTCGGAATACTCGAGTAACGAGCATACTCGCTCATCTCTAGTTACCTTACCACCAATCACTGACCTCAGTTACAGAATGATGAGGCCAGTGAATGCTGAAAACTGTCACATGGTTGTACTGTACATGCTGTGAACAAAGAGCAGCAGATACCATTAGAGCATCAGTGCGTGAGTGTCAGGAGATTTATTTGTTGTGTACAGGTTATTTTTTCATTATATTGCATTGGCTGCTCTTGGGACAGTTTTATTAAAAAAAAAAAGCTGTTTAATTATACTATTTGCAGGCACAGTGATAAAAATAAGATGTGGATATAAGTGAAGATGCCATAAAAATATTTTGCATAAACTCTCAGAATTGTTTGTAATCCCAGTTCACATCATAAAGGTGATGGCTTTATGCAATATTCCTCTCGTAACATCATACTATCCATAAAAGCCATTGTTATATTTTATCATACCAGTGTCTCACCTTGACTACTCCATTTTACAAATCCAGTAATAGAAGAACTGTCTTATTATTAAGTTTTAATCTTTCATGAAAGGGATGGTTAGTATATTATTCCTTTGCAGGGTTATATACAAATTACATTTTTTTCTTTTCAAGCACATGATTGAAAAATAAAAATTGTATCAAGTCATAAACAAAATTAAAAATGACATTGCGTTATGTTTACAAGGTCTCAGCTGAACCAGATGGAGCTACATATGTTTTTCAAGGGTCTATTCATGGGAAAGACTATGGACAATTTGGATTAAGAAGTATAGGTATGTGATCATTTTGTGTCATGTTATTAAATTTTTACATTGCAATAATGTATAGCCTTTCTGATCCAAATGATGTCCTCTTTCTACATCTGTAATTTTCCATTTCTTGTACCTGTTTCAAATTTCCCGTTAGAACCAACTCTTTGGTTGTAGTCACTAACTCAGATAGGGTCCAAGGAAATAACAGAGTAGGAAGACTTTAGCCATGAAACAAGTAACAGTTATGAAAAATAACTACCAATTTTGGGCTAAGCTATTGTAAGATGACGTTTGCTTGAACTAGGGGATTGGATGAAAATTGGTCATGCACATCTAGACAGGGTTTAATATTGCAATGGTAACTTTTATAAAATACTTTGTAGTCTAAAACTTTCTAAAAGCTTTGTCCTGAAAAGAGAAGTCCACTATGAATTATCTTGGTTTGTTAGAAGAGTTTAACCAAGAGATCATTTGTAGGATATGGCAGAAACTGGTATCAAGTTAAGTTCTCTGCAGTTCCTCCACGGGAGAAATGAAGCATTACAAGATATCCAATAAATTCAATGGGCTGAGTCCTCCAAAGTGAGAGACACCTTTTGAAACAAATCTCTGCTATTTAATGGGTTAGTCCAAAATACAACTTAATTTTCAAACTATTTTGAAATATGCTTTAAATAAAAATTCTCTATCATTCCTAAACTACACTACCTAACTGCTTTTTTTTCCTACTTCCTTTTTGATGACACTTTGTTTGAGAAACCCAGTGCATGTTGGGATAGTCAAATGAAGCATCATCAGGGGACAGAGGCTGTGGTCATTGTCGCAGCCCATGGCCCCTCCCTGAAATAAAGCATAATCAGTGACATGCATTTCAGGGTCTGGGCTATGCTCTAGTCTGTCACTAAGTGATGTGCACAATGACAGTGTGCTCCCTTGCCTACTCAAATCAGTAGTAATGAACTGGCAACATTGTGTATTGTAAGATGACAACCCGGCTTGCAGAGACCGGAGCCGCATACGCAAGGGACGACTCTATTCTGACACTAACGTGCACTCTGTTGCTGGCTCATTAGTGATGATTGTGCACTTCGTACAGTGACAACACAAGTAATAACCCAGGCCACGAATTGAGGGTCACTGATGACGTTTCGCTTCAGGAAGAGGACAGGGGCTGTAACAGTGACAACAGCTTCTGCCCCCCTGGTAATGCTTTGCTTGACTGTCCCAACATGCATGGGGATTCATCAAAAAGGAAACAGGAAAAAAAGAAAATAGTTAGATAGTGGAAGGATAATGAATTTTTAGTTAAAATATATTAGAAAATAGTTTAGAATATGGTATTAAGTAGTTAGACATCTAGGAAGGAAATTAATTTGTATTTTGGACAACCCCTTCAATGAATTATGAGTGTCTACATTTTTTAAAGAACACTTGTTACCAATTCAAAAACAGACAGTTTTTGCTTTTATTTAATTCCCACTGCTTTCATTCCAATTTTTTTAGATTTTTTTTTAGATTTTTTTAATCTGCCATACAGTTCCAGAGACATGGGCTTTTTTATTTAGTAAACATATAGAACAAATCCAGCTCACCCTCAAAAGGAACAGTAAAACACTCCAGAGCAAGGAAACATGGTGTTCGCATGTAGTAGATAGCAAACAAGGCAAATTCCAGCTCCATGGTGTACAAAAACATTTATTTCATAGAAAATCCAAGCATTAAAATTCAGACATAAAATGTCATGTACAAAAATCCATAAAAAGCAATGTAGACCTACACGTTTCAGTTGAGAACCAACCATAATCATTTTTATTTAGTGCAAATTTTTATGGTCTTTACCAAAAGAGGTGTTGCACGTAGGATTTAGTAGGGGTGTGTTTTTAGTTGGTGCTGCATCATTACCATGGGAGCTACGTCTCCTTGTAAAAACTACAAAAATTAGAACTAAACAAAAGGCCAAGATCTCCAAAACTGTATGGCAAATTTAAAAAATTAAAAAAATGGAAATACCCAGGGAAGAAGAGGGAATAAAATAAGCAAATACTGAACAATTTTTACCTGGTAACAGGTCCTCTTTAACTTAGAATGCCCAAATGTTTTGGCTTTTTTTGTGTTAGGAGTATTCTGGTTATTCTGATGATATGTACATATGTTGTCAATGTAATGGTACAACTATTCTTCATATTCTTCACAGTCTTCAGTGTGCTATTGTACTTTTAACCCTTAGTCAATGAACCTCAATGCTAAAAACAAAAATCCAATAATACACAATCCTAAAAGCATAGATATTTCTAGTGCTCAGTCCCTGATGACCACTTGGTCAATTACTCTTTGTTGCAGAAATAAATGATATTTATTTGCAAGTCATCGGCTCTATAGGTAAAGCACTTTATTGCATCAGATCATATAATAAATGATTCATAGACTGTTCTGTTTTGCCAATTTGTGTCAGTATTATTGAGAGCAATTTTGCCTACAGTTAAGAAAAAACACCTATTTGTTTTTATAGATTTACCATAAACAGGAGCTTCATATTTACAATCTAATTATTCACTACGACAATGAAAATATTACATTCCCTCGTGAATATTCGGGCTGATCTAGTACCAAAATTGTCACTCCATTAAAAAAGAGAAATTATTAAACTATAAATTGCTCTAATCCTTTTTCTTTTGGGACAGAAATCCTACACCTACACTATATATACTGTATACAGAGAGAAAGATGTATACATATTGCACGGCTTAACAAAGATGTAGGGATTTTATAGCAGAATATATTGTGTCACTACGCAGATGTTGCTTTTATTATGTTTTCATAATATTCTATGAAATATAGCAGAGATTGTTACATGAATGCGGTAATTTCAATGCATAGAAAACATATTTATTGCAAGTAAAATATGCATTTGCTTTTTAAAGTTATGTTTCATCGCAAAGAAATGTCTGAAATAAATAAAGATGAGGTTGTCTCATCTCAACAACCTCTTTCTACCGTATATTCCTGTTTTAAGACATGAATGGTATACCTGAGTATTTCTCTCTATAGCTTCCTCCCCACCTTATCTAAACAAGGGGTTACTTAGCTTATGTACGTAGCTAAATGGTCCACTTATGTATTACATGGACAGTAGAGATGAGTGAATTTCCTAAAATTTAATTCAGGATGATTTACTCAAATTGGCCGAAATCAAACCTGCTCTGATTACTATTTCTTCTGTTTTGAGGTTTCTCAAAACGCAAAAGTAAAATAAAGGAAGGGGCTTGGTAGAGATTAGATCAATAATACAATTCAATACATTCCTCACTTATATTAGGCAGATGTTTCACCGGTTCAGATATCTCAGTTCGCATCAATGGTCTTCTGCTCACTTTTGGTCTTTGGTCTTCTTGTCCTTGGTTGTCTGCTTCTCACATCTTTGGTCTTCTGTCCAGGATCTTCCGTCGTTGACTAGGCTTCACAATGTGATAACATACATTGTGCCCCTTGTTACCATGTTGTGATGCCTAATGAGCATTGGAAGATCATCGACATAAGAGTCATAACAAGAAGACTGGAAAACCAAAGACAATAAAAATGAAAAAGAAGAGACCAAAGACCTGAAGAAGAAGACTGGAAGGGTAGCTGCGGTGTCAGGATAGGTGAGGGATAAGCCTTGGACAGGTGACTATAATTGTTTATTATTTTTTAACCATTAACCAGCTTATAAAAAATGCAGCAAGCATATTAGTAGAACAATGGTAACAAATGTCCTGAATTGATGGTTTACATTTAAGCGCGGGGGTATTTTCAGTTTGTGAATGATGGTGCTTTCTGTCCCGTTCTTTTAGCGGGAAGCCTAAGCATGATCTCACTTTCTTTTCAGCGATATTATTTTTCAGTTTTGTTTGCTGACAAAAATGTTGGAGGTTATGCTTATATGAGGTTATTCCCAACCCTGAGAAAATTCAATTTGTAAAGTCTTACATCTCTATTAACTAGTAAAGATAAGCGAATATTTCAATATTCGGTTCGGATTACGATTGCCGTGTTTGCAATTTTCGCCGAGCATAGCCAAATGCCTTTAGAGTCAATAGGAGTACAGATGAGCAAAAATGTTTGGAAATGATCTACAGATGTGCTGCAAAGTGGCTGTAAATTCCAGTGATGGGACAAGCTTACAGTATAGTGAGTCATACTCCGAGTGATGACTGTAATCACTGTGTGCATGTCTGAAATCTGGTGGCTCCAGAGAGTAAATAAATAAGTTAATTTTCTTCAAGTAGCCACACTTTCAGTAAGGCGGACAGGAAACACAACAATATTAGGCCACGGTCACACGTTCAGTATTTGGTCAGTATTTTACATAATTATTTATATGCAAAAACCAGGATCGGAACAATAAGGGCAAAAGTATAATGGAAGCACCTCACCACTTCTGCATTGTTCACCCACTCCTGGTTTTGGCTTACAAATACTAAGTTAAAACACTCACCAAAGGCTCAACATGTTCACGTGGTCATAAACTACAGAGTAAACCTATATTTGCAGGTAAATAGCATTTTCTAATGTGACGAGTTCCTTTTAAGCTACAAGGAAGTAAGAAAGATTGTACAGGGATGTCTTGCCAGGAGAATGGGAGAATTTGCTTAATTCATAGCCATGTAAAAACCATGTATCTTTCAGATCAGCTCGTCAAACAAGGGATCCACTTTGTAAGGACATCCAAGTAGGACATCTAAACAAATCCCTAGTGGGGCAACAATTTAAAAAATGTGTACTTGTACAACAGCTTGGTCAATTCCAAGTAAATTACAACACGCTTCAAACTATTTTCTTTCAAGCATCAGTATACAAACTGCTCTATTAAAATTTAAAGTCCCATTAAAAGATAATTTTCCATGAATTGTGTTTTCACTGCTTGAAATTGAGAAGTGGCAGACTCAATTAACTCTTCTCCACCTCCTGTCATTTCCCACTGTTTGTTTATGGTCAAAAAGCCTAATGTGATAATGCAGAAATTATTACAGAAAAATAAGATTTCATAATGTACTAATTACCAGGCGCTGTGGATAAGTCATATTCTTATCTTGTCTACTGTTGACAGGAATTAACATGTCAGAGGATAATTCGTCAAACCAGTCACTTGGGACAAATAGCAGCTCCGTTGCAATTGCAATCCTGGTGCCTTTCTTCGCTCTAATATTCGCAGGTTTTGGCTTTTATCTATATAAACAAAGGTGAGATACCAATATATTTCTGCAGTAGGACTATCAAATGTTTCCAGCTGATTAATAAAGTCATGGCATTACAAATCATATGCAAAGTTTTTCCTGATTATAATGTTATTACTTTTACTTACAAAAAATTGTAAAAAATATGAAATATGCTATAATTATTGATAACCATATTGTTTTTCATACAAAATCCATAATGGTCCATTCTCCTGGGATGAGCCAGGTCTTCAGACCAGTTTTTGCACATATTTGGACTTGTATATTTATTGATAGGAAATCAAGGTGCAATTGGGTACAGTTGTGCCATAAGGCACAGTTAAGAAGTCCATCTCTTTCATTTAAAGAAGCACTCCCATCAAAGCTTTCACTCTCTAATATATTGAAATCATCATATTACTGGGTAAAAGGGCAAAATTAGCACTTGTAAGTATACTCTTGTAAGCTATAGCGCTATATACTTTTAAGTTGCATTTGACCTCCTATCTGGTAAATTCTTCTATTTTCTTTCATTAGGCCTATGACATCATGTGATTAAAAAAATTACTTGAATCCTTAAAACTTTATGAAGAAGCAGGAAGTCTCTTTTTCCTGCATGAGTCATCATTAGAACTACAATTCTGCATCACTGTAAAGTCCCTGGCAGCTCAGCTCCACTTCCTTTTGAACTCCTAATCAAGCTCCTCCAACCTGCAGTGATGTGTGATTATTACACTAATGATGACTCATGAAGGGAAGAGTCTTCCTGTTTCTACATAGGGCTTAGAAGGATTCAGCTAGTGAGTTTTAATCATATGATATCCTAGTCCTAATGAAAAAGAGAAGAATTAAGCTGCGTAGAAAGGCAAAATGAGCAATTGTAAGTACACCGTGCAATATCACTTGATGATTTCAATATATTAAGAGGATAATACCTTTTGAGGGGAGGGCTTCTTTAACTAAAGGTTTCACTATTAAAGTAGCAAAGATAGAATTATCCTAATTTACACAGTACATCAATATTTCTTCCAGTGTCTGTGAGACTGCCACTGTTTTCAGCTTTGCCAGCGCCACTCTGGTCCCAATCCACGATCTTGTGACCCCAACCTTTAACTGACCGGACAACAGAGTTAATGGTAACAAGCTTTCAATGCAAATCTATGAGAACCAAATTCTAGGCTCATTCTGACTCTCATAGACTTAAATTGAGTAGTGACTTTCGGATTGCCCAGCAAACACTGGAGTAATCCGAATGTCACAACCTGCAAGAAGATACCGTAGCAGTGCCGATAACAAAAGAAACCCGCGGCAGGTAGATTTGATAATAGGTGCAAAGAATTTAGATTAGTTGCTCTTCTCCAGGGGTAAAATAATAAAGCGGAGGAGTGGTGACTTGTAGGATTGCTGCTTCCAACAGGTAGAGCTATAGAGTTTAAGTCCTCTACCTATCTGAAGTGGCAATTTGCAGATGTATTATATAGGCATGGAGCACATGGAGAGACACCCTAAACATATTATAGTAGACACTAGTGATGAACCAGTTCTACGCCCGGGTGGCAAGCATTTTTATAGGTACATGCTCTCCCATTCTGGTATGTGCTTCCCCCCTCCTATTCTGGTATGCATGGCACCCCTCATCCCTATCCTGGTATGTATGGTCCCCTCACCCCCACCCAAATCTACTATGCATGGCATCCCATTCCTCATCCTGGTATGTAAGGATGCCCAATCCTGGAATGCATGGTCCCCTCATCCCCCAATTCTGGTATGAATGGTCCCATCACCCCCAATTCTGGTATGAATGGTCCACTCACCCCCCAATCCTGGTATGAATGGTCCCCTCACCCCCCAATCCTGGAATGAATGGTCCCCTCATCGCCCAATCCTGATGTGCATGGTCCGCTCACCCTCCATCCTGATGTGCATGGTCCCCTCACCCCCCAATCCTGATGTGCATGGTCCCCTCACCCCCCAATCCAGATGTGCATGGTCCCCTCACCCCCCAATCCTGATGTGCATGGTCCCCTCACCCCCCCCATCCTCACCCCCCAATCCTGATGTGCATGGTCCCCTCACCCCCCCAACCTGATGTGCATGGTCCCTTCACCCCACCATCCCAGATGTGCATGGTCCCCTTCACCCCCCAATCCTGATGTGCATGGTCCCTCACCCCCCCAACCCTGATGTGCATGGTCCCTTCACCCCCCAATCCTGATGTGCATGGTCCCTTCACCCCCAATCCTGATGTGCATGGTCCCCTTTCACCCCCCCAATCCTGATGTGCATGGTCCCTCACCCCCCAATCTGATGTGCATGGTCCCCTCAACCCCCCAACCTGATGTGCATGGTCCCCTCACCCCCCAATCCTGATGTGCATGGTCCCCTCACCCCCCCAATCCTGATGTGCATGGCCCCCTCACCCCCCAATCCTGATGTGCATGGTCCCCCTTTACCCCCCCAATCCTGATGTGCATGGTCATCTCACCCCCTATCCTGATGTGCATGGCCCCCTCACCCCCAATCCTGATGTGCATGGTCCCTCACCCCCAATCCTGATGTGCATGGTCCCCTCACCCCCCAATCCTGATGTGCATGGTCATCTCACCCCCTATCCTGATGTGCATGGCCCCCTCCCCCCCAATCCTGATGTGCATGGTCCCTTCACCCCCCAATCCTGATGTGCATGGTCCCCTCACCCCCCAATCCTGATGTGCATGGTCCTCTCACCCCCATCCTGATGTGCATGGCCCCTCACCCCCCAATCCTGATGTGCATGGTCCCCTCAACCCCCAATCCTGATGTGCATGGTCCCTCACCCCCCAATCCGATGTGCATGGTCCCTCACCCCCCAATCCTGATGTGCATGGTCCCCTCACCCCCAATCCTGTGTGCATGGTCCCCTCCCCCCCAATCCTGGTGTGCATGGTCCTCTCACCCCCCTATCCAGATGTGCATGGCCCCACTCACCCCAATCCTGATGTGCATGGTCCCCTCAACCCCTAATCCTGATGTGCATGGTCCCCTCTCCCCCCAATCCTGATGTGCATGGTCCTCTCACCCCCCTATCCTGATGTGCATGGCCCCCTCACCCCCAATCCTGATGTGCAATGTCCCCTCAACCCCCCATCCTGATGTGCATGGTCCCCTCACCCCCCCAATCCTGATGTGCATGGTCCCCTCACCCCCCAATCCTGATATGCATGGTCCCCTCACGCCCCCCCTATCCTGATGTGCATGGTCCTCTCAGCCCCCAATCCTGATATGCATGGTCCCCTCACGCCCCCCCTATCCTGATGTGCATGGTCCCCTCACGCCCCCCCCTATCCTGATATGCATGGTCCCCTCACCGCTATTAAACTGCACAGATACCCCAAAAAAAACAAAATTTATACTCACCTTTCATCCCTGTGCTCCAGCGCTGTTCCGTTCAGCTGGACGCCGGGGGAGGAGAGCGGGCGCATGCTCATACCGTGCAGTCCGGCGCCATATTGCTGAAGACACACTGTAAATGTGTCTTCAGCAAAATGGCGCCGGATAGCACTATTGCGCATGCGCGAGCCGAGGCGCACTCCTGGTCTCCTACCCCGGGAGAAGAGAAGCGCCGTGGCAACGCTCCTCCGGTCAGGTAAGTATGTGAGTATGGCTCCGGAGATCACGGTATGCATCCAGTACGCATACCGCGATCTCTGGCGCCATACAGAGTACTCACCGCTCTGGATGCCTCACTCTGTCTGGAGCCTAGACTGCGCAGGCGTGTCGCGCTTGCGCAGTCTATAAAGGCTTCAGACAGAGTGATGCTCCCACCGTTTATTATAGATGCTACTGGAAGCTGTGAGAAAACATTAAAGGAAGCCCTGATAGAGAGAGATTTGGGCAGATCAACTAGATGCATTTTCAATATATAATGTATTATTTTTAATATTATATACGGTAATAATTGTATGTGTGAAAAATATACATCTCCATCAAATTTTATCAAGGGTTGGGAAATTGTATTCAGTTTGTGATCTACATGGACACTCTGATCCTTTTCTTCAAGCGCCTCTCCTAGTTTTACTCCCTGTAGATCATATGACATCAGATTATTAGTGCCCAGATGTATAACTTTACCTTTATTCACATTGAACCTTATACACCAAATAAATACCCAAACTTTCAGTGTGTGCAAGTCAGCATGTATCTAAGAATATTAATAGATAACGTGGCACAACTGACGTGGTGCTCAAGTAGGGTCCCCGACCTGAATATGCAGTAAACAGAAACTTGACACTCAACGGATGAAAATTAGCAGCTTTTTAATGCAGTCCGAAGTATAGTACATACAATGTAGCAAACGTTTCGGTCATGTAGTGACCTGCAAGCGAAAGAAGCATGCTCGTGGTGCTCATACAGTCCAGTCACACAGTTTGCTGTCCTCACCGTAAAAGGAAGGAATCCTATAAGGGCAGGGACTTTTAATAATAATCCCGGCATCCACCGTTGGTTATAAGGCGATTCAGTGCGCTGTATACTCGGAGGGTAGCTCCTCAGACGTGGTGTACTCCTGATTAATGGTGGACACCACATCTGAGGAGCTACCCTCCGAGTATAAGCCACCGATTCACTTTATAGTCAATGGTGGATACGGAGATTATTATTAAGAGTCCCTGCCTTTATAGGATTGCTTCCTTTTACGGGTCAGAGGACAGCAAACTGTGTGATTGGACTCTATGAGCACCACAACGTCTTTGCTTGCAGTCGGTACACCAATGAAGGTCGCTACATGATTAAAATGTTTGCTACACTGTATGTACTATACTTCGGACTTCATTAAAAAACTGCTAATTTTCATCCATTGAGTGCCAAGTTTCTGTTTACAGCATGTATCTCACAAACATCAGCCAAAAACATTATTACCTGTGATCATTTTAAAGTATTATTACAGTGAAGATTTTTTAAATAAATCTGTATATTTATGTATGTATGTAATGTAGTGTGTATGTAATAATATACTCACTTACCACCACCTTCTCCGGAATCCAGTGCTTTCTGCTCCTCTTCTCAATGATGTCAGTGCTCTTCAAACTATCCAGCTTATTCTATGCTCTATGCGTGAGCCAGGAGTCTTTTTTACAATGTAAGTCATTCTGACTTTCTATTGACGTACATTAAAAACACCGCTTCCAGTTCACGCAGAGGACACTGTGACCAAGAGAGTCTGAAGAGCAGTGGTGTCACTGAGAAGAGGAGCAGAGCATCGCTGGATCCCAGAAAAGGTAGTGATAGTTGAGTATATGAACAAACTCGTAATATGCTAAATGCACATATACACAGATTTATTTAAAAAAAAAACTTAATTGGAGTGTTTCTTTAAGTAGCAATAATGATAATGATTATTACTGCTTTATTTCATGTACTGCCATTATTAATACAAATAGAAATCACATTACTAGTGTTAATAATTATTTATATTAGTATTTTATGTTATTAATTTTGTCTTCACATAATATTAATTTATGTAGAATAATTTTGGATTATATTGGAATATTTTTATATAAGAATTGTAATATTTTATACATTTATTTATTATGATGTTTTCATTATTATTATTATAGGACTGCACCGAAAACACAGTACACAGGATGCTCTGTACATGAAAATAACAATGGTCAAGCAGCTTTTGAAAACCCAATGTATGACACTAATGCAAAATCCGTGGAAGGAAAAGCAGTACGATTTGACCCAAATTTGAACACAGTCTGCACAATGGTATAATGCTGGAAGACTTTTTTCTCTTCAGAAAATTGGGAAGCTGAGACGTAAAGCTGTGCACCACTTGGTTCACTGCTACTATTAAAGCACATTTTTAAAACAAAAGAAAAACAAAATCATGGGGTCTTGGAGGAGAAACAAAATCTAAGGAGGATCCATGCCGAACGGAACTGAAACAACTCTTCGTGTGCAACATGGGAAGTTTTCCAGCATATCCATTGCACTCTATGAGTGCTTAATTACAATTTATTTTCTTTTTTTTAAAAAGGAGATTAATCTAAACTCGAAATTTGCATTTATTGGAGGAGCATCCATTATCAGTATTTACTGTGCTTTATAAACTATATTAGAAGGTCTCGATCAACATAAAACAAGCAAACCAATATATGGTAGAAAATTGCTATAATCACTGGAGAAAATAAGATTAATTACAGGCATTAGGTATATTACATTTTCGTGCTTTGGCAACTTTGAAGAAGGCCCTTGTTGAGTTAAATGTTTCTTTTTTTCCATCAATTGTTTTTCTAAGGCCTATGAAATACAGGTATTATTTATTTTCTAGCAACAGAACCAATGGCATTGTAAGGGAAAGGAAACATGTTTTCTAAGTATATCTTTAGCAAGCCACTGTACCGATAAAAATGGGGTGCTAGCCAGATCTGTCACCTAAATCTTTATGTATTTTTCCTGAAGTTTTTTGTTTTCTACACTATATGACTCACCATTAGTGAGCCTTGCTCATTGAATAATGTTAACTGAAATATCCCATGCTATGCATGTTATGGTTAACAATATATTTAAAGGGAACTTATTTTACGATGTCTAGATAATGAAATGAACCTTGATATCCTAATATGTGTCTAATTCTACTTGGCTTCCCAACATTTGTAAAGAACGCTACCAAGTTTAAAGGGTTATTCCCAACATTGACTTTATGATGTATCCACAGTAGAAGTAATACATTTGTAATCCGATCATCAGTGATCTCAAGATCTGGGCTCTGAAATGCCTTTGTGTACAGCTACTTTTATTGTTTGTGGTACTGCCATAGATGGATAAGATCCAGCGATATGATGATTGTATCATGTGTGGTCGCAATTTCGGACAGATGGGGAATTTCAGAGCCCTGTTCTAGGGATTGATGGTGGAACCACTCAGCAGAAAGTTATCCTCAATTCTGTGGATTTGTTTATATATATATATATATATATATATAGATATATATACATATCGAGCAGATATATGTGAACACGAAGCAGATGGTACTTAGGCTTGGGTGTCTCTATTGCAAATGGGAAATGGGGTATGGGAAGACTACGGGTTTTCGTAACTCTGCCCCTTTTTTAATATACAATGTTGAAAAATCTCATTTATTCTGGAAATAAAAAAAGAAAAAAAAATCTGTAATAAGAATTTTTTTAATAAATTGTTTTAATCCGTCGACTGGAGTAGTTAACAATCACTTATATTTTATTTAGAATTTGTATTTATTTTTCCTTTTTTTGCTATATTTCCTTTATTTTTTTTCTTTTTCAATGGTTGAGATGCGGGATGGTGAGTTATTGACGATCGGTCCGTTGTGTTATCTCAATACTGACCAGTTACAGTGTGTCAAATATTTATTTTAAACCAAAGAGGGTTAATTACGGTGAAGTGCAAAGTGATGTTCAGACTGGTTAGGGGTTTGTGCATGTTCCTTTGCCATTTTTCAACATGTACGGCAGCTTTCTTTAACATATTTTAGCATGGTCTGGGATATGATTTAGATTGCATTATAATTATTTCTTACTAAACTCAAATGCTACATAGTGGATGTAAAGAGTATTTATTTTTATGAAAATATATGTTTTATCTGAACTTTTATTCCAATCGTACCTCAAAATAAAGTACAGACGTCCTGAAAGAGGAAACAATGCCAATCTCATCTACTCTAAAAAAAAAAAAATCTGAGATACAATCCATGAACTAGACTGGCGCTATTTCTAAAAAAAAATAAATATTTATTTCTAATCCCAGGCAATCACTTTAATTTCTGTAAGGACATGACTGTAATGGTGCTGTTATAATGATTAAATTGATACCTTCGGTGAAGAAATCTGCTTTGTTGTTCCTCTTTAATCACTGTTTGAAGTTTTATGATAATTAATTTGATTTTGGTGCACAGGGGTTGGACTATGCTCTGGGTCTTTTCTTCCCTGTCTGCGATTCTCGGCCACTCCACCTGCCTCCTGTCTCTGAATGACCTGTCCCTCTGTTTGAGCTCTCAGCAGTAACCAGTCATTTCAAAGACCAGGGGCAGGCAAAGGGGCAGTGGGATTACAGACAGGAAGGAGAAGACACAGTGTACAATCCGGCCCTTGTGCACCAAAATTTACTCAGCATAAAACTTCAAATGGTGATTACAAAAGAACCACAAAGTGGATTTTTCACCAAAGGTATCAATTTAATCGGCATTGCAGCCTCATTGTACCCATGTATTCACAGTGTATTACAAAATTGTGCTAACAGGTTCTGTTGAAGGCTAATTTAACATTTGTCTTGGAGGCTCCATTGTAAATTTCATCAAAAAATGACTCCATGATGAAAACCAAATGGATTTAATTACATGTAATAGGTCCCATTGGCCACTGTTGATGTCTACCCGGAGATGGATCCATGCCTAGCCTAAATTTCACTTTTCTGTTCCAGTATCTAATACTGACGTGTATTTAGCCTGCATAGCCATAACTTTTGCTCATGCTCAGTAGCTCCCATACTAAGTTACATATTTCATATGGAAGCAAAAAACAGTATTGAATAGAAGCACCTGATATAGAAGATGGCTGTCATTTTCAGGCTCATTCACATATTAAATTATTAAAGATAATTATTTTAACCAGATTTGTAATGAAGTCCCTCTATCTTTCTATCGATAATATGGATCAGAACTGTGGAATACATTTCGTATTCAATTCAATTTGCTCTTTGATTTATACCATATTGCATAATTACATAATCCCAAATGCATGACATCCCTTACGCATTGGATTATGGGTTAGCGATAAGAAACCAAACTACAAAAATGTGTGATCTATGTACATATATTCTGAAGGATACCTGATAAAGGAATACCTAGCCTCTAGTAGTGGATGCAACTAACACAAGTGCAATGTAAACTGAGCAGTTTTTTTTATTATGGTCCAAATATAAACATGTCCATTATGTTCTGAAAACAAGCCAATTCTTTAAAATGTAGACTTTTTATGTTAACTTACTATCTTTAAGCAGGTAATGAAAGATGTGATAAAAAAATATAATTTTTTTCCTCTAATTATTATTTAACAAGGAACAGTTAAATATAGGAGAAACCTGTCAATCAACTGCAGCTTCGCTGGGAGGAGCCAGCCAAGGGCAGAGCCGGACTAGTCTCATCTTTCGCATGTTCCTCAGCTGGATCCTAGGAGCACCATATATTAAAGTATAGCTTTTCAGAGAAAATTGTATCAGTGCAGCCAGGCTATGCTTCATGATTCTTGTGGCTTTGGCTGCACTAATCTGGTGACAGGTTCAGTTTAAGGGTTATTCTGATAAACAAATAATAATGGGTCTATAAACTTACCATACAAAGAAAATAAAAGTGGAGGTGGATGATGAATGTCTCCAACTTGTCCTTGACTCCTCCAGTATTTAGCTTGTAGGTCTTGTTATGTGCATTCTAACTTTTCCCCCACCAAATATCTCATGATAGACATCTCTTTCTATCTACACTGGAACCTCACAGTGATGTGTGATCGCCTGTGCGACTTGAGCACAACTATTTGACATGT
>JARQOD010000006.1:414178538-414276815 GCA_033576555.1 Oophaga sylvatica
CCCCGGCCTGCTTAGTTTGGGCTGGTTTAAACAAAAATAGGGGATCCCCTCGAAAAAAAAAGGGCTGGGGACCCCCCCTATTTTTTTTTTAACCAGCCAGAAAAAATCAGACCCCGGGGCCCTGGAATTAAAAACTGTCAAGGCCCATGGTTTTGGCCCTCAACAGCCTGAAATACCGGCTACAGCAGCCCCACTTTGGCCCGCATCAAAAGAGGGCCCAAATTTGGCACTTTACCCGGCCTTCCCACTTGCCCTGACGGTGGAAGGGGGGGTAAAAAGGGGTTTTTAATTAAACCTTTGTTTGCACGGGACAATAACCCGGTTAATAATGGAGGGGTGTCAATAAACACCGACCATTTTTAATCCCAAATTTTATTAAAATGCATAAAAAAAAGACAAACAAGGGAAAAAAAAATTTTAAGAAATAAAAGAGACAAAACAGTTTTCATTTTTTTATTGACTTTATTCCTGCGACGCCCCATCCCTTTTTAAAAAAAAAAAAAAAAAAAACAAACCCAAAAGTAACCACCTTCCGACGCAGTCCATAGTAACGACAGTCCCACACGATCCAACTCTGCTACACGCAATGAAGGCAGAGCCCGTCATTGCAACGCAGCACAGCGATTCCTGCTTCCCCCCGGGGGGGTGCCCTCATCGGGTGACTCTTTAAAAGGGGGGGGATTTCCCACATCCTGCGTTATCGCGATAAAAATCATGTGACCGCCGGGGGGAAAAAAGATTGCGGCCCTCAAGCGTCCCGGGCGTACCGCCGGGGTCTTCTGACAGGTAAGTGCCCGCTGACCCTGACAGACCCGACCGACGGACATGACATGACCGTGACAATCCCGATTCCGGTATCCGAAAGACGAAAAATATGGGAACTCGGAATCGGAATTCCGATACAGCCAATATCGGCCGATACCCGATATTTGCAGTATCGGAATGCTCAACCCTAATGAGAATATCTCATTCATTTAGATCCAGGATGTGTTATTTGAGTGTTCCCTTTATTTTTTTGAGCAGTGTATATATACTGGGGGATACATATATATCCCCTTTCTGACCACGAATGTGATTTGAAATTGACTTGAGATATAAGTGAACACCATTCACCAACAGGGAAAAATGAAGGAGTTGTCAGATGTACACTATACCTGGCAACCTGCTGCATTAGTCATGATTGGCGGAGGCACCGATCATGGCCATTTATCCCTTAGATGTTGCTGTCAATAGTGACTACGGAATCTAGATGAAAAACAGAGTGTGGGGGCTCTATCTTTAGCCCCATCAACCATTGGCACACTGTGTGGTTCTGATGGCTGCCATTGCAATTCACGGCCTTAGAGGCTGCCGGCTATAGTAACCTGTTCAGAAGTTACCAACATTTACAGTATTTTTGCTAATTTTACCAAATTTGGGGGGGAAATGAGCTTGCATCCTACAGTCTGAATGTAGGTTACAAGGGGGTTGATAGCAGCTGTGAAGGGGGTCACAGGAGGAAGGGTCATCATTGCAAGAAGCCAGCGGTGGCAGGAGTGGGGCGATGCTGCATGCCCTGGGCTGGGAGGAAGGTTTATCCCAGCAGTGCGAGGTGGCAGCCACTGATCTCTCGGTGATGGACTTCAGGAAAATAATAACTGCGCATGCATAGATTTATTTCTTGGCTCATTTTCCTGAAGCCCACCACTGGAAAATCAATGTGGGCAGCAGAGACACTGTTTCTGCCTTGCACTGCCTACATTTTACTGGAACTCATTGCCAGGGGATCAATGGCTCCTGCCTCGCAATGCTGAGACACCCCCTTACTCCCAGTCCAAGGCAGCAGCATCGCCCCACTCCTGCCGTGGCGACCTTGTTCCTGCCTCCTGTGAGCCAGCTCCACTGCCGTTGCACCCCCAGTAAAGTAGATTCAAACTATAAGACTGACCCCCAATTTTAACATTCTTTTTTCTCCTATTTTCTGCCTCTAAATTGGGGGTGTGTCTTATGGTGCTGTGCATCTTATAGTCCGAAAAATATGGTAGATGCTAAAAATAACATTTTCATTCCTGTCATGTCACTTTGAATTAATTCCTGAAAAGCACCTCAAGGGTTAATAAACTATGTGACTGCTGTTAGGGTCTGCGGAACGCACCTAATAGATATGGTAGAGAGGTGCGTTCGCAGCCCAGGGTCCACTGTGCAGGAGAAACCTGCTGCTAGTAAGATGGCGAAAGTAGCGAACTCTGTTATCCCGCGGAGTCGCAAAAATAAACGCCGTAGCGCGTTGTGGCAGTAAGTGCGAACTCTGTTAATCCCCAGAGCCGCTAACGGGAATGCCACAGCGCTATATGGCGATAAGTGCGAACTCACTTAGCTTCAGTGAGCCGCAAAGTAAAACGCTAGGGCGCTGAACCAGCATTATAAAGCGAACCCTGTTGCGTCACAGAGCCGCTGAGAAAAAGACTGTGTCCTGTTAGACTCACAGGGATACACAGATAACTGCTGTGTGGATAGCAGTCCGTGATCATGCAGACAGCAACGCAATCAAGCAATCTCCTCACCGGAGAAGCCGGTATTCTAGGGCTTATTTCAGCCAAGCCCTTACCACGTGCATCCAAATCTCCTCACCGGAGGTGCCGGTATTCTAGGGGCTTATTTCAGCCGAGCCCTAACCACATGCATACATGATCACACTGGCGCAAAGCACATAATGCAATTGATACTAGTGCATGGCAGCCCAGTCATGCCACCCTTTTATAGTAACAGCTACAGGACCTGCCAGAACTAAAGACCAATGAGAAACTGTTCCAAAACACATGTAGTTTCAGGACCTTCCTGGCAGACCAATAGGAGCTGCTGCAGTACCTGAACATGTGACCCCTGATCTCCAATAAGAGATCTTACCCTGGGCATGCTCAGAAGGGAAAACGCAGGACTTCGTCCCAAAGACGTCTGCTCCAGCACTGGCTATAACAGAAGATCCAGGAGAGGCAGCAGCAAGTCTCTGCACAGTATTGGAATGGGCAAGACGCTGGGACCGACGTCTCGGCTGAGCAGGTTCCACTGCGGACGGAGATGGATGGGGGACTGCAGCGGGACTGGTTTGAGACTACCCTTGTGCAGCAGCAGGAACTCGAACCCTAACATTACCCCCCTCCTAGGGCCCCCCCTTCTTTGGGCCTTGCGGCGCTCAAAGGCAGCGATGAGCTGCGGAGCGTGAACATGCTCAGCAGGCTCCCAGGACCTATTCTCAGGCCCATAACCCCTCCAATCCACAAATAAATTTTTTTGCCTCGTGCCACCTTGCACCCAACAATGGCGTTCACCTCATGATCATTGGTAGATGAACCCGACGTTCCGGAAGATGACTCGGAAAACCGGGAAATGGCCACGGGTTTCAGGAGGGACACGTGAAAGGTGTTGGTGATACCAAGGTGAGGCGGAAGGGCTAGGCAGTAAACCACCGGGTTCACCTGTTCAAGAACTTTAAAGGGACCCAAAAAGCGAGGTGCCAACTTGGTTGACATGTAGCCTGATGTTTCGGGCAGAAAGCCACACTAGGTCACCCGGAGCAAATGTAGGAGCGGGGCGCCGATGGGCATCGGCCGAAACCTCATCCTCTCTTTGGAGGCCTGAATAGCATCCTGGGTGTGGTCCCAAATGTCCCGTGCCTCCACAGCCCAGTCTGCCACCCTGGAATCGGCGGAATACACTGGCATGGCACTGGTACCCGCGGATGCTGACCCTAGTTAAGGAGGAATGGGGTCTGTCCGGTGGAGTCAGCCACAGCATTATTTAGAGCGAACTCAGCCCACGGTAGCAAAGATGCCCAGTCATTGTGCCTCGCAGAGACAAAATGTCGCAAGTATGTGACCAAGGTCTGGTTGGCCCTCTCTACCAACCCATTCGTCTCGGGATGGTATGCAGAGGAGAAATTCAACTCAATGCTGAGTAAATGACATAGCTCTCTCCAGAACCGAGACGCAAACTGGGGACCTCGATCACTGACAATTTTGTCTGGCATACCGTGTAGGCGGAAAATATGCCTGATGAATAATGCTGCCAAGGCCCGTGCAGACGGTAACCGTGATAATGGCACCAAGTGCACCATTTTGGAGAAATGGTCGGTTATCACTCAGATGATGGTGCAGTCCCGAGACTTGGGTAAGCCCACCACAAAATCCATCCCAACCATCTCCCAGGGCCTGTCTGCCACAGGTAAAGGGAAAAGTAACCCAGCTGGCTGTTGTCGAAGGGACTTATTCTTGGCGCAGGAGACGCATGCCTGAACGTATTCCCTGACATCACGGACCATATGTGGCCACCAGTATGTCCTCGCCAGCAACTCAGATGTCCTCTTTGCCCCAAAATGTCCACCCACCCTGGATGAGTGTGCCCAAGAGAGTACCTCCGGTCGCAAATTGATGGGCACAAAAGTCTTGCCCGGAGGCACAGACTCAAGCGAAAGAGGGACCACAGTTCTTAGGCTCTCTGTGGGGACAATCAGCCGAGGCTCCTCCTCCACCTCCTCAGAGGACACCACGGAGCGAGACAGAGCATCGGCACGAATGTTCTTCTCCCCGGAGAGAAAATGGAGGGTGAAATTGAACCGGGAGAAGAACAGGGACCATCTGGCCTGACGGGAATTTAACCGCTGGGCGGTCTGTAAATACACCAAATTTTGTGGTCAGTGAACACTTGAAAGGGAAAGCGAGCCCCCTCCAGGAGATGTCTCCACTCGGAAAAGGCCAACTTCATGGCTAGCAACTCCCTATCCCCAATGGAATAATTCCTCTCCGCTGGTGTGAAGGTCTTGGAGAAGTAGAAACAAGGATGTTTACAACCTTGAGCATCCTTTTGAAAAAGGACCGCTCCAGCACCAACGGACGAGGCATCTACCTCCAATATAAAAGGCTTATCAACCTCGGGACAATGTAGGATAGGAGAGCTAGCAAAATGGGACTTGATTGAAGTAAAGGCCTTGGAGACCTCCTCTGACCACAATTTGGGATTGGCATCCCTTCTTGGTGAGGGCTACCAAGGGAGCAACAAAAGTAGAGAAGTGGGGAATGAAATGGTGATAGTAATTAAAGAGCCCCATAAAGCGCTGCACCGCTTTAAGAGAGTGGGATTTTTGCCAATCCATTACAGCCTGTAGTTTGGCAGGATCCATAGCCAATCCATGAGTGGACATGATATATCCCAGGAATGGCAGAGACTCCTGCTCAAACACACACTTCTCCAACTTCGCATATAAGGAATTTTTCCGCAAGAGGTCAAAGACCCTGCAAACATCTCTCCGGTGGGTGTCCGTATCTGGAGAAAAGATGAGACTGTCATCCAGATAGACTACCACAGAGGTGGCAAGCATGTCCCGGAAGATGTCATTTACGAAATCTTGGAAAATGGCTGGAGCATTACAGAGCCCGAAGGGCATCACAAGATATTTGTAATGTCCATCTCTGGTATTGAACACCGTCTTCCATTCGTCCCCCTCACGGATGCGGATCAGGTTATAGGCACCACGAAAGATCCAGCTTAGTAAATACCCTTGCTCCCCAGAGACTATCATAGAGCTCAGATATTAGGGGCAAAGGATATTTGTTCTTAACGGTAATGGCGTTAAGACCCCTATAGTCCATACACGGTCGTAATTCTCCATTCTTCTTCTGCACAAAGAAAAATCCTGCCCCTGCAGGTGACACTGACTTCCTAATAAACCCTCTTGCCAGATTTTCCTGGATGTATTGTGACATGGCCTCCATCTCAGGAAGGGAGAGAGGTTACATTCTTCCCCGAGGGGGCTCCGTTCCAGGCAAGAGGTCTATAGGACAGTCATAGGGGCAATGAGGCGGAAGAGTCTCCGCTGCCTTTTTGGAGAATACGTCAGCGTATGACCGATAAACCATGGGGAGAGAAGCAAGGTCTATGGGTATCTCCGTGGTGGAAACCTGAACGTCCTTTCTGAGACATCTGTCTCTGCAATGATCACCCCAACCCAGTATTCTCCCAGAGGACCACTCAATATGGGGAAAGTGGTGGCGAAGCCAGGGTAATCCCAACAAAACCTCATCTATTCCTTCAGGAAGAACAAAAAGAGATATATTCTCCTGAGAAGGGGACATAGACAGAGGTAGAGAGACAGTCTGGTGGGTGATTTGTGAGGGCAGGATTGCTCCATTCAACACTCTCACCGATATTGGCTCGGCGAGCGTCACCAACGGTATGGAATGGCGAGAGGCAAAGGAGGAGGACATAAAATTCCCCTCTGCCCCAGAGTCCACACAAAGCTTGGCAGGAAGAGTGGATGAACCTAGAGAGATTAACCCTTTAAGGAGCACTTTCGGAGCAAAATCCCTCGCGTCTAATGACCCTGCACCCATGGTCACGGAACATGACCGTTTACTCATTCGCTGGGGACATCGGTTGGCATAATGTCCTGGCTGCTGACACACTCTACAGACCACGGATACTCGAGTGGTCCGAGACTTAGTTCCCACTCGAGTAGTCTCCACGGTCTCTGGGGAGTCGGACGCCCGAATGGGAAATTCAAGAGGTTTGGCAAAGGTGGGTGCCAGCCGAAACCTCTGCCTGCACTGGGTACGCTCTAACCTCCGCTCATGAAAACGGAGGTCGATGCGGGTAGATATAGAAATGAGTTTCTCCAGCGTGGCAGGAATCTCCCTGGTAGCCAAAGCGTCCTTTACATGGTCTGCCAGTCCTCTCCAGAACACTGGAATAAGAACTTTATCTGGCCACTCTAATTCAGAGGCCAAAGTCTGAAATTGGACTGAGAACTGGCTGACCATGGACAAGCCCTGTGACATTGCCAGCAGTTGGAGTGCCGTATCGTGCTTGACCTGAGTTCCTAAAAAGACTTTTTTCAGAGCCTCCAAAAACCAAGGAGCACTCCGCACCACACGATCATCACGCTCCCACAGCGGCCGTAAGGTTCTTTGTCTCTGTTGACATGTTCCTTGAAACTCAGTTTTCCGTCGGCCATTTTGCTTTCTGTCTTTCTGCAGCTCTTGCCCTCAGTTAATATGGAGTTTCCAGTTTTCATGTTCCCGCCCTGATTCTTCCCTCTTGCTTCTTAAGCAGCCTCAGCTGAACAATCAGTGCTCCTGAATCAAGCCTCAGTCAGTCTGTGACCTGACTCCTGGAAGCCTTGGACTTGTACTACAGCTATTCCCTACTGAGGAACCTTGGAACACTTTTGGACTCTGGAAACCTGCTGTTTGGTGAATCCATGTTTGCAGAGGAATTACGGTACAGAGAAGAGATCCTGAACCTGCTTTGGAGATTTACTGTAGTGCTTGAAGTTACTCTGGCCTGCTGTGTCTCCTGTCGCTGTTCCTGCAAACTGTGTGAACTTTTCAGCATGCTTGTATGAAGTAATACAAGTCATTTCATTTCAACCTATGTCTCCTGTGTTTTCCTCGCACCCAAGCACAAGACGCTATAGGAACTGTACACTATACATGACAAGATTCAGGAGCCAATGTTTAGTGTCTGCTGGGTCTGGGAAAGCCGTGTCTGCTGTGACTGTGGATATCAGATGTCCGTTTAATACCTTATGTGATGACAGTGGTTGTGACTTCTCACAACCATTCCAGGTGAGCGCATTCCCTTAAAATTTTACTCTGGAGTGTTACCACAGGTAAACACTATTGTTTTTTTTTTTTTTTTTTTTCCTTTCTCTTCTCCTTCCAGCACCTCTGCCTTAAAAGATCTGGAAGATGGAGGCCCGCATAAAGGAACTGATACAATCCTTTCAGATGTACAGACTTTAAAAACCCGTTTTGCAAGCCTACAGGACCTCACTAATCATAATTTGCAAGTGTTTGGACAGACTACCCAGGAATTGCGAGCCAGGATTGAGGCTCTAGAGGAACGAGCCCAGGCTCCTGCCATAAGCCCCAAGTTCTGGGATCCCCAAATTACCTCCTTTTCGTTTTGGCGGTGAACGTGAGAAATTCAGGGGATTTATTAATCAATGCAATTTATTTTTCTCTGCACATGCTTCACAATTTCCCACTGAACGATCCAAAGTGCTTACTATAATCATGTTGCTTACCAATAAGGCTTTGATGTGGGCAAACCCTCTGATTGAGACTGAGGATGATTGTTTGAATCACCTTGATGCTTTTATTTCAGCCATGGGGCAGGTGTTTGATGACCCCAATCGAGGTGCAACAGCTGAAGCAGCCATGTTAACTTTGCGCCAAGGTAAGCGTTCAGTAGCCGAATATGCCCTTGATTTCAGGAGATGGGCTCTTGATACCACTTGGGACACTTCGCTAAAAAATCTATTTTTTGGAAAGGGTTGTCTCCACTGATTAAGGATGAACTTGCTCGTGCCGACCCTCCCACTGCGTTAGGTGACTTTATCAACTATTGTATCGTTATTGATGCTCGTCTGACTGAACGCAGACAAGAGAGATGGTTCGAAAATAATCGCACTAACCTTTTACTACCTCCCTCCTCAGCTAAGGAACCTTTGAGTAGGATCACAAGGGAACCAGAACCTGAACCCATGCAGGTGGACTCTTTGCAAAGACGGGTTAGTGATGCACGCAAAGAACATCGTATAAAGGAAAATCTATGTTTCTACTGTGGTAAGTCAGGGCACTTCATTATAAACTGCCCCAGCCGTTCTCATAAGACTACTGCAGCAGTCATTCACTGTGAGTGTTGCGAGAGGAGCTCTGTCATGTCCGAGCCTCAGGCTCCAGAGAGATCTGCTGCAAGAGATCTTGATTTCTCGGGCTTAAACTCTGTTAGTTCTGGGGACGATGACGGTATAAACGCTGCAATTTTTCAAGTTTCCTCAGCGGTGTCCCAGCTGAGTTGTAAAAGAAACAATTCTCAATGCTTCCTTTCCATCAAACTCTGGGTTGACTCAGTCTGGGTGTCTAGCTCTGCTATGATCGACTCAGGAGCAAGTGGAAATTTTATGGATATCTCCTTTGCTCTGAAACAGGGGATACGTTGAGTGAAGAAGGCTACTCCAGTACAGATGGAGACTGTGGATGGCTCTCTACTGACTTCTGGACCAGTGGATCAAGAAACAGAGCCTTTGAGGGACCTTATGGGTAAAGATCATCAGGAGAAAATGTTTTTTTGCTTATCTCTTCTCCCCACTTTCCCATCATTCTAGGGCTACCATGGCTGCAGGCGCAGAATCCTACGATTAACTGGGAGACCAAGGAATTACACTTTCGGAGAAACAGATGAGTCAAGGAGTTTCAGCTTGCTCTGTTCCTAAAGGAACCATGTCAGTCCTGAACTACCAGCTGTATACCAGGACTATGTGGATTTATGTGACAAGAAGAACGCTGATCAGCTTCCTCCTCACCGTCCATATGATTGTCCAATTGAATTATTGCCCGGAGCCGAGATACCTTTTGGTAAGATCTACCCCCTAGCGGGGCCCGAGCTAAAAGCTTTGAAGGATTATATAGACGAAAATTTAGCCAAGGGCTTCATACGCCCCTCTTCATCTCCCGAAGGTGCACCCATCTTCTTTGTGAAGAAGAAAGATGGATCTCTGAGACCCTGCATAGACTATAGGGAACTCAATAAGGTTACTATTAGAAACCGTTATCCATTGCCTTTAATCCCTGAGTTGTTGGAGAGAGTGCGGCATGCCAAAATTTTCTCTAAACTGGATCTCCGTGGGGCCTAATACTTGGTCCGTATTAGACCTGGGGATGAATGGAAGACTGCTTTCAGGTCACGCTATGGACACTTTGAATATCTAGTTATGCCTTTTGGTCTGAGTACCGCCCCAGCCACTTTCCAACACTTCGTGAATGATATCTTCAGGGATCTCCTAGATACATTTGTGGTGATTTATCTGGATGATATTCTAATTTTTTCTAACTCCACAGAGGAACATCATGGACATGTGAGAATGGTCTTAGAACGCCTAAGACAAAACCATCTCTACATCAAACTTGAAAAATGTGAATTCCATAGGACCGAAATTCAATTTCTGGGGTATGTACTATCTACGCAAGGGATTAGTATGGATGGAAGCAAGACCCAAGCCATCAAGGATTGGCCAATTCCTAGAAATGTGAAGGAGGTGCAGCGTTTCATCGGGTTTGCCAACTTCTATAGACGTTTCATTAAGAATTTTTCTGAGGTAGTGTCACCTATCACCCAACTTACCCGGAAACAGTCTAGGTTCTCCTGGACCCCGCAAGCTCAGGAAGCATTTTCCTGTTTAAAGGATAAATTTACCACCGCACCTATCTTAGTACATCCCAACCCCGAGCTTGCCTTCATAATAGAGGTGGATGCTTCAGACTGTGCCGTTGGAGCTATACTCTCTCAGAGAACAGGTGAGAAGAATGTCTTGCATCCCTGTGCCTTCTTTTCCCAGCAGTTGTCTTCGGCTGAGAGGAACTACGATGTGGGCAATAGAGAATTGTTGGCCATTATTGCCGCCTTCAAGGAATGGAGACACCTTCTTCAGGGAGCTGCACAGCAAATAGTCGTCCTGACAGACCATCGTAACCTTGAATTTATCAGGTCGGCTAAGTGCCTGACTCCTCGCCAGGCTCGCTGGAATCTTTTCCTAAACCAATTTAATTTTGTCATTTCTTATAGACCAGGATCGCACAATGGAAAGGCTGATGTACTCTCTAGGATTCATTCAGCAGAGACACGTCCACTTACTCCTCCTAAGACTATTCTTCCTGACTCCAAATTCCTGGGAGTGATTCATAATCAAGACCTACTTAAGGACATCAAGGAAGCATACCATGCGGATTCTTTGTTGGCTCAACCCCCAAGGGAGTAAGTCTTGTCTTTAAGAATGGTGTGTGGATTCAGGGACAACGTCTGTATATACCTGAAACAGTCAGATTGAGAGTATTGCAACTCATCCACGATTCCAAGATAGCCGGGCATAGGGGAATTCTAAAGACACAAGAATTTCTTTCTCGTTCTTTTGGTGGCCCACTTACAGGAAAGATGTCTTAAACTATGTCACTTCATGTGAAGTCTGGGCAAGATGCAAAACACCTTGCTCCTCACCAACTGGTCTGTTGCAACCTCTTCCCACCCCGTCCCGCCCGTGGGGATCCATTTCTATGGACTTCATTGTGGAGTTACCAACCTCTCAAGGGAAGAACACCATTCTAGTGGTGGTTGACCGTCTAACAAAGGCAGCTCATTTTATCCCTTGTGTCGGCTTACCCACTGCAAAACAGACATCAGACTTGATGATTAAGAATGTGTTTCGCTTACATGGAGTACCGGATGAGGTAATTTCGGATGGAGGGGTGCAATTCACTTCAAGGTTTTGGCAAAATTTCTGTGCAGCATTGGACATTAAAGTAAACCTTTCTTCTGCTTTTCATCCCCAGACTAATGGACAGACAGAATGAACCAATCAGACCCTGGAGCAGTATCTCCGCTGTTTTATCTGCCACTACAGGATGATTGGGTGGATCTACTTCCACTGGCTGAGTTCTCTTATAACAACTCTCAGAGCGCCTCCACTAAGCAGTCTCCTTTTTACTCCAATCTAGGTTATCATCCTAACATTCTTCCTCGATTTCCCATAGATACGCCCTTGCCGGCAGTGGCTGAAAGAATCACTTCTTTACAAAAGAATATGGATCTTCTAAAGGAAAATCTAGAATTGGCTCAGGAAAGGTTCAAGAAAGCAGCAGATAAATTTCGTAAACATGCACCAGCTTTCAAGGTAGGAGATTTGGTCTGGCTGTCAACCAGAAATCTTAAATTAAAGATTCCATCGTCTAAATTGGGACATAAGTACATTGGACCTTATAAGATCAATAAGATTATAAGTGCTGTTGCTTGTCGTCTTCAACTGCCCAGAACTATGAGAATCCACCCTGTCTTTCATGTATCCCTACTAAAGGCTGCAACACCCAATACGTTTCCTGGACGTTCTTCTCCTTGCCCTGACCCAGTGCTGGTCGATGATCAGGAAGAATTTATGGTGGAAAGGATTCTAGATTCCAGGTTGTACAGAAATCAGTTGCAATATTTGATTAAATGGCAGGGCTACCCAGTGGAGGACAACTCATGGGAACCAGTCAATAATGTAAATGCTCCTCGCCTGCTCTGCCAGTTTTATCAGAGGTACCCTGACAAGCCTGGTCTGAGGTCATCCGGAGGTTGTCCCTAAGGGGGGAGTAATGTAAGGTTCTTTGTCTCTGTTGACATGTTCCTTGAAACTCAGTTTTCAGTCGGCCATTTTGCTTTCTGTCTTTCTGCAGCTCTTGCCCTCAGTTAATATGGAGTTTCCAGTTTTCATGTTCCCGCCCTGATTCTTCCCTCTTGCTTCTTAAGCAGCCTCAGCTGAACAATCAGTGCTCCTGAATCAAGCCTCATCAGTCTGTGACCTGACTCCTGGAAGCCTTGGACTTGTACTCCAGCTATTCCCTACTGAGGAACCTTGGAACACTTTTGGACTCTGGAAACTTGCTGTTTGGTGAATCCATGTTTGCAGAGGAATTACGGTACAGAGAAGAGATCCTGAACCTGCTTTGGAGATTTACTGTAGTGCTTGAAGTTACTCTGGCCTGCTGTGTCTCCTGTCGCTGTTCCTGCAAACTGTGTGAACTTTTCAGCATGCTTGTATGAAGTAATACAAGTCATTTCATTTCAACCTATGTCTCCTGTGTTTTCCTCGCACCCAAGCACAAGACGCTATAGGAACTGTACACTATACATGACAGCGGCGTTGCCCACTCCAATGCTCTGCCCGACAGAAGATACACAATAAAAGCCACTTGTGCCCCTTTCCGTGGGGACAACGTGTTGCCAGAAGCTCAAGCTGTATAGAGCACTGACTCACGAATCCCCGACAATGTTTACTATCACCTGTAAACTTGTCTGGAAGTGGAGGTGGGATAATGTTGGAGCAGAGGTAGCGGTGGACAAACTGGCTGCAGCTACGCTAGCAGCCTGAACAGCGACTGCGGTAACATCCACAGCAGAGGTTGTGCGCTCAAGGACCGCCAACCTACCCTCCAGCTGCTGGATGTACTGCTGTAGGTGCTGGTCGTCCGCCATTTTACTAGCCAGACCCTAGTGCTTGTATTATGTTAGGGTCTGGGGAACGCACCTAATAGATATGGTAGAGAGGTGCGTTCGCAGCCCGGGGTACACCGTGCAGGCGAAGCCCGCTGCTAGTAAGATGGCGAAAGTAGCGAACTCTGTTATCCCGCGGAGTCGAAAAAATAAATGCAGTAGCGCGCTGTGGCAGTAAGTGCGAACTCTATTAATCCCCAGAGCAGCTAACGGGAATGCCACAGCGCTATATGGCGATAAGTGAAAACTCACTTAGCTTCAGTGAGCCGCAAAGTAAAACGCTAGGGCGCTGAACCAGCGTTATAAAGCGAACCCTGTTGCGTCACAGAGCCGCTGAGAAAAAGACTGTGTCCTGTTAGACTCATAGGGATACACAGATAACTGCTGTGCGGATAGCAGTCCATGATCATGCAGATAGCAACGCAATGAAGCAATCTCCTCACCGGAGAAGCCGGTATTCTAGGGGCTTATTTCAGCCAAGCCCTTACCACGTGCATCCAAATCTCCTCACCGGAGGTGTCGGTATTCTAGGGGCTTATTTCAGCCGAGCCCTAACCACATGTGTACATGATCACACTGGCGCAAAGCACATAATGCAATTGATACTAGTGCATGGCAGCCCAGCCATGCCACCCTTTTATAGTAACAGCTACAGGACCTGCCAGAACTAAAGACCAATGAGAAACTGTTCCAAAACACATGTAGTTTCAGGACCTTCCTGGCAGACCAATAGGAGCTGCTGCAGTACCTGAACATGTGACCCCTGATCTCCAATGAGAGATCTTACCCTGGGCATGCTCAGAAGGGAAAACGCAGGACTTCGTCCCAAAGACTTCTGCTCCAGCACTGACTATAATAGAAGATCCAGGAAGGGCAGCAGCAAGTCTCTGCACAGTATTGGAATGGGCAAGATGCTGGGACCGACGTCTCGGCTGAGTAGGTTCCACTGTGGACGGAGATGGATGGGGACCGCAGCGGGACTGGTTCAAGACTCCCCTTGTGCAGCAGCAGGAACTTGAACCCTAACAACTGCAGTCTTGAATATGATGACTGACACTGTTATTGAATTGGTAGCACTTTTGGGATTTTTTCAATATATAGGAACCCAAAGTCACTTCAAAACTGAATAGGTCCCAAAAAATATGTTTTGTAAATTTCCTTAAATAAATGAAGAGGACTAGAACTCTAGTGCCACCTATTGAAAATAGCAATCCTAAAAGTCAGTATTGACTCTAACAAGCCTTGCTACATGCTTAGGATTAAGGCAAAACCAAAATCTCAATTTGCATACACTGTGTTTCGGTGTACTGACTCTCATCAGTGCAATATGTGATATCTGACTTGGTTGGGTGAGAGACGTTTGAGCGGGATCCAAAGAGTACCTTTTGTCCTTGCTGAGAGTGACATGACAAGCCTGACATGCCAAGGTGAGGAGACTTTCAAGCTTTGCAATCCTCCTCTGGGAAATATGCAAATTGTCTCATCAGAGAGGAAGTAGACTAGAACTCTAGTGCCACCTACTGGAAGTAGCAATCCTAAAAGTCAATATTGACTCTCTAACCAGCCTTACCACATTACTTTCGATAAAAGCTAAAACCAAAATCTGAATTTGCAGACACTGACATTTTTATAAATAAACACAAAACATATCGACCTAAGTTTACCATTGCAGCAGAAGGAGGAGTGAGCAAGCTCGAGACGGAGGTGGCTAAAACTTTACAATTCTTTTATTGAACAACCTTTAAAATTTCCAAAAAATATACATAGCAAGCACGGGACACACCAGTGAAGGCGATCAACACATTCCAACTTTCTTTCTGGAAATTTTAAAGGTTGTTCAATAAATGACTTGTAAAGTTTTAGCCACCTCCATCTCGAGCTGAATCACTCCTCCTTCTGCTTCATTGATCATTGTGGCTGCTCACCAAGATACGAGCTGGGCTTTGGTTGGCCTGGGAAATTTTCAGATACCGATAAGCTGACTTTTACCTGATTTTTATCATGTAAGTTTACCATTAACATAAAATATGATCTTTCATGAAAAAACAGTCCCAAAATCACTGAGATTTGTTGAAACATTCCAGAGTTATAGGGGATGGAACTAGTGTTGAAGCAGACACTTACAAATGAATATGTATTTTTATGTAAATTAGTAGCTAGAATATGTTAATTAAAGGGTTATCCAGGACAATATTAATTATTTACTGTAGGCCTAACAACTAACAGGCAGATAATTGCTAACTACCTGCCTGTTCTGCCCAGTGCAGATCTCTGCTGGTACAAAGATCTGCACTGACCGCTCCCACCGGCAATTCTGTGGCTGTGTCGACAGATAAGTGGCTTCTCTTCTTCTTTTCTCTGTTGACGGGGCATGACTACTAATATCATACTGATTGACAGCCAAATTCGCTCTGCATAACAGTAGGAAGATGGCTGTCAATCAGCATGATGTTGGCAGTCACACCTTGTCAGCAGAGCAAAGCGGAAGAAGAGCTTTTCTGTGGACATGGAGCAGCAGTATCACCAACGAAAGTGATCAGTGTCCTCCAAACAAGGGAAAGGCAAAGAATGCTAGACATTGTAAGGAGAGCACCATAATATGCTGCCTTTTTGTAACAATAGAAACACATTTTAAACCTGTTAACGACTTAATCTTTATTCCAATCTCATAAAAAATGGCAAGATTCACAGGATATGTTATTACATTATGATCTGTGGGGGTTTGAATTATATCCTAATGCAATATCTCAGGTCCCCTATCAAAAAGATTTTTAATGATGTTAGTCTTTTCATATGGACCAAAGGACCTTTTTGGACAACCTCCTAGGCTCACGATCATGGTAGCTTCTGCACGCACTTTAGTAGTTGTGCCCCAAGTTGCAGTATTGATTTAAAGAGGTTGTCCAGGCTTGGCGATGGAGTCTGCAGTCATTTTATGTAACTTGTGAATCATCACAATGTTCACAGTACACACTGTCATAATTCTCTGGTGTCAGAGCAAGAAGCTGGTAGTCAAGTGGTGCGTTTGTATACTTCCGGCCACATTCAGATTAGATGTGTACCACCTCACTCAATTAACTTTTATTGAGAGAGGCCACACATGTCTAGTCAGCAGGTGATCCCATGTATGTAAATTCGCATACTTGCGGTCATGCGCCAGACTGCTCTTCATGGTGTCGGCACTGAAGAATCCTGACAGCATGCAATGTGCACGTAGTGAGGATTCACAAGTCTGCAGATTGACTGTAGACTTGAATCCTAAGCCTAGACAAGCTCTGTAATGTTGTTTTAAGTTTTTGCAACCTAGATTTTCTGTGTATAGAAAACTATTGTATCCCTCAAAAACATAATTTCCTTCAAGCTGACAATATAATGAAGGAAAAAAAATATTGTCATGATGGACAATCTCCTGATGACAACTGTACCCCAGTATTCCATATATTACCACATTTCCAGTAACAAAGTAACAGTATTTCAACACATGGAATAGCAATAAAAACATCAATGAAGTCACAAGATGTTTACTTACGCACACAGGATGGCAATTGACCAGACCAGTTGTGATCTTGTTGGCAAATCCTTACTGATGACCCAATCAAGCGAAATCCAGCGTTGCACTGATACACAACAGTATCTCTGTAGCCATAATTCTCCCCAATCACTTGTCCATTCACAATTAATTCAGGTGTTCCACAGTGACCAGCTGCAATGTGAAAAATAAAAGATGAATGTCAGTCAAATTCTCTGATTTCTCAAGTATACGAGGGTATTCCATTTCACCCAAGATGACAAATATTTGAAAGGAGGGTCTGGCATGTTGAAAATAAGCAAATAAGCACAGTACTGTATCTGGCAGCTACTTATTGCCCTGTACACCTTTAAAAACACATAGAAGTTTGGCTATGAGATGGGCATGCATGTGTATGGAGGGAAATAAAAAACAATTTAAAATTTAAAATGCTCTTCTAGGATATTTAATAAAATAAATAAATAAAATACATAAAATGCATGTCACCTGACAATACAAAGATGACGTCAACCCCCCCAAGTTTCACCCCAGTTGCCACCGCTACAGGGCAAGTGGGAAGAGCAAGGCTAAGTGCCAGAATTGGTGCATCTTAGAGATGCTCCTTTTCTGGGGCAGCTAAGAGCTGAAGTTTTTAGCCTGGGGCAGTCTTAATGGCCCCTTCCTTGGCTATTAATATCAGCTTGCAGCTGTTTGCATAGCCTTTGCTGGTTATTAAGTCATTTTTTTGGGGGGTCCCTCATTTTATGTGTTTTAAAGAATATTTCCTTTGAAAATGATGTGTAAATGACTTAGATAATTTCTCTATGTAAAAGTTCATTAAAAATCGTATTGCAGTCAGATAGCAATCACACTTCATTCAGATATAAATCAGATGCTAGGTGTCAAAAATCCAATTGTACTCACATAAAAAATGCATGACACTCACATGACACTTGCATTACACTCATCCGACTCTCCTGAATCAAAATAGGGCCGATTTTAAAATCGCTAGTTTGACTCCAGCCTTAGGGTCCCTTTAGACATAGCGACACACCAGCGATCCCAACAACGATATGCACGAGTCAGATCGCTGGTGTGTAGCTACATGATCACTGCTGAGCTGCCAAACAGGCAGCTCAGGCAGCGATCAGGACAGCGACACAGCGGGTAACAAGTGACGCATGTCGCTTAGTTACCCGCAAGTGTACCTTAGATACCAGCGCGCTTGTGCAGGGAGCTGGTAACCAAGGTACACATCGGGTTTCCAGGCACCGCTCGGAGCTTAGAAACCCTCTGTGTACCTTGATTACCAGCTCCCCTGCACAAGCGCGCTGGTATCTAATGTATACATCGGGTTTCTAGGCACCGCGCGGTGCCTAGATACCCGATGTGTACCTTGGTTACCAGCTCCAGGCGCTGATCGCTGGTCTCCCGCCTGTCACACGCAGCGATGCGCGCTGGCCAGCGGGAGACCAGCGATCAAAAAATGGTCCAGGACACTCAGCAACACCCAGCAGGGGGGCTGATCGTCGCTGAGTGTCACACTAAGCGAGATCGCTGGCTAGGTCGCTGCTACGTCACAAAATTGTTGACGTTTCAGCAATCTCGCTAGCGATCTTTCTCAGTGTAACGTGGGCTTTAGTCTGGCTCTACACAGTGTCCTGTCAGGTTGACCGAACAGAGGAATGTGCATTCCAGAAGCCGGAATGGACTCTGCTCTGACCTGATGTCTGTTTCGAACAGCCAGTCCTAGTGCATGACCTCTGAAATCTAGGACTGGTTTTGATTGATAGCAGCTTCCATCTTTAAAATCTTGTCAGGGTTCACTAGATAAAGCATAACATTTTGCTAAAATAAAGGCGTTTTGAAAAATGTTTAATATTTAAATGTGTATTATTTTTTATAGTTATTCATTTTGTTCAATTTCTCTGATAACCCCTACAATAGCATACACCAGAAATACCTTTATTCATATTATTCTGTGGCCCCATCAATCTTATAGTAGCAGTGGTTAAACCATAAAGCATTCTTCTGACCTTCCCTGTTCTCTAGAAAAGCTCCACAGTTACACTGCTAGATCTGTAACAAGACCCTCAACTGTCCTGTGGCGTTTTTAGTGATGATCTCCATATATGAGTCCTAGGAGTTGTTTCAGTCACCCAAAGGTTCCATATTCCAGGTACAATATTTGAAAAATATATTAATTGCTGACAGTTTAATGGAAGTGAAAGGTACCTAAACATCTTGTCTCAGTGCCACTCCAAAGTCCAGAAGATAAGCATTCTCGCACAACGGATCCTACAAGCATGTACCCTGAATCACAGGTGAATATCGCTGTTGATCCAAATGTGGTTTGCGTTCCAATTTTCTTTCCATTTGGTGGTACAGGAAGTTCCCCACATGACGTAACTAAAATATGTAAACGATCAAAAAGGTTATAAAATGTAAACTGCAATAAATTACCCCTTAGCGACCAGAGGTATTTTTGATTTTGCATTTTCATTTTTTGCTCCCCTTCTTCCCAGAGCCACAACTTTACTTTTTGGTCAATATTGCCATGTGAGGGCTTGTTTTTTGCGGAACGAGTTCTGCTTTTGAAAAACATCATTAGTTTTACCATGTTGTGTACTCAAAAACAGGAAAAAATTCCAAGTGTGGTGAAATTGCAAAAAAAGTGCAATCCACAGTTGTTTTTTTTTCACCATGTTCACTAAATGCTAAAACTGACCTGCAATTTTGATTCCCTGGGTCATTATGAGTTCATTTACACCAAAAATGTCTAGATTCTTTTTTATTTAAAGGGAATATGTCACCCCATTTTAGCCATATCAGCTAAAGATATGACTGAATAGTGCGTCCCATAAGCAACCTATCGGTATGTAGCTTATATCCAGATACCCCCGTTTTGATAGCAAAATGCCTTTGTAAAGTTCGGATTCTTTTCTGTAAATCAGGGCTGTCCGGTCCGGAGGGTGGCTTTTTCTCTCTTCTCGCCCCCGCTCCTCTGCATCTCTTGCGTATAGCCGTCTGTGAATCGCACAGATGTCTCTCTGCTTCCCGCGATTGCGCTTTTCAAATTCCCACCGCGCATGCGCAACTCTTTCCTTGCCCCGGAAATGACTGCTTGCCTTGGATGACTACTGGGGCAAGGAAAGTGAATGACAATATTTGCGCATGCGCTGTAATGATTTTATGCTTTGCCCACTGTTGGGCAAAGCAACTGTGCATGCACGGGGGAATTTGAAAGCGCAATCGCTGGAAGCAGAACGCCGTCTGTGCGATTCACAGACGGCCATATGCAAGAGATGCAGAGGAGCGGGGGGTAGAAGAGAAAAAACGCCGCCCTCCAGACTAAACCGCCCTCTGATTTACAGAAAGGAATCCGAACTTTACAAAGGTATTTTGCTATCAAAATGGGGGTATCTGGATATAAGCTATATACCGATAACATGCTTATGGGATGCACTATTCAGTCATATCTTTAGCTGATATAGCTAAAATGGGGTGACAGATTCCCTTTAAGTGGTAAAAAAGAATTCCAAAGTTTGTTAAAAAAAATTACGCAATTTTCAGATACCTGTAGCGTCTCCATTTTTCGTGCTCTTGGTTGGATGAGGGCTTATTTTTTGCATGCCGAGCTGACGTCTCTAATTATACCATTTTGGTGCAGATAGGATTTTTTGATCGCCCATAATTGCATTTTAATAAAATGTTGCGGCGACCAAAAAAATGTATTTCTTGCATTTTTAAATTTTTTCTCATTACGCCGTTTAGCGATTGGGTTAATCCTTTTTTTATATTGACAGATTGGGTGATCCTGAATGCGGCGATACCAAATATGTGTATGTTTTTTTTTTTATTGTTTTATTTTGAATGGAGTGAAAAGGGGGTGATTTGAACTTTTATTTTTTTATTTTTTAAAACATTTTTTTATACTTTTTTCCTGCTTCAATAGTGTCCATGACAGACTAGAAGCTGCACTTGTCTGATCTGCTCCGCTACATACAGGCGATGATCAGATTGCCTGTATGTAGCACAATTACTGACTTCCAATGAGCGCCGACCACTGGGCGGCGCTCATAGCAATCCGGCAGTGAAAACCATTGAGGCCTGCAGGAGACCTCCAGTTGTCCTACCAACCCATCGGCGACCTGAGGTCACATGACGGGGGTCACCGATGGGCGGATTTCCGGCCCGATTGCCTTAAGTGCATGTTAAATGCCGCTGTCAGAGTTTGACAGCAGCATTTAACGGGTTAATAGTCAAGGGTGGATCGCGATTCCACCCGCTGCTGTTCCAGGCACATGTCAGCTATTCAAAACAGCTGACATGTGCCAGGAAATATGTGGGCTCACCACCGGAGACCACATCAAAGGGAGGAGGCCGACATCGATATGCATTTACGCCCGATGTCTGAAAGGGGTTAACAAAAGAGGGCATTTTTATAAAAAATATCTTAAAGAAGTGTCTTTTTCATTCATAGCAGCCAATCATATTGCAGCTTTCACTGTAAGTACTAAGTTTATAATTATTTTCTACTCCACATGGCTACCTAGCTAAACCCTTTTCTTAAAAAAAGATAAAAATGTAATTTTTAGTGTCAATTTTCCTATTGTACTACACCCAAGTAGAGATGAGCGGATCTTTTGAAATTCAAATTTTCCATCTTCACCAAATAAATTTGTGAAAATCTCAATAATGGAAAGCTTGTTATTGCTTGGAAAATTGAGATGGGGTAGAGAGGAAACCTTGCTTGCCATAAAAGCTAACACTCTACATAAAAGAAAGAAAGATAGAGAGGACTCCTCTGACCAGGGCCAGCTTCACCACCTGGCACACCAAGGCATGTGCTAGGGCCGTGGACAAAGTGTGATCCATTCAGTGGCATAGCAACCCCACAATGCATAATACTTTCAACTGTTTCAGCATCCTGGATAACGATACAGTTAAAAACAATGATGGGACAGGGAGGATCAGCTGATGCTTCTCTTCCATCATTCCCGTTCTGTGTCTGAGCTCTGTGACGTCTCAGTGTAGAAAGTACAATGACGTCACTACAGCGCACCCTGTATGCTGAGCAGTGCAGAGGGACAGAAGACACTGAAGAGACCTGAGCAAAGAGGGAATAGGCAGAGGTGGATACCTGATTATTTTTGTATGTATGTAGCAGTATGGGGCACAATATACTGTATGGAGCAATATATTGGGCCCATTATACTGAGTGGAGCAATATATTGGGCTCATTATACTGAGTGGAACAATATATGGGGCCCATTATACTGAATGGAAAAATAAATGGTACCTATTATACTGAATGAAACAAAATATGGTATGAAGAACTATATAGAGCCCATTATACTGTATGGAGGACTTTGTGGTGCCCATAATACGGTTTGGAGGACTATATGGTGCTCATATTACTGTAAGGAGGATTATGTGGAGCCCATAATACTGTATGGATGACTATATAGGAGGAAAATGACTTTAGTAAAGCATACACTGCTGAGGACAATTTGTATTGGTAGGGTACATTTATCAATATCCTGTTTACCTCTAATACTACAGGTACTGAAACCCTGAAACCTGTAGACTTTAGATCACCTGAATCCCCTCTGCTGTATGGAATAGTATAATTTTCAATAAATTTCACTAATTTAATGTAAGAAGTAAGTGAAATATTTGGCATTGTACTATACCTATAACTCTCTGCCGTATCTGTGCATCATGAATCGTCGTATGTGTTAAAGGAACCAACTGAGACTCTTTTGCTAGGGGCCCACGAAAACCTAAAGCCAACCCTGCTGTTGGCTATAAGAGCTTACACTTTACTGCAAAGAGAGAGAACCTGCTGACCATAATATCTCACACTCTACAGGAGAGAGAGAGGATCCCACTGACCATGAGATCTTACACTCTACAGGAGAGAGAGAAGACCCCACTGACCATAAGAGCTTACACTCTACAGGAGAGAGAGAGGACCCTGCTGACCATAAGAGCTTACACTCTACAGGAGAGAGAGAGGACCCTGCTGACCATAAGAGCTTACACTCTACAGGAGAGAGTGTATGAGAAGACCCCGCTAATCATAAGAGCTTAAACTCTACAGGAGAGAGAGAGGTCCCCACAGAACATCAGAGCTTACAGTGTACAGAAGAGATATTTTTTCAGTGACTATGAAGATGGAAAATGACTCTGCTGTACAAACTGTGCTCCGCTGGGAACTGCTGATATCTGATGGCCCAGATACTGACCCCCACTCTACAAGGTATGATAATCCGCTAGATGTCATAGCTGTAGAACATTTTGGGGGCCCGTGTGGAAGCACAAAATTATATTAGCTTGCTCTATAAAGCTTCAGCAGTGAGGGAAATGGTACTGGGCAAGATTTTTTGTGAACCACAAATTGAACATCAAAGTATTCAAATTTGAATGAAACTGCAAAATAGAAGAAATTCAACTCAAACTCGACTTCTGTAGATAGATCCACTCATCTGTTACCCAGCATGTAACATAGTACAAGATCATAGACAGCCCTGAGTTAGGCAGCTCCACTTTCAGCGGTGAGTTTGATACAATGCACAGTTTTCTGTGACATCACACATTATTGTTATATGTAAAGGAGGTTGGTTTACTGCTTAATATATTAGCTTAGCCAAGCCACGTCTGTGTCGCAGCCAAAGCATTTTATATAAGAAAATTTTGTTTAAATAATCTCAATAATAATTAAAATGAATCCTGATACTCTATGTTTCATCTAGCCACATTTACCTCTTGATATTTGATGGTCGCAAAATACGTGATGATGTGACTAAAAATCTAAGATTCAATGTGTAGTTTATGATGAAATCTTTTATTAAATATCACATTTTATCCTAAGCAATATTTCGAAGATCTATTGAATAGAACCGTGACAATAGAAATACTTACAGCCTTAATAAAAATCCTCTATTCACTGCAACTATTTCATATTTAGTATATAGTGTGCATTTCGACAGCTTTGTGCTGCTTTCTGAGAAGCAGACACCATTGAAGCTGTTTCTAGGGACTTCCCAAGGGCAAGAAGGTCATCAATAGAATTCAGATTGAGCCTACGAGCTTCAGAGACAACATTGTCAAACTCGAAAACCCCCCACACGAAATGGAAGCTCAGCACCAAACAAGTCTGTACCTTTTCTGATAAGATATGTCTTACTACTGTTCTGAATTACTAATACATATTTTGAAAAAGCATTAACAAAAAAAACTTATTTACGGTATGTATTACACAGCTTCGTAATTATACAACATCCAGCGCTAAATAATCTTTCATACATACTTTGGCAGTGTGGTCTCTCGTTTCTCCAGCTCCATGTTCCATTGGCAAGGCACTGAATCGATGCTGGTCCCAAACGGAAGTAGCCTGGATCACAGCTGAAGACAACTTTTGTCTTGTACTCATAGTGGGATCCATTGACGATGCGCCATCTTCCATGTTCCAAGGTGAAGGAATTTATACTTGGACAAGTAACAACTTTAAAAGAAGGGAAATGAAGCTATGTTATATCAGATCAAATAGAGTAAAATTACTGAAGATGAAAATTTCTATAGAAAGAAAACATGTCACTTAAAAAGAAGAAACACAGGAAATTGTATTCTCAGGAGCATTAATTGGTGTATGGCAGAAAATACACTATCACAATTTTTAATATGTGATATTCTGAACAAAAAGCTGAAAGTTGTACTATTCCCATAAGGCTGGGGTCATAAGAGCATTGATTCTCATGCGAGTACGGCCGATAATGATAATGATTGTCTGCTCAAGCTCTTAAATAGAGTTTGAGCCGAGTGTCATCTTAGTATTATCCCATTCTCTCGCATGACAGAATCGTATCAAGGGTGCGGTGAAGACGGAGAACTTTATTGCTCCATCTTCTCCATTGTCTGTGTCTGCGAAAATTGAACTGCACTCAGATGACATCCAAGTGCAGTCCAATGTTTTACATGCACCCAAAATCTTGCACAGATGTGCGTGATCCGATTTGCGGCGTCAGTCGCAACATGCTTCGATACTTCTCTCATGCTGAATCGATATGAGAAAAAAAAAAAACAGTTCTGCTCTGCCACAAAATATGACATTGGTCCAAGAGTTATCTGATAAAAAACATCAAAGAGCACTCGTCCAATAAATATGCTTGTGTGAACAAGCCCTAATGGTGAAGCATAAGCTACCTCCAATATCTAATTTTCTTGATCCTTGCACAAGTAGAGTCCTATCTTTGCTTCTGGTAAGCCACTCTGGCAGCCAGTTTTTGCCTATAGGGCCAAGCAAGTGTTTTACATGAGTCATGCATCATGTATGATTGATGACTGTTATCCTTACATGTGTATACACAGCTAGTCTTTTCCTATACAGATTCTCAGGTTGACTAATCCAACCACTGCCAAGTACTTAAGTGAGCAGGTGGACTTCCGGAGTCGACACCTTCAAAAATTTCCTATTGGCAAATCAAGCTATTTATAAAGCTCTCTGGAATGTTTTAGTGTGTCCAGTCTGGTGCACGGGTGTGCTGAGCTGTCGGTGTTTTGATTGACAACTCGGCCATCTAATCTGAGACTGGGAGGTGCTAGCTCTCTTCTAGCATTCATTGTCCCAGGTGATTTCCCAGCTACATAGTCACAGATCTCAGCTAGATGTACTTTCAGCTAAGTGTGTTTGATTTTCTCTGTGCCTAGTGTTTTGCTTGATGATCTTTTGTTGTCTGACCTTGGATCTCATTTTGACCATCTGTCTAACCCCTTTGTTCTGATCCGCTATCTTCTTGGTACTTTGAACTTAGACCAATACCTGACTACGCCTTTGTCTCTTCCCTGTCATGTTTCGGTAGCTGAGGAGAAAATAGCAAAAATAGCCAAAGTAGCAATACACCAGAGAGGCTGGAAACTAATGGGTTGCAGAACCTTAAACTAACCGCAACACTAGAAGTAGCCGTGGAGCATACCTACGGTGATCCTAGATGCCTCGTCACAGCCGGAGAGATAGCTACACCTAAAGACAGAAAGATGAAAGCTAACTGCCCTGTAGCAGAACCCCAAAGAAATAGGAAGCCCCCAAACATGTAATGGCGGTTAGACAAGAAGAAAATACGAACACAGACAGAAAATAGAATGAGCAAACGCTGGGCCCAATTCTGTCTAGATAGAAAAGTATAGGAAAGAATTCTGACTGCAACCCAAAAAACCATGACAAAATACCAACACTTATAATTAACAAAAAACCTGAGATCACACGATCTCTACCACCTAAATCAGATCTCTGGTGTAACACACAGCAATTCAGCAAATAAAAAGTGACACAGGAACAGAGCAAAAGTGCAAACACAAACTGAGCACAAATGCAGAGCCAGGCCCCAAAAGGGGACCAGGCTGAGTCCACTGCAAGGCAGCAAACCAGCAAGGAAAATCCAACCAGAGGGAAAAAACACAGCAAGTCATTTATCTGAATGAAAGCACGAATGCAAGCTGAGCTCCAACCAAGACCTGGAAGAACAATTGATTACGGGCAAGGCTGAAGGGAGTTCAGGTCACTTATATCAGACCATTCGGACCCAGCTGAAAGCCATTCAGCAATTGGTTCATTACCCTCAGCAACCACCGGAGGGAGCCCCAGCTCCGAAGTCGCCTCCAACGTGTTCACAACACTTCCCTCTGTTAATGACAAACCCTCCTGGCTTTTGACTTCGGACTCCTTGACTATCCCAACTCATGGATTGTCCCACAGCGTCCCACATTTCCAATGACTGCAATAGTCACTTGTGTCAACAAGACATCATTGCTCCAGTCAAGCATGCAAAGACTGCCAGTGGACACCAAAAGGACAGAATTCTAGCAAAAGGAGGTTTATACAAACAATTATCACTTCTTTTCTTCTAATATTACATTTCCGTCCTTTGCCCATTTTGTTTTAATCATGGAAAACCCTTTTAACTTTTTTTTCTGCAGCTTGCTTGTATTACAGTACATTACATGCTGCTCAATGCCTTTCAGTCTTAATCTCAAAAACTGGCACTCTATCTTGCTAGTCTCCTGACCTTCTTTCTCCAATAATAAAAATATACTTTAAGTCAAATCTAATCACAATATATCAAGTTAAATTAATTAATTACATTTGAGCTGTTTTATGTTCAGGAAAAGAGAGAATTGGCAAGAGCAGCGTTTCCCAACTCCAGTCCTCAAGGTTCACCAAAAGGGCATGTTTTTAGGATTTCCATAGTATTGCATAAGTGATGGAATTATTGCTTGTGCGGGTGTTGCAATTATCACCTGTGCAATACTACGGAAATCCTGAAATCAGGACCTCTTTGCGGACCTTGAGGACTAGAATTAGGAAACACTTCGCTAGAGACTGACCTGGAAGGGAAACAGCTGAACAGCACTGAGAAAGTTGCAGTACATTGTAGTACACACAAGCTTCAAAAGAAAAATTGTTAAGCTTTTTAAGAAAAATAATTTGAAGAAAATGTTTTATATCACATACAATGCACTAAAATTACAAAGGAAGACCTGGAAAGAGCAGTTTCTATCAGTAATTTTAAATGCATGTCATTTGACAAGTATTTTATCAGTTAAGTGCGCCAAATTGAATTCAGAGCTTTGATTCATACTTGCTAATGCTAACTAGCAAAAAGCAGAAGAATCGAAACATTAACAGCCTGTCATCTTGACAACTTGGAAGATACAACTGCATCTTTGTTAAATGAGCATTACAAGTATAGGGTCTTGTCACATTATATCTCATTAAGCACTATTTCAGCATGTCAGTGGTTAAAAAAGTAGGCTATCAGGGATACTTAGGTCTTCGTTATAGTAGTAATTGAAAGATCTAAGCAGCAATGAAAACTTATGACATGACTCATCTAATTCAGCCAATAAATCCATACTTGTGCAGTAAGGTTACTTTTTTTCTTACTTGCCTTGTGAACTGAAAGCTATAAAGATTTATCCAAAAGGAAGCTACTAATAAGGTCCAATTTAAGTAATCATTTATTAAATAAAAGCTAGATATAAATTGATTAGCAAGGGCCAGGTCAGTATTCCTTTGCTGCTTAAAGGGAGCCTTTCGAGCCTCCTCCTACCTGCCGTTATGCGTGGCTCCTTTTTTGGATTAGTTAGCGTGGCATAAGGTCATCATTTTGGTTTGACATATATGACATCACGCATCAGCTGGATTTGAGGTATCATTGGTCCCCCATCCAGGTTTCAGCCAGGGCAGATGCTGCTTAGCTTCACTGTCAATCCCAACACCTATCCAGTACAAGAGAGTACAAGCTGTCTCCAGGGTCTTTGTTAATAGTAGCCTTAAGCATAGGTTACAGAAGGAGACATGGCTGTTATAGCCTAAGTCCAGAAATGCCTGCACTGAGCATGTCTGTGACATGGCGAACAGTGATTGGTGGTTAACGTCAACAGATCCTCTGACCTGGCACCGCCTGATTGTCATAGATGACGTCATCGGTGATGAGATTGATGAGATGGCTAGGGGCGGAGCTTAGCCCTTAAATAGCTTGTCTGTCTGTGGTGCGGTCAGATCATACTAGAATAGGCAGTGCTCATGTGTGGACGTACCAGAATCTGGGCTCCACATGCTCTCTAGCTTTGCTCTCTGGGACCTGCCGATGCCAGAGTACGCTCGGCTAATTAGCACAGGTCCTTTAGGCAGGTTTAGCTCATGCCAGGCAGGTAGCCAATGTGTGCAGTCTTGCTACGAATATAGGGTAGCTATACACCCTGAGCAGACTGCGGGGTGCGTATCTTAAAGAGAGTTGCCCAGTCCGGTCTCACGCCGGCTGGTAGCACGTTGCCTGGCTTTAGTCGCACGCACTTCCTAGCGGCTGGCACGTAGCTTCTGTGCAGTCAACAGGGCTACATCTATACCAGCTTGCAGCACATAGTGCAAACCTAATATCTGGAAAGTGGCTTCTGTGCCATTAACAGGGCTACATCTACGCCAGTCAATAGCATATCTCCCGTGACGTTAACGGAGATAGTGCCAATTCTACTTCTCCCCTAGTGTGAAGTAACACATGCAAGATCTAATATTATATTTCTGTTGTCAATTTTACCCTCATACCTAAGGGGTGTTCGGCAGCAGTGATTTTAACTGCATCGCGGACCCCGGGTTCGGTGACAATCCATTATTTAATAAAGTTGTTGCAACCAAGCTCATAGCAGTATCTGACCGCCAGGGTCTAGCCGAACATAGCTGACATTCAGCAGCTACAGCGCTACGTTCAGCAACTAGAGGCCAGACTAGGTGTCTGGAGCAGGCCGCTCTGGTTGCTGATCTCACTGCAGTAGCTACTCAAGCAGCCGCACAAGCAGCCAGTATCGTAAATAATGCTGCAACAGCTGCTAGAGTTTCATTACCCCATTTTGACCTCCCGGAAAATTTTTCAGGCGACAGCAGATCCTGCAAAGAGTTTATTAATTTATGCTCCATTCAGTTAGAAATGATGAAGGCACGGTTCCCCTCCGAAAGGGATAAAGTGGGCTTTGTCATATCATTACTTTCCCGCAAAGCCTTGGAGTGGGCTACTCCTCTGTGGGAACGGAATGATCCGGAAGTGGGTAATGTGGGTCTCTTTCTTAGAACCCTAAAAAGTGTGTTCCTTGGTCCTCAGGCTACACATGATAGGGCTCTTAAGTTGCTTACATTAGTGCAGGGTTCGATCACCGCCAGTCACTATGCCGTCCAGTTCAGGACACTAGCGGATGAACTGGATTGGTCTGAACCGTCGCTAATTCCGGTGTTCTGGAAGGGTCTGGCTGGACATATAAAGGATGCTCTAGCCACCAGGGAGATTCCAACCTCTCTGGAAGAGTTAATGACCCTTGCCAACCAAATAGATTTATGTCATGCAGAAAGCAAATTGGAGCTGGAGGTCTCTAAACCTCGGTTTCGTTGGCACCGTCATTTTCTAAACCTATTTCCGAACCCACGGTTCCAGACACGGAACTGTAGCCTATGGATATATCCCTGACTAGGAAATGGTCCCCTCGTTCCCGTCCTACACATCTCTTGGGGTACCCCAGTAATAAGGGTTCAAATCAGGCGGAGGAACGAGAGTGTCTAACCATCATTAGAGGAGGTGTGTTAGATTCAGGGACCTCTACCTCCAAACTAATATATGAGGTGACGTTGCTCTTCGAGGCAACTGCGGTTTCTGCCAAGGTGTGGGTGGACTATGGGGCAGATGGCAATTTTTTGCTGTTAACCTTTGCCCAGAGACATGCCATTCCTATGGAGTTACTGCCCAAACCAATGAACATTAAGGTAATCAACTGTTCACTGCTAGACACGCAAATCACTCAGCAGTCGATTCCCCTCACTATGTCATTTCCTCAGGGTCACCGGGAGGATATTTCTTTTCTCATTATTCCCGGTGGATCGGATGAGGTGCTGTTAGGCCTTCCATGGCTACTTTGTCACAATCCACACATTAACTGGAACATGGGGGAAATTAATTTTGGGGCTTAGAATGGTGTTTCTCAGTGTATGATTGCCTCGACACGGAGAGTAGTTTCAGAGCCGTCTGTTGACTTGGTCGCTCGTCCTGAGCATTCCAAAAAGGCTGCTGAGACTTTGCCTTTCCACCAACCGTATGACCGTCCAATTGATTTGGTCACCGGCTGAGAGCCTCGTCGTGGTAAGGTTTATTCCCTGCCTTTAGATACGACCGAGGACGGTAACGAGCTCAAAAATGTCATGCTTTCTGGGGATATGCGGACGGTGGCACCTATGACCTTAGACCATGTTCCTCCCGGGAAGATGTTCATTCCTCCTAAATTACAAAATAAGGTGCTCTCTTGGGCACATGCCCTAAAACCGGAGGTCATTTTGGAGTCAAATGTACCACTAAGTTTCTCCAACGGTCATATTGGTGGCCTCGGTTGCCGCAGGATGTTAAAAAATATGTTCAATCTTTTACCAGAGAGAAATCGTCCCATCAGATACAGTCGGTTGACAATTATCTCTGTCCAGGCCTCGTATTATCCCCGGGCGACAAGGCCTGTCTCGTGACTCACAATATTAGAGGACACGGGGAATCTGCTAAGTCCGCCTCCCGTTTTATGGGTCCTTTCAAAACTTTGCACCATATTCATGCCCCCCGGCTTATTGAGGAATTTGAGCATCAGGTGGGGGGTGATGTTAGAGGGGGGGATAATGTTAGGCGTCAGCTGGATTTGAACCTGAGGCATCAGTAGTTTCCATCCAGATCTCAGCCAGTGCAGACGCTGCTTAGCTTCACCATCGATCCCAACGAATAGCCAGTACAAGATAGTACAAGCTGTCACCAGGGTCTTTGTTAATAGTAGCCTTAAGCATAGGTTACAGAAGGAGACAGGGCTGTTATAGCCTAAGTCCAGAAATGCCTGCACTGAGCATGTCCGTGACATGGCGAACCGTGATTGGTGGTTAACGTCAGCTGATCCTCTGACCTGGCACTGCCTGATTGGTCACGGATGACGTCATCGGTGATGCGATTGACGAGATGGCTAGGGGCGGAGCTTAGCCCTTAAATAGCTTGTCTGTCCGTGGCACAGCGCGGTCAGATCATACTAATATAGGCAGTGCTCTTGTGTGGATGTACCAGAATCTGGGCTCCACATGCTCTCTAGCTTTGCTCTCTGGGACCTGCTGATGCCAGAGTATGCTCGGCTAATTAGCACAGGTCCTTTAGGCAGGTTTAGCTCATGCCAGGCAGGTAGCCAATGTGTGCAGTCTTGCTACGAATATAGGGTAGCTATACACCCTGAGCAGACTGCGGGGCGCGTAACCTGTAGCTAACATGGCGCAGTCTTGCAACGAATATAGGGTAGCTATACACCCTGAGAAGACTGCGGGGCGCGTAACCTGGGCATCACCTGCCAAGCTTAACAGAGAGTTGCCCAGTCCGGTCTCACGCTGGCTGGTAGCATGCACACCTGGCGTTAGTAGCACGCACTTCCTAGCGGCTGGCACGTAGCTTCTGTGCAGTCAACAGGGCTACGTCTATACCAGCTTGCAGCACATAGTGCAAACTAATATCTGTCAAGTGGCTTTTGTGCCATTAACAGGGCTACATCTACGCCAGTCAATAGCACATCTCCCGTGACATTAACAGAGATAGTGACAATTCTACATCTCCCCTAGTGTGAAGTAACACAGGCGAGATCTAATATTATATTTCTGTTGTCAGTTTTACCCTCATACCCAAGGGGTGTTCGGCAGCAGTGACTTTAACTGCATCGCGGACCCTAGGTTAGGTTGCAATCCATTATTTAATAAAGTTGTTGCAACCGAGCTCATAACACCGGCTAATCAAAAGGGGAGTTTCGGGCACAGGTTCACATTGCTCCCATCCAGGGCCAAATCAATACTCCATGGTCACAAATTGATTTGTTCATTTCTATGAATAGCCCCTAAATCATAGTCTGGAGAAATCTTAGTTTTTTTAGGACTTAGCATAGGTAGACAAATAAAACCACTGAAGCTGAAATTCACAACTTGAACTTATGAAAAATATTCAAAAATTTATAGATCCGGTTGACTCAATATCAATAAAAACTGAAGCCACTTTTACCTAAAGTGACCGGATGCTACTACTATTGACCAAATAGAGGTGACTTGTCTCGTCATCTGACAGGTCTGTTTTAATAAGTGTTTTTCACATGAAATTATTCTGGATCAACTCTTCTTACACCTATGTGTTGTGATATTCTTTTGTTATTTCTCCTACAAATTTATCAAATCAGTTTTATGGACATGTGACCTCTGCAGCCAGTCACTGACTACAGTGGTGATGCATTGATTAAAATTGTGGCCGATGATTGGATGCAGTGGTCTGATAATTTCCCAGCCAGAAGATGAACTCAGAGATCAGCAAGCAACAGACATCAGCAGCCACATACATATTCTATTTGTTTTCTGGTAATTCTGGGATATTGGTAGAAAAAAATGGACATTCCTTTTAAAGAGATATTTCCACCTGATATGGCATAAATAGGTGCTTCATTAAGTTGCTTATCCACAGCTCTCTCTATTAAAGGGAATCTGTCACCTGATTGTTCGTATATAAGCTGCAGCCACCGCCATCAGGGCTTATCTAGAGCATTCTGTAATGCTGTAGATAAGCCCCCGATGTAACCTTAAAGATAAGAAAAACAAGTTATATTATACTCACCCGTCGGGGCGGTTCGATGCGGTCTGGTCCAATGGGCATCGCAGTCCAGGTCCGGTGCCTCCCATCTTCCAGCTGGGCCTCTCTGACCTTTCCCTTTGCCTGCGCACTGCAGTACTTTGCACTGCCCTCAACAGGGCAGATAAAGTATGCCTGCGCAGGAGCACTACAGAAGCAAGGAGGAGGAGTCATTGCTAGAAGATGGGAGGTATCGGACCCGGACCTGCAACGCCATCGGACCGGACTGCATTGGACCGCCCCTGGGTGAGTATAATATAACTTGTTTTTCTTATCTTTAAAGTTACATCGGGGGTTTTTCTACAGCATTAAGGGTATGCCACACTAAACAATATCGCTAACGGGATCGCTAAAAAACGTCACTATTTAGCGATCCTGTTAGCGATGTTGTTCAGTGCGGCAGCTGCCAGCGACGAGCTTCCTGCTGTGATCTCGCTCGTCGCTGGAATCGCTCCGGACCCTATTTTCTCGTCGGCGCTCCCGCTGGGTAAGTATCTAATCGCTAGTGTGGCACCTTTTCTTAGCGATTTAGCGGTACTTTTGTACCGCTAAAGTCGTTAAGAAGATCGCTAACGGCGATAGCGTCGTTAACTATATCGCTAAATGTGGCCGCATTTAGCGATATAGAAACAATCCCGCTAGCGATCGCATTAGTATGCGTCGTTATTGTGATCGCTAGCGGGATTGTTTAGTGTGGCAGTACCTTTACAGAATGCTGTAGATAAGCCCCTGATGGCGGTGGCTGCAGCTTATATATGAAAAATGGGGTGACAGATTCCCTTTAAAATCTATAGCATTCACCTATCGATATCTTCACATTAGCATCATGGCTTCTTTTTACAACCATGACTGCTATAATGGATCAATTTTTCGATGGACTAAATTGTTCCCTCTTGGACTCCTTTGACTTGAAGGGTTGCAGTATTTTTACAGCTGGGATTGAGCTGCAGAATGTTCCATTCTCAAAAATATTAGAAACCCAGAGCAGAACCAAGCATTATAACAAAAAGAGCAAGCGCTGGTTGCATGGATTTTACATGGAACAGTCACGAATCTGCTCAATGTTAATAATAAAGACTTACAATATCATAAGAGTTTCCAGGCTGTTGCAGATTTATGAAACATGATGCTAATTAAGGACAGTCACATTTTAATAGTGGAGTATCGTATGAATACCGCTCTCAGCCTCACTTACCTACACAACGAGGTGTTTTGTTATGATTGCTCCACGTGCCATCTGGCTGGCATACGGCCTGAATGAGCTCTTTGGATGATAACTTAAATCCATCATTACAAAAATAAGTGACACTTGTACCCACTAGGTAATCTGTTGCCAATATGCCTCCATATAAAGGAGCCTTTGGAATCCCACATGAGATTGCTGCAAAGAAAATGTAACACTCATATCAGAATGACAAAATAGTAAGTGCATACAATCATTTTCAGAAAATGATAATAATATTCCATGAAATTTTTATGACAAGAGAAAGACCAAATCAAATTTGTGTTGAATATTAGGAAATTCACTAGCTCCGGCGTTATAAACAGTTTGCAATTTGATTTGTGTAAATTGCCAAAAATGACCGTTGCTCTTTTTCCATTGCAAAAGATTGCATCAGCCAGAGAAGGCTCAAATTTCCTTTGGTGTGACTTGACAGAATTCCCAATAATACAACTATCACATCACATAGTAAAGAACAATGCCAGAATAAAAGCTGAGGCAGGGAATGCAGCACAGCAATCATTTGAGGGGAAACTCTTTAGTAAGAGGATGTTACAGCTCAGCAACAGAAATTGACAAAAATCCATAAAACTCTGAATTTGCTGTACAGAGAGTATGTGTAACAAAACAGCAGTGAAGAACCATTATCACACAGTTTGTGTAACCTCTTGATAAATCCATTTTAAGGATAGATAAGAAAAATTGCAAAAAGTTTTATAAAAAAATATTTTTAGCTTTAATTGCCAATCTGCTCTGAATATTTCAATGTTTTATTTCAGCTTTGATGAGTGCTGTGATTGCCTAATTTACTGGTGAATACAAATCATTTGCATAGTATTCAGATGTCTTTTAGATGTCAGCTTTCCATCTACCAGGCTTCACTCAAGGCTACCTAAAGGCAAATATCTATTGTGGTCTAATGTATGCCTAGGTAATTCTCAAGGTAACCTTGAGAAAGGCGCCGGAAAGATGTTGAAGCGTGTTGGAACAATATAGAACCATTTCGGAACCTAAAAGTCTTCTCATTTACCACAGCAATGCCGTTCAACGTGATATTGTCCTCTTTTACTTATACCACTACTACAACTATAGTATGCCCTACTGTCATATATCTACTGCTATGTTTCAATTAGAGTTGAATACAGGAAAAATATATCATTGTATCGTTTCAGCCAGTAGATAGAAAAATATTAAAATTTCAAAAGTCCTCAGTGGTTGATGCCTTTTAATGGTTAAAGGAAAAGATGGTAACAAATAGCAAGCTTTCGAGACTACTCAGGTCTCTTTATTAGGCTCAGTATAAGAGAAAATCTGAAGAGTCACATATTTATACAAACAGGACACAGGAATAATGCAGTCAATAAGACAAGAGACAACGAAACAGAACTATCAATATTGGGAAAGGAAAAACAAGTGTGGCAGTAAATATCAGAGGAGTTCATAGATAAGGAGCGTGAAAGTTTTATTGTGCTCTGATTGAGGTTTGGTCCTGGGACTGTGGTGTCCCTACAAGGTCTGAAGAGCACATTCCTTAATTGATGTATAAAAAAGACATAAATCCATGAGACACATTCATTCCTGCTCTGAACGTTTCAAAGGCCATCATAAGTTTGTATTGCAAACTCTTCTGTCTCTGTGGCATGTGAAGTTACCTTTCCATACTAGCAGTTTTGTGTCTATGAGGCTGGTAGTGAAAGGTTATTTTATATCCCAGAGAAACAGAAAAATGTGCAAATACAAACTTATGATGACCTTTGACACATTCATAGCAGGAATGAATGAGTTGCATGAATTTATGTCTTTTTTACAAGAATTAAGGAATGTGCTCCTCAGATCTTGTGGGGGCATCACAATTCACAGACTAGATCTCAGTGAAAGGACAAAAAAACTTTCACACTTTTTATACAGTATCTGTACTCCACCAATATTTACTGCCACAGCTGATTCTCTTCTTCCCACACTGATAGTTCTGCTTCAAGCACTTGTCTTATTTCTGCACTATTCCTGTGACCAGTGGTATATAAATATATGACTTTTCAGAATTTTTGTTATTCTATGCCTGATGAAGAGACCTTAGTAGTCTCAAAAGCTTGTAATATGCTACCATCTTTTCAGTTAGCCATTAAAAGGTATCAGCCACTGAGTACTCTCAAATTTTAATATTTTTAGAGTTGAGTAAAAAGATTTGCAAGATCCTGGTCCAGCAGCCATGTTACTAGTATATGGCCACTACTGAAACTCTCCTAGTACTGTACGTGTGGCATCTACAACGTATCTTCTGATTAGTATTCTTGCGGAAACATCATTATTTTGCGGCACAAAGCACGCATAATGTTGCGGCAGCCTTCTAATCAGAAGATGAACTGGGATTTCACTGGTAGTTGAAGGTTTGAAGAGCACTGGTCAGGCGATCAAGGACTATCGACTTGGCCATAGGACAAGAAATTGAGAATTAATTTGCTCAACTCTAGTGTTATTATATTCTTTTAAGCGGTTATGAAAATGTAAAAATACTTTTAATATTATTCAAATAGCCACAAACGTAAATGTTTGGCTTGCGTTGGTGGCCACATATTTGCAGAACTGTTTTGCGGAAGTTTATGGATAGACCTTAACTATCCCAATGTGAAAGACATTCGTGTTGACTGTGATTTTGAAGCAATGGAGACATATGGTCACAATTTAGCTCCAGACATACAGTAGAATAATTTTACTAGGCTTGTAACAAATTATCTCAATAAAAAGATTTGGATAAGATATATAATTTAACAAAATTGTAAATCTATGCACATTTGATACATTTCTGGCACAGCTCCTCCACTTGCTGATCCAGCCCTTGTTCCGCTTCCCTTCCTGTGTCTTGTACTTTTGCAACCTGACCAAGCAATAGACCTTAAGTTTGTAAAGCGTATCAAGCATTGTTCTTTGTAATTGATTTGATTTGACTAAATGCATTGTCTCTCGAGGGCTTCTTTGCAAATGTCAAACAAATCTGGATCCCATGAATTCAACTATAATTCCAACTATCTCATTAACATCTTAATTTGTATGATAAACTGCATAATAAGATCGGTGACTGTAACTAAGTATAGTCTGTGGAGAATGTTCCTAGAACCTTACTGATATAATTAGAAGCCTAGAAATAAGATATGGACCTGTGCAGGCTTTTATTAGAGCATTTTCACTGATTTTCTAAGTATGTAAGAAGTAAGGCTAATTATTTCTGTGGATTGTTTTCTCATCTTTCCTACCAGTAATATTCTAAGTATGTAAGAAGTAAGGCTAATTATTTCTGTGGATTGTTTTCTCATCTTTCCTACCAGTAATATTCTAAGTATGTAAGAAGTAAGGCTAATTATTTCTGTGGATTGTTTTCTCATATTTCCTACCAGTAATAGCTGCTTTTGAAATTAATCTGCAGCCTAATGATCAGTGATTGAATCACTATCAAATCATACAATTTGATCGATTTGACTCAATTCACGTGAAGGTCTGTTTAAATGTCAAATCTCGGGCGAATGCCCATGAGCCGACATTGTCTGTAGTGTATATGCTCTGAATTGTAAATAAAATGCCATAGATATAGAAATTTTACCTGTTCACATGAAGGCATTACTTTTGGTGGTTATGGCTCACTGTGAGGCGCAAAACTTGTTGGTCGCATCCAGAGAGAGACATGGTGTTTTTAAGCAGCAAACAACTAAGGGAATTTCTCACACAAAAGTGAACCTAAGTCAGTGCTATATGTCAAACAAGATATAAATTTTATTCAAAATAGATTATTAATACACACAATAAAAACATAATTCAGAGCAGACAAATAGTAGAATAAGACATGACAGTAGCAGTTAGTGATGACAAACCCCAAAAAGCATGAGTGTCAGATACAGACAGCAAAACATGACCGGTTAAACAGTTGCAAGTAATATTGGTATGTTGCCAAGTAATCACTATATTGGATAGTTAATCACCTATCAAGTTACAGGGCCTATCTAAAATTAAGTGAAGCACAAGGTGGGGATCATATATGGCTTCCAATTAAGTTAAATAAATAATATCACACATAGGAGCCAGTATCTCCTTCATATACCCTTGTACAATACTTAAATATAGCGAATCCTTCTAGGCTATGTATAATTGGTAATACATTAGTGATTCAGTAGAAGGCAATACCTAAAGATAGTAAAAGAAAAGAGTTAATACCCATCATTGTAAGCTGTGTTCGTCCGACACCTCAGTCCCCGACGTATGTTTCGGTAAGTATTTCCTTCCCATGGGGCATGGCTTATGAAGTCCCGTGTCCAAATATTTGCATCCGGTCTCCCTGATCACGTGATTAAGAAAGATCAATAGGAATGTAATTATGGCGCATGTGCAGGATCCATGAGTCGCTCACAGCAGCGTGTCACCCTGTCAGATGCATTGGGTGACCCGGGATGGCCGGCGCTTAGCTGTTACCATGCAATCCGGCACAAAAAAGAGACAGGAGAACGCGCAGAGAGAGAGATCCAAGGAGCATACCTCACTTTCTGGACATCAAGATAATGGTTGATCGACATCTGCAACTTCAGACAGATGTCTTACGTAAGCCCATCTCGGTCAATTCACATTTACATGCCGGATAAAGCCATCCAAGGGCCAATATTATTGCCATCCCAGTTGGTCAATTTTTGAGGATGAGGCGCATTTGCTCATTGGAAGATGCATTTGAATGTCGGGCAGAGGATTTAAAAGATAGGTTTCGGAAGCGTGGGTATAGCAATAAGTGTATTAGACGTGGCTATATGAGAGCAAAGAGAAGTAATCGGGCTACTTTGTTATATCCCCAATCTAAAGGTAAAAAGGCGCAGGACCAAAATAGGTTCATATCTACATACAATGGACAGTGGTCACAAATGTGGGAATGTCTGCATCGTCATTGGAATGTCCTGCAGACTGATGTTGTTCTATCACTGTTTTTGCCAGAGCATCCTTAAATGACAGCTGGGAGAAACCCAAATTTGGCAGATATTCTTGTTAGTAGCCGCTATATACCAAGCATAAGAGATCCCTTTAATACCCATGGCCCGCCACATGGATGTTTTTCATGTGGGCACTGTATTTCATGCAAAAATATACTGCGCTCTGCGATCTTCAACTCGGCCGATGGGACCCTGGACTTTACCATTAGGCAAAATATAACCTGTGCTACGACACAGGATATATATTATGCAACCTGTGGCTGTAAAAAAATATATATTGGCCTAACATCGTGGCAATTGCAGATACGCACAAGGGAGCATGTATGTGACATTCTAGCTGCTGCCGCAGTTTCTATGTTGCCACTTTGAAAACTCTACCCAAGCATTATAAGATGCACCATCAATGTAATCCTAAATCTTTCCATGTTAGGGGAATACAGCATGTACAGTGTGGGATCTAAGGAGGGGATATAAAACGGCTGTTAGCCCAAAAGGAGTGTAGATGGATCACCATGTTGCGGAAAATGTCCCCTCTTTTTTATAATTAGTTTTTTTCCCCCTCCGTGCGTTCCCATTGTGTACATTAGTCTATTTATACTTGCTACCTTTCTTGCCATTTGTTTATTTTATGGCTATTATTCATTGTTTTTATTAATATGTTATTCAATCTGTTTGTGTCCTTTTCCTATAGTGACTTACAATTACCAATATAAACTCTTGGCATCCATTTGGTTCCAAGTTGTACCTTTGATGTGGATGGAATGCTACTACGATCTTCGTATGAATTTCAACTTTCCAAAGTGCTGCATTTGCTTGCAAGATCTTGATGATCCGCTCTGGATTTTGTGTACATTTTTAAATGATTACCACAGATATGGATTTTGTAATTATGTCTTGATAAATGTATTTATTGTATTTATATTGCATAAATATTTTCCCCTTTCCTTATTAGTTGAGGTTTTAACAGGGAATGTATTATACTTACTTATGTAATACATATTTGCCTACCTAATAATAATGTATCATTGCCCTAGGGTAACTTTGATCTAATGGAGATTTTCTTTATGTATCCATTTATTCTATTTTGATGTGTGCGCATGCGCTGTTTGCTCCTTGGATCTCTCTCTCTGCGCGTTCTCCTGTCTCTTTGTTGCACCGGGTTGCGTGGTAATGGCTAGGCACCGGCCTTCCCACATGACCAGATGCATCTGACGGTGTTACTCGCTGCTGTGAGCGACTCATGGATCCTGCGCATGCGCCATAATTACATCCCTATTGGTCTTTCTTGATCACATAATCATGTAGACCGGATATAAATATTTGGACACAGGACTTCATAAGCCATGCCCCTTGAGGAAGGAAATATTTACCGAAACGTACGTCGAGGGCTGAGGTGTCGGACGCACGCAGCTCACAATGACGGGTACTAACTTTTTTCTTTTACTATCTTAAGGTATTGCCTTCTACTGAATCACTAATGTATTACCAATGATATATAGCCTAGTGGGATTCGCTATATCTAAGTATGGTAAAAGGGTATATGAAGGAGATACTGGCTCCTATGTGTATTATTATTTATTTAACTTAATTGGAAGCCATATATGATCCCCACCTTGTGCTTCATTTAATTTGGGATAGACCCTGTAACTTGATAGGTGATTAACTATCCGATATAGTGATTACTTGGCAACATACCAATATTACTTGCAACTGTTTAACCGGTCATGTTTTGCTGTCTGTTTCTGACACTCATGCTTTTTTGAGTGTTGTCGCCACTAACCGCTACTGTCATGTCTTATTCTACTATTTGTCTGCTCAGAATTATGTTTTTATTGTGTGTATTAATAATCTATTTTGAATAAAATGTATATCTTGTTTGACATATAGCACTGACTCAGGTTCTCTTTTGTATGATATATTGACATGAGTCGCTACTTTTCATATGCAATTGGCATATAGATGCACATTTCTGCATCATTGAATTGTGATATGATGTTTTGGAGAAAATTTGTGCCAACTAAAGGAATTTCTTTGTAATAGTCAGCACGGTCTAGGTTTTTCCAGTAGTGGCATATGCATATAGTGGTGACTTCCACTGCATAGGTTTGTAGGGCTCTCAGTTTGGTAGCCCCTCACTACACATTTTCTTTCAATCTGCAGCGCTTTTCTTTCAACCTCATACCCATGTTCCTGGAGCAAGGACGTCACTCACAGGCTTCTTCTTCAATCCTTTCCTCGAGACTCTCATCAGGAGCTTCAACTCTCCTTTCCCACTCTAGTCAGCTTGGGACCATCTCTTGGATTTTTTTTCAACTCACAATAATTGAAGGCTCCTTGCTTTACACATGTGTACACTACTGCAACTCTTTCAAAGTATATTTTGGGCAAAAAAAAAAATAATTTTCTTAAAAGGTTTCATGCAAATGTTGCACCTTTAGGCTTTTACAGTTTTTTTCCTTTTTGAGTCCATAGGATTGTTCTGTAGGAGATTTTCTAAGGGCCCCGTTACACATAGCGACGCTCCAGCGATCCCAACAACGATATGACCTGGTAAGGATCGCTGGTAAGTCACTACATGGTCGCTAGTAAGCTGTCAAACAGGCAGATCTACTCAACAACGCAGCAGCGATACAGCGTTGCTGAGTTCTGAGTCACCAACGAGGTCGTTCGTCGTTTTTTTATGGCGTCAAACACAGCGATGCATGTTGGCCAGCGGGACAGCAACGATCAAAAAATGGCCTAGGACATTCAGCACGATCAGCGATATCACAGCGGGGAGCCGGTCGCCGCCGCTATGTGTCACATGTAGCGAGATCGCTGGCGAGGTCGCTGTTGCGTCACAAAACCTGTGACGTTTCAGCGATCTCGCTTACGATCTCACTATGTGTGAAGTACCCTTAACTCTTTCTTACTTTTTTCTTTCTTTCTTTTTATAAGCTACCAAAAGCTCATTTATGACCAAATCAAAGTTCAGCTAACCTTTGATGTGGTCTGTGATCATAAATCAGCTGAGAGAATATCAGTAAAAAAATCATATGAGATTGATTAAAACTCCTCTTCAGAGCAAGCTCACAGATGGATTCATAGATGACTCATTTTGCACCAAGCAATAAGAAGTACAACGCTATTGAAGTGAAACAATGCAACATTTTGATTGCAACCCATTTAAAAAAATGAGGTCTCTTTGGCCTATATAAGACGACAAATGCTGTTTTATATAATACTAAATTTAATGAAACTCTAACAATGGATTGAATTTTTTTATATTAACCTATAGAGGCAGAATTATATGTTAGTATGGAAAAACTGAAAGAACTTTTTCCAGTTGATACATTTGCTGAATTAAATCTAAATATTATAAATTCATCGAAGCACACAATGCAGCAACCAAAACTGCAAAGAGACCCTTCATTGTGTTCACCACTAATCGCATTGTGGCTTTGGATATGTCAAGGCAGGAGCAGATATTATTGTTTGGCATTCACAATGGAAATGCACTATTATATTTTTACTTCCACAAAACTAGATGCAAAATGATGATAAAAAGCGCAAATCATGTAATAATAATAAAGTCACAGGGAATAAGGGAAGAGAGGTAAAAAAGGTAAATAAATAATAAAATAGAATGAGATAGATACAGTAGATAGATAGATAGATAGATAGATAGATAATAGAGAGATAGATAGATAGATAGATAGATAGATAGATAGATAGATAGATAGATAGATAGAAAAGCAATTTGCTATGAATAAAATATATAATTACCCTGACACGCAGGAACAGGCGCATCCCATGTATAATAACCATATGGTGATTTTTTGCAGACAGCTGTGCTTTTTCCAATGAGCCTAAATCCTCGATCACAGGCCCAGCGAACCATACTGTTCAGTTGTCCACCCGTCTGACTTACAATGAATCCATGTGGCGGAGACTCTGGAGTGCTGCAATAGTGAGCTGCAAAATCCAGATGATATAAATAAATTTTTGGAACCATTAGAAATCAAATGATAAAAATTAGAACAGAAGATTAAAATGTGACCGACAGAAAATTCACAACATGACTAATGTGCATATGAAATCCAGAGACTCTATCCATGGCTCTAAAGGCTGCTGTATGATTAGATTATGCTTATGCTAATAAAACATTGCATAGAAACACAGGAATGGTGCCGCCTAACTGCTTTTTACCTTCTGTGCCATCAGGGGCAATCTAAAGCCTCTCATACACATTAAACTAATGTCTGCTGCACCCAGTCGACACTCTAATCATGTGTGTGGTGGTGCCAGTCAACTGATTGTAGGTGAGAAGTCGATTGAGTATGTCCGACTTTGGACTTCTACTGCCTAGGTCTACCAGACATTAGCCCCCAACAGAGATGTCTGCAGTTTTCTCATAGAGAATACAGTATATGTATGGCAGAGTCAGCTGAGATGGCTGTTAGATGAACAATTGGCCAAAGTATTGTTCAGCCGACTGACATCTAAAGTGTATGGGGCCTTAAAGAGGTCGACCATCACTTTTACATTGATGACCTATTCTTAAGATATTTCATCAATGTCTGATCAGTGGTGTTGTGACACCCAGCACCCCATGGATCAACTTGACTCGGTGCTAGAGGCTGGCAGAAGTGCTCAGTTGTGGAGCTGATCCATCTACTGATAGTGGCCACAGCCACTAATTGCACGTCCACCCCCTCAATAGGGGACCGATGTGCAGTTACTGACAGTGACCACTATCAGTAGATGGAGCAGCTCAGTAACTGAGTGGTTATGGCTACCACCTGCATCAAGACAGCTGATCAGCGAGGGTCCCAGGTGAAAACCAGCTGATAGATTTAGTTTGATGATTGCTACCAACATGCTGCTTTAAAACCACTTTCACTGGGGTTGTCAGACAATTACTGACAACTGACAACTAGTCTATTACAGATTAGGCTGTATATGTTAGAATTTATTTAGTTTTGACCATCCGCCATCTTGTTATGGTTTTCTGGCTGCTGGTCTTTTTCCCCTGGTGTTGGGTTGGCCTGAGGTCAGGTGATGGTATCACCCTTTATTACTCAGCACCTGCCTTCCAGTCCTTGCTGGATGACAGTGTTAATCCGTTAGAGTTCTGGCTTGGTGCTTTGATAGCTTTCTGTGTTTGATATTGTGTAGTTCTGGGATCTCTAGTTCTGCTTGCTTTGTTTTTTAATTTTCATTTCGTTTCTGCAACTCCCTCTATTTTCCTACTAGGAGGTTACCTGTTTTTGTCCCCAGTCCCTAGATTGTTCAGGGATTCCCTTCCCCCTACCTTTAGGTCTTCGTTTGAATTTAGCCTAGGAAATGTCGGTGGGTCTATTCACAAGGAATAGGTCAGTCGCTCCATCATTCAGGGATTCCCTTCCCTCTACCTTTAGTTCTTCATTTGAGTTTAGCCTAGGAAACGTCAGTGGGTCTATTCACAAGGAATAGGTCGCCCGCTCCATCATAGGGTTTCAGCCTAGTTCTAGTATAAGGTCAGTTTCTCCCCCATCTGCCCTAGTCCTGAGTTGCAGATCCGTAACAGTATACATATCCAGTTTTATGTCAGTGCATATAAACCATGTGGTCTATATTTACTATTGTACTCGACAGGCTGAATCAACATAGTCTATATTACTATTCCTTACTTTTTTGTGGCATTCTAATACAGAAACCACACTGTAATAATGAAGATTTTGCAATATATCTAAACAGTGATAATTCACAAGATTGCTGTAGACCAATTGCTAGCTCAACCCCAACTATCTCTCCTGCCTTTCACATTTAATGAATGCTCAGCTCGGCCATGCAAGCTTTTTGGAAGAATAAGCCACTGACAGTGGCTTATCTGGAAAAAAAATGGTTTGGCATTTGAATGCAAAGAGGGAAAATAGGGAAAAACCTGGATGATTGCAAGATTAGATGTTGTTTGGGAAGTCAAAATAGTAGGGTTTCACCAATTTTAACTTAAGGTGTATAACAACTTTTAGACATATACATTCTGACTACCAGGTTAGTTTATTTTTCTTTAAGGCAGTTTTGTTTAAGGCATTATCCATAATTTAATATTGTTGCTCTGTCCTATGCTGGAAGACTTTTTAGAGGTAGTAGATTGCATCAGCCAAATAAGAATGACCAGAGGCATGACTGTGCAGATATCCCACAATGCATTGCAGCTATAAAATCAAATTGTATAGTACAACCATTTAAGGGGGACTTTCGTAGCTTATATGATAAGCCAAAGCAGGCATTTAGGGTGATTTAGAATAGTGATAAGACATCAGAGCTCACAGCTCAGCTATATATATAGTAAAAGAAAGCACTAAAACAATGGATAAATTCTCCAGATAATAATATGCTGAATAACTGCAGTAGTACAGAAGAGGAGAGTAGCTCTGTGAATAATACAAAGATGTGGTGTAGCTGGCATCTGATCATCACATGAATTATAATTACAATTTTTTCATTCTTAATGCACTAAAAGGCAGCAGCCGGCAAGCACAATATTTTTTTACAGAAAAAAAATAGAATAAGTGTCAGTCAGAAGCAGTGAGCTTAATTATCACAAGTGACTGCACTAAGCTTTTGTATCCCTTGTGCAATGTTTTTTTGCGAATTGGAGTAATTGATTTTTTTAACACAAAATAAACTTTCCTAAAATACAAACATTTAACTGTGACCTTGCAAAGTGTATGTGTTACAAGCATTATTTATTTGTTTTACTAGCCAAAATTTACACCAATTTAGCACCATGTTGCAAGTGCTAGCATTTTGGATGTGTACTACATAGAATTTCTAATAACCTCCTATTTGGAGTGGAGGTTGAATTTTGCTATAGAATAGAAAAAAAATCTTTAGAGGGAATCTGTCAGTAGTTTTTTACTATGTAACCAGAGGACAGCATGAAGTATGGATTAAAATACAAAATTCAGCAATGTGTCACTTTAATAAATAGCTGTATGCTGTTGTTTACTTACAGTGAAGATGTTATCACTAGGACATTACCACTGCCAGATCTGAGATTCAGGCAATTGGTAGTCCGATAAAGCCTCCTCCTTTGATAAACAGCTCACTGTCTATAGACTATGTACATAGAGATCTTGGTGTGGGTGGGGTTAACTTTGTCAGCTGAGTTACATTCTACATCTAAAAACCATGATTGTGTCAGAATCGGCTGCACCCAGTAAACTAAGTGATACATCAATTATCTTCTGGGTCTCTTTGCCCATATCATGCTGCTCTCAGATTGGGTAGCAAAAACATGCTGACAGATTCCCTTTAAAAATGTAAACACTTTACTGTACTTTTCAGGGGTATTTTCACACCTATTTTACTATTCAAATTGACAACCATACACAGCACACATACACTACATTCTGCTCCCATATTTTGCTTTATGAACATGTATCCATCTATCTAACATTTCTTATTATGTCCTTTTTGTCAAGAGTTGAATAATTGGGGCTAAAACAATTGTCACAAATTAATTAAATTGGTGTACAAAATGTATGGCAACAGAAAAAAGGGGCCACAGTAAGAGATGAGGTAGTGTAAAAGAAAAAAAAAAACATAAAACAGCTAAAAATGTGGATGCCGTTGGAAACAGTAGAGGCACTACTGGGTAATATTACTATCAAACACAGGCAACAATTGTCCTTCTTTACTTTTGGCTGGCATAATAGTGGGAAGGAAACAGAGGGTGTTAACGCAATATGTGGCAAATCATCCTGGCTTTATGTTACCTCTGATGGTGACACAATCAGTTTGATTCAGTGTTCTACACAGAACAGTTTGTCTGATCACACATGGCTAAGATGAATAATTTTTAGACCATTTTTAATTTTAAAAAACATACGACAGGTGTAACTGTGCTGAGCTCTCAAATGGTAACTACCAGTTAATATCCTTTCTATAGTAAGGTAACCTAGGTGTTAATAAGCCTGTGTTTGTGTTAAGAAGTTTACATCCTAGGAGACCTCAGGTTATTACACACAACTTTTCAGGGCAATTGAAGGCTTTACAATATTTCAATTCATGGTAATTTTTTCTGCAAATTGTATTAGTCTGTTGAATTTGAATTTCAAAAGATTTGATCTCGAGATAAAACCCATCTTCCTAAAAAAAGGTATTTTGCCCTGATAATTCATGATGCCTTGGACCTGCCAAAATCCCTTAGATAAGCATAATTGTCAGTCTGGCACCAATAAAATAAATCAAAATGCAGCTAAAAGTAGTTAATTCTTAAATATAGAATTTCAGTTACTAATGTTTTTATTTTTATATTAGTACTTTTATATAAAATTAGGCTTCATGTATCTCTGGTCGGTAAATTAATTTATGTAAGCTTATACAGTATGTCTATAAATTTTATTGATGTTACTTTAGTATCTTGCATATCCTCAAATGAAATTGCACATCTTGTTATTACAGATGTCTGGTTATTATGATGGTACAGCAGCTGTGCAGTATTTCTGCTGCAATTCACATGAGATTAATCCAATTATATTGAGAAGAGAACTATTTTCTAATGTGAAAGTTTGTCTGTACAAGTCAACCATGAAGTGCAATAGATAGATTTCTAGAGTTTCTGCATAACAATTTAAGGTTTCCTTGGAGACTACAATCGTCTGAAATGTTGTGACAGACCTAAGTAAGAAAATAACATTAAAAAGTAACAAGCCAATTTAATATAGCCAGGATGAAATGGTGTAAATTATAGTCAGGTTCAAAAATAGTTTTCATACTATGGAAATTTTATTAGAGATGAACAATTTAAAGGGCCACAAATATGTGAATTTTGGCTATTCGTTTTGAATGCCCATAGTGACTGTCCAATACTTGTCAATTAGGATGAGGTCATTCATCTGTCAGTCGACGCCTACTAATGGAGTTGTGCAAAAAAATTTGCAGGACCCTGGTAAAATAACCACATTGGTAGCACGTGCCTGGCCATCCAAAGCCCTCTGAACCTCCTCACCTTCTCCTCTTAATGATGATGCAAGGCCTACTAATAAAGATAGGCACTGGTTATGCGCTCAACTAGTAGCAGGAAGCTTACAGAGCTCTTTTCTGGCAGCCATGGACTAACAACAGAACCACTGGACCAGGGTTCTTTCGATCTTTTCGTCTTTCCGTTCTCTTCTACCCAAGACAATGTATTCACTTGAGTGTGCCTGCATTCTAAAGAGCAAGAACAGAGTAAGCCTTATGGCAACTCTAGTGGCTGTTTATCTTCAGAAAGAACATAAAAGATGGGGAATCAGGACTCAAACAAATACTTTAAGTGGTCAAATGGTCTACTGTTGTGAACGTGTTGGAGACAAATTCTGAGCTGAGGCTCCCTCTGGTGGTTGCTGATGGTACTGAAGCTGTATCTAATGACAGGTCCTCCTCACCTGCCAGTGATGACTGGCAATCAGGAGTCACTGACTGGGCTGATATAAGGGAGCTGCCTTCCCATGATCCTTGCCGGTGATCAATTGTTGTTTCCTGTTCATTTGGAAGCCTGCTGGTGTCTTGCCTTTGTCTGCTACCTTCAGATAAGATATTTTCTGCTTGTTTCTATTGTGTTTGCTATTTCTATTTTTGTCTGCACCTTTGTGGAGGTTAGCCAAGTCCCCTCCTGGGGCCTGTGATACTCTCTGTTTTTCAGTAGCCACTGTTATTTGTTCAATTGCTCTTTCCTCGCTTTTTGAGTGGCTGCGGGTTAGCCTTGTTCACACTGAGATCTGATTTAGTGAGTGGCGAGATCGTGTGGTCTCAGCATTTTTTAAATCAGAAGTGTTGGAAGTTTTGCTAGGGTTTTGCTGGGTTGCAGCTAGTATTCTGTCCTGTCCTGTCCTATTTAGGCAGTGTTTGGCCCCAGCGTTTGCTCACTCTATTTTCTGCCTGCGTTTGTGTTTCGTCTTGTCTAACCGCCATTATATGTTTGGTGGCAGCCTATTCCTTTGGGGCTCTACTCCGGGGCAGTTAGCTTTCCTGTTTCTATCTTTAGGTGTAGCTAGCTCTCCGGATGTGCCGAGGCATCTAGGAACCACCGTAGGTATGCTCCACGGCTGCTTCTAGTTGTGCGGTTATTTTAGGGATCTGCAACCCATTAGTTTCCAACCTCTCAAGTGTTCGGAAGCCTTGCTGTTTTGCTCCTGTCCTCAGTTACCAAATCATAACAGTCTTGCCAAAATCAGCAGACTCAGACGATATTAAAGAAGCCTCCCATCAAAGTTTTTATCCTCCTAATATATTGAAAACATCATATGATATAGCACCGTGTACTCACAATTGCTCATTACTCAGTAACTAAATGTATGGTCTCGAAAAGAGGTCTCCCATCCATGAATGATACCACCAAAGGATTCTGCAAATGTTAGATGGGGATACGAAACTGCTTCACAATGGCCTGTTGAATGAAATTTCCAGCTGAACCAGAGTCCATATAGGCCAATTCAGTGAAAAGGATGTTGTCACTAGAGATGAGCGAATTTGTTCTTATTTTGTCTCCGAATCTGATTTTGTCATATTCGAGCCATATTCGAATACTATTCGTGCCGAATGTATGTTTGAATATCGCTTCCGAACAGATTCTGTAACTTCTACTCACATTCACTCTAATGATCTTCGGCTGTGTTCGACGAATATTGCAAATACAATATTCGATGCTGATCGTATTGGGAATTGAATCTGAACAAATTTGCACATCTCTAGTTGTCACAGGAAATGAATACTGGAAAGACAGAAGAGAAATTAAGTAGTCCTTGCCCAGGATAGCCTCCCTAACGGACCCTAGGCTTTGGAGTTTCCTGGCTTTTTGGAACAAGATTGGATTAAATATTCCAGAAATGCCTCCCTTCGGCCTGATGGTCCTCCTGATGGTGCTTGACCAGCTTCATCTCGTCAATCTGCATGGACTCAGTAGAAGGTGTCAAAGTTGAGGTCTGGGGCTTGATCTGCCTTTCAAAGGTAAGATCCAAATGCAAAATTATTCTCATGCGGGTCACCTCCTTAGAGCGAAACTAAAACCTGATGTTGATTATGGTAGCAAGGGATACCAGGTCATCCAGTGAGGTGGGAATATCACGACCAGCCAACTTGTCCTTATTTGTTTTGGAAAGATCAATCCTGAAGACAGCCACCAGCGTTCTAGGTGAGTTCGGCAGACAGGGTCCAGAAGAGGACTCTGAGAAATGAAGAAACTGAAAAGGTAACACAAATTGTGGAAGGCTTCTAAAAAAAGTCTGAAGGTTGGAGACAAGAATCCCATAGGGGATTGAGCCAAGTTAAAGCCTCGCCAGTGAGACTGGACATTATGAAAGCCACTTTGGCCCATTCTGAAGCAAACTGATTGGCCAAGAGTTAACGTGCAGCATGCATTGATTGATAAACCCCCGACATAAGGCAGGGTCACCGACACAACGTGAAGGAACTGACAGCTGAGGTCCAGAACCATGAACCTAGCTGGAAGGTCGATGGGTCAAAGACGAGGTTGCTGCACCTTGGAGATGTGAAGATGCAGATGCAAATTTCAACATATCCACACAGGTGGTCACTGTCTGCAGGTAGGAGAACATTTTATCCTGCTAGTCTTTCTGGCTGGAAACTTCCTGGTACAGGTCTGAGATAGAGGAGGCTTGTGAGTCAGCAGATTCCATGACCTGAGCAAACTCTAATGGGGGTGGTGGAGCCACTGTACAGCGATCTGAGGAGAGCCTGGAGGGGCACGACTAGGCAAGCACATGACTTTTTGCTAACTTTTTGCTGACTGGTGGGGTGAGACTTGGCTCCTGATGTACATGAGGTGCTACTCCATAACAGACACACAGTTGCTGACCCAAAAAGGGGCAGGTAATGGAACTGCCAAGATTAGGTAGACTTGATAAGTACAGGCAGACACGACAGGAATACAGGGAGACACAGAAGGTGTAGACACATATGGCTAGTATAAAGACTTGCATGGCTGGTACAGCTGGTATACAGATTGGCATGGAAGGTGCAGGCACATACTGCTGGTATGCAGACTGGCACGGCAGGTGCAAGCAGGTATGGCTGGTATACAGACTAGCACGGAAGGTGCAGGCGGGTACAGCTGGCATGCAGACTGCACAGCAGGTGTAGGCAGATACGGTGGATAAACAGACTGGCACTGCTGATGTTCAGACAGGCCAATGCTTGCAGACATGACAGATGTACAGGTAGGCTGATGCAGGAGGGCATGGCTGATATACAGGCATTCAGATGCTGGTGGACACGGCTGGAATAAAGGGACACAAGGCAATTACAGGCAGACAGATACAGGTCAGGTATACTGACTGCAGGTGATTTCGATCTGACAACTAACAAGGATGCAGAAAACTAACTTATCACATTGCTTAGGCAACTTCAATCAGGTGGAGGTGCCTTAAATAATGTGTCCCCCAGCCATTGGTTGAGAACACTTTAGTATGGTGCATCCTGTCACGTTAACTAGAAGCGAGCTCTCCCCCTGCCTAACACAGTTCTGGGGGATCTGCAAACCTTATGGAGAGTATGGGCAGCAGCCAGAGGAGGAGGAAGTGCAGAAAGTGCACCCCGGCAGTGAGTAAGTCTGCGTACCTGTCGGGGGAGGGGAGAAGCATGCAGAGATGCCGGCACTACACTATCCATCCTGTGATTTCCATAATTCTACGACATCGACTTTTTGGTATTGCAATTTCAGTGCTGAGGAGTGTATATTGACTGTAAATAAGAACTGAATGAAGACTAATTTGACAGCTTCCAATAGTAAATCTAAAAATACAAATCAACCTGTAAAGAGTGGCGAGGACTTAGATGTTCTTTATTATTTCAACGCAAGCAATACAAATCAGGAGTGGTGGAGAACAGGCAACAACTCTAGACTATGTCGGTTTTGTGTCTACTGAAATTTCTGATTGCCTATAGAAGTTTCAGTAGACATGAAACAACCCAAGCTTGATGTTGTTTGCTTTTACTTCACCACCTGATTTTATAGCTTGCTATTAAATAATAAGGAAGTAAAGAAGATTTTTCCATGATGTGGTGGGTGCCATCATCTTGACTTTGACTGCTTGGAACTTTCAGCTGCTTTTTTGTATTACTAGAGAGCACTGCCAATAATCTTGGCAGCAAGCTATGTGCATGGACTAAACTTGTTCATATTGTTGTGCATTTATGGAGGGAATATGATGGTGCTCAGTGATTTTTTTTTGCTTTTTCCATGACTGTTATATTGATGACCACTGTATAGATCATCAATATCAGATTGGCTGAGGTATGACACTAACCACCATTTGGCTGTTTGCAGAGGCCTGAAGAAAATAGGCTTATGGACCTGGAAATTGGAGCTTGACTCCCATTACCTTCACCAAGAATGGACATTACGTGCTTATGTGGCTACTGTAAAAGCTCTGTGATTGGGAAAAGTGGGATGACGGGTGTCAAACCCAAACCAATATTGATGAAGAGGGGGCATTAATATTAGAATATAAAGAGCACTTAATATGTAGGACTGATGAAAAAATCTTAATAGCTTTAGAAGTGAATTATTGCACTCACAAATCCATGTGCGGGAGCCACAACGCACTATTGTGCTTTAGTGTAGGTCAACTGTGATGTTTTTGCAGCGGTATAAATTCCACACTAGAGTCACTTCAGATTGATGATGCAAAATGCAGCAAAATGGAGAAAGCTTTTGAAAATTTTGTTTGCTCTACTATCACAAAGTGGTTGATTCAGTATTAGTTTAAAAAGATATTTTGTCATTTTGTTCCAAAGGATATTCTTGTTGGGCTGGATTCTTCTTTAGTTACAACACAGGTAAACTTTTCTAAGATAGGAATCCGATGTTATACATGCAAAGAGTCCAGAAGAAAATACAATTTAAATAATATCAATAATAGAAACCTTGTAAACTAATACTGGACCATCACTGTCTGAAGGTAGCGCTGACACAATCCACAAAAATTTCCTCCATCCTCCTGCATTATGTACCTTACATTGGTAGGAGAATGAACCAGTACTGACACTGATAACCAAATGCTCATTCTAGAGGGTGGTTATAGGCAAAGACCGCTTAAATTTAGACTTTGAAATTTAGGGGATCTTAAAAGACCTTCTTTGAGTAAGAAGAGTGATGTCGTAGTATTTGAAGCATTTCAAGAGTTTTTCCTAACTAGTAGAAAAGGTCTCCTTCAGTAGGAAATTACCATTTTATATAGTCTATAGATTGTCATTGAGCAAATCATATGATTTGGTGAGTCAGATCGTCCCATTATCATCAATGCACCAAAGAAATATTCAATGCCAGACATCAAGTCTTTATGTCTTACCCCGTCCATCATCATCATCATGGCATTTTAATACCTTACCACCGATACAGATTCGGTGAGGACTACTGGTATTCAGATGTCAAGGTCAATAAATTAATTTTTGAAAGCTTTTACGATAAAGTGACATGTACCTGTCGCTCTGTATACATTTCTTAAATGTCACATTTTCTGAAGCTACAATATAAACTGACATATTGAGATGTTGATATTAATTGGTATGTTCCAGGGCTCGCTGGAGGCAGTCAAAGTTTGGAAAATGTGGACAGTTATATAATATAATTTATATTTTGGATTTTTGAAATATTTATAAACTATTTATTCTCTCTAAGAACATCCAATAATGTTATCAAACGATGAGAGGCAGACTTGGCCTCTTCATAGGTGTATGCTGTCACTTTTAGCAATTACCAATGTTTTGTTGATAGGCAGCTAACCTATTCTCTTAGGACAAAACGAGGAGTAAAACACTGAGAACCAATAGGAGAGAATATCAAGTAAACTGACAAGTAAAGAAAAATCCAGCAATGCTCTTCTAGTAGGAAAGATACCAATGGGGCATTCTCCAAATGAATGTTTCCAATAGATGCCTTAGTATAGGGATACAATAGCATCTATTGCCCATATGCTCCTACTGGAAGAAAATGAATACAGCACAAAATGCTTTTTAGTGGATGCTGTGCTATTCTACACAACAAAAATGGTATACCCAATGTGTACCTTACAGAGGCTTACTGTTTTGCAGTCAGCCCGTGTATGCAATCCGGGTCATTCAGTTGTAAATTTAGACCAGTGTTAGATGGTGAAAGTCTGGGTTCTCTTGGGACATGTTAAGCAAAGTGGCTTGAGCAAATTCCGCCTCTGGAAGTTTTATTAAGAGCTTCTAGATGTTAACATAAACTAAAAGTGGTGATCCAATACCTAAAATATCCTTTATTTTAACGCCCTAAGCACTTTTTTTAAATTTGCTTAATTATAAAATACCCTACACTTTTCCCTACCCTGCTAATCCTTAAATGGGTTTTTTATTCATCTTCTTGTGCCACTTTGTTAGAGAGGATTCTCAAAAAAAGATTTTTTTAGGAAGCTGGGGCTGCACTCACTTCCCCGGAGTGTATATCACCCCGCTTGGAACAGGATATCATCAGGGTTTGACACTGCAGTTACTTATCACAGTTTCTTTTATCACCATCCTCTAATGATGTCCTGAATCCATAGTACTTACAGAAAATTTGTGAGATGTGACTAATGCGACATTATTCTGCTCCTGTTCCTGCCTGCCACAGCATATTACTGTGAAAGGAGACCTCATCAGGGAGCAGTGATAGAAGCAGGATGAGTGACACTGGCGCTTCCCCACAGCTTCTATTACCACCCTTAAATTAATTGTCATCGGGTGGCGATGCTGGTGTCACTTACCCTGCTTACCCTGCTGCTATCACCACCTCCTGAAAACATCTCCTTTCACAGTAAGAAGCTGCGACTGGCCAGGAGAGAAGCAGAGTACTGGAGCCTTTGTCACTTCTCCTACAGATTTTATCAGTGCCATGTACTCAGGATATCTTCAGAGGTCAGCAGTGACAGATAATGTGGAAAGTGAATGCAGATGTCCCCACCAATGACGTCATGGTCCACTGATTGGAAGTCAGTGAAGCCCCAACCTCCTGATGATACTTCATTTGAGAATACTCTCAAACAAAACATAACAGGAAGTGAAGTGAAAAACACATTTAGGAATTAACTGGGTAGGGAGATGTGTAGCTCATTGTGTAATAAACCAAATTGCTAAAGTTCTTAGGGTGTAAAAATAGATATTTATAAAAGACATTTTAATTATCAGACTACCCCTTTAGCCTTACATCAGAGTTCTGTATCATGAGAGATGCTCTTTGTATTCACCATCATGGTTTTCATAGATATTTTAATTAGGCTTTAGAATTAGCTTTTATAACCTAAGCAACATCTCCAGTATAAATGTGTATGTATATACAGTACAGACCAAAAGTTTGGACACACCTTCTCATTCAAAGATTTTTCTGTATTTTCATGACTATGAATATTGTACATTCACACTGAAGGCATCAAAACTTTGAATTAACACATGTGGAACTATATACTTAACAAAAAAGTATGAAACAACTGAAAATATGTCTTATATTCTAGGTTCTTCAAAGTAGCCACCTTTTGCTTTGATTACTGCTTTGCACACTTTTGGCATTCTCTTTATGAGCGTCAAGAGATAGATATACATGGTTGCTTCCCAGTCTGAGAATACTAGCCCCCATTTATAAGCTTTAGCTTGGCTGGATGCAAACAATGAGGGGACTAGTGTTGAGCGATACTGCTCGATATCTAAAAATATCGGATCGGAATGGTATCGCCGATATCACTAAATATCGTCGATATCCGATTCCGATACCGGAAGTCCCATGTAAGTCTATGGGAACAAAATATCGCAACTAAAAAAACACTTTCTTTCGTTGTAAACACAAAATATACACACATATAATACATATATATATATATATATATATATATATATATACATACATGTCATTGTGACATGTATATATATACATATATTTATAGTTTATACACTTCTACATAGTAAAATAGACTGATTCAATTGCCGGGTAAAGCCGTGACATACCCCATAGAAGTCGACGGGCTCGGTGCCGAGTACCCCCAAAACCTCTGGCTCTGTGCGACTCAACTTGGGCGTCACGAACAGGATTCTGTAGCTCGCTATAAGCGAGTCCTGTGTGCCTGAATTGAACTGGTTTTGTGCTTGAGAATTGCTAAAATCATCAGAGAATGTATTTGCCATTTTTCCGCCATATCTGCGTCACGACGAGGCACTGGTGAAGAAGAAGGGCGTGCTCTTCGTGGGTGTACACTCACTCAGTGGCGCGAAAACGATGGCCGACCACTCTAAATGGTACTGCAATGTAAGATCGTGCCCCACAGCTCTTGAGTTCCGCCTCCTCATCCTCCTCAGTGTGCGGAAACTAACACGAAGGTCCCGCCTCACTACAAAAGAGGGGCCCTCTCCAGATGCTAATGACACATGTGACTTGGCAGAGATGGCTAATGGACACGAGCAGAAGTGTGAAGGGATGGAGCAGTCAGAGCTCTCCCCCCACGGAAGCGACCCGATCGCCACGGAACCACCGTTGGGCACCCGGCCTGGAAACCCTCCTACGCTGCAAGAAGCGGAGGATACCCTAAGAGGCCTGGCCCGGCACCGGGAGGAGGTCGCCAGGATGGAAGCCAGCTGGCGTGCCCTAAAACTAAACTTGGAGCGGCGCCAATCCCTCTTACCTGAAGTGTCTGTACCGGAAGGTGAGGCACCCGTTCTAGTAGAGGAGTCCGTGCGGGCATCTCAGCCCTTGCAATGTGATCCGGTTGACGTTGTCGCAGTGGAGGCACCCGTTCCTGAAAAAAACGCTGCACCGGCAGCACCCCAGATCCCGCTGTCTGCCCCCGTCGCTGAGACAGAAGAAGCGACACCCGTCCTCATGGAGGAGGCCGCGCAGGCACCAGAGGTCTACCTGTCTGTACCGGAGCCCCGACTGTCATCTGTTCCAGAGCCGGCTGCTTCCTCCGCAGGTGAGCGCCGCCAGGACTGTCGGGCGCCAGGAGAGCTGCCGCAAACCGGACATCGTAAGCTGCAGTTTGATGGTGGAGACATGGAGATGCTGGTGGAGGAGAATTACAACCGGCGTCAGGAGGAAGAGTGGAGACGTCGGGAGAGAGAAGCCGAGCGACAAAGGGAGCAGCGCGAATCCCAGAAGCTTCGCCAACGTCACATCGAGAAGGACCGGGCAGATAAGGACCGGATGAGAAAAGATAAAGGAACCCTGAGGGAGCCGCGGCGTAAGGGTGCAGTACGGAGCTTTAAATTGAAAGCTGGTTGGGGCTTCATCCAGGAGCCTGGACTTTATTTAGAAGTGTTTGTGACCCGGCGGGACGTGGAGACTCACCTCCCAGAAGGACACCCGGGGAGGGACCTGTTGCCAGGAGACTTGGTAAGTTACACCCGACACTGGGGTTACAATGGATGGTATGCCCTAAATGTCACCAGGTGCGACTCCTGGTCCCCAGAGTGTCAGGAACCTGTGAGACCCTCGGAGCCTTCAGCCTCCCACATCCAGGCCTCTGCACAAGTGCCCACCCACGCCGTAAATCTCCCCAGCCTCCCTCAGTGGTCTCCTCAGCAGCCCCTGCTATGGACATGATAATGATAGCTGGCCCGTACCCGGCGCCTGTTAGGCCCCCTGGGGTTCGTTCAGTCCGGGACATAGGGCTCCAGACCCGGAGGGAGATGAAAGAGGTGGCCACACAGACACAGATAGCGGGTCACGACTTGACTGTACAGGCCACATCAGGTCCTGGTGGTCCTTGGTGTCTCGGATGTTTGGCAAGCATCAGAAGAGTACCAGGTGGTACCTGGAACACCCCTGCCAAAGAATTATAAATAACCCGGACAGGGTCCCTGTATGTAAATAGTTAAATTGTTGATGTACCCGGACGGGTGAATGTTCATAAAAAAGTTTTTTAATTTAATAAAAAAAACAACACAGTTTTCATTACTTTTATTACAGTCTCATCCTGCGACGCCATCGATCTCCTGTAAAAAAATGAAAAAAAAACAACAGCAGTATACCACCTGTCCGACGCAGTCCATAGTAACGAGTGTCCCACGACGATCCAGCTCTGCTACATCAGAATGACATCAGAGGCAGGCAGGCAGGCAGAGCCTGTCATCCCGGCGCAGCACAGCTGATTACCTGCTTCCCCGGCGGTGACGTCATCGGACTGGTTTACGGCCGGGATTACCCTGCAGTCACTGCAGTTATCGCGAAAAATGCATGTGACCGCCAGGGAGAAGATAATGGCGGCCATCAAGCAGTCCAGGACGTGACCGCCGGAGATCTTCTGCCGGGTAAGTGCCGCTGACTCCTGACAGACCCGACCGACGGACACTCACAGTGACATGGACAAATCCGATTCCGGTATCCGATATGCCGAAAATATCGGTACTCGGAATCGAAAGCCCGATACAGCTAATATCGGCCGATACCCGATATTTGCAGTATCGTATCGCTCAACACTAGAGGGGACCCATTTTAAAACTAATGTAAAAAGATAGCATGGGACTCCTCTATTCTTCATAACCAGCCATAATAAAGCTTACAGTTGGAGGTTGCAGCCCGCAACTATTGGTTTAGCCTGCGTTTATTAACAAAAATAGAAGAGACCAAACATAATTTTTTAAAATTAATTAATTTATTTATGTATTGCACAGACGCTGGCTGATGATTACTTTCATCAGCCTCGCTTGCTCTAGCTGCTATCAGCAACAGCAAGTGTACACTGGTGAGAGTCGATGCCTGTTATCGGTGATAACTTTTTTACTTCCAGTCCCAGCTGGTGGCTAACACACCGTCTTCTGTCCCACTCTGTCACACGAATAACAGTGTGAGAAATAGGCAATATTCGAGGTGCCGAATAGAGTTGAGCCAATTTGTTCAGATTCGATTTCGAATACGATTGGCATCGAACATTGTTTTTGCAATATTCGTCGAACACAGCCGAGCGTCAATAGAGTTAATGATAGTAGAAATTGCCGAATATGTTCGGAACCGATCATCAAACATACATTCAGCACAAATAGTGTTCGAATATGGCACGAATATGTCAAAATCAGATTCGGGGACAAAATCCGAACAGATTCGCTCATCTCTGCTGCCGAACCTGAACAGTAACACAAACTCCCTGGAGAAGTTCATGTTCGGGGTCTGTGCACGGACACTTTACTGTTCGGGTCGCCCATCACTATTGCCAGTATTTTGCTTCCATCCTCGTTGGGTGTAGTATCTTATTTTGATATATAAATACACTGTATATGCAAAATAATATAACATTTTGGGTAAATATTTACAAAATTAAAACTATCCCATGCACCATTAAACAAGCGAATAATCCACATTTAAGTATCTGGATCCCTGCTGGCTGTCTTCCCAAACAATGCTAAGTGGTACTGGAGAAATATAGTAAATGTTAATTACATATAATTGCTAATTTTACATCCTGCATGAATTGAGTAAGTAATTTCTGTAACTACTTTACATATCTGCTACCTCTATACTGACTTTCTTCATTTACATACTTTCAAGTTAATTTATGTTTATTTACAATTGTTTGGTTATTTCCATCCATTATCCCTTGGCACATGATAATATCTCATCATAGTGACACTTAAAGCATGTGTCTTTTTCCAAGATGCCCATTAAGTTTGAAGTAATTTTGGATTACACGGGCAAAGCAAATAGCTAAGTATATAGAATGGAACTAGATTATAATTATAGCTTCTTTTTATAGTGTTGGGTAGAACCCAGGGGTGAATCTTAACTTGCATATTAATAGAAAAGTTAGCTACCATATTTTCTCTCCATCCAAAGTACCATATGTGATGGCACGAGTACTGCGCCCACAGTGGCCTTGCATTCATTAAAAACAGAACAGAAGCATATTGTTGGCTTGATATCAGCTATTAATAATATTTTGGAAAACATTTTTGGAGCCATTACGATTGATAAAATACTAGATGTACAGCTGCTTCATAGTTGTCTACACGTTAGATTTTCTCTGCCTATGGTTCTGTTCACACAACATATGTCAGAGGTACAGATGTGTCCTTCCTTACCTTTCCTCTTGGCTGAGACGAGTGTCACGAGACCAGCTTATAAAAAAAAACAAAAAAACAAAACATGATTTCCTGATAATCTGTCTGGAGAAGTTTATGCTATATGTGTCTATGTATGGCCAGTTAGTGGATGGGAAGTGAATTGCAGCCTGATGAGAGTTTTGCTAGCATGTTGCAACAATTTACTGAATTTGTAATGTGAGAAACTAAAGTCCTTTTACAAAATTCACGGAAAAGTAAGACTGGACACATCTGTATACAATGAGAATTATTCTCATATATTGTGTATAATGTGCTATATATAAACTTTGCACATGTGAGATGTTTTATAATGTCAGTAAATATGCTTCTTTTTACATCAGTCAACAGATATAGGAGAGATGAGCAAATCCTTTCAAAACAAATAGAGGTTCCTTTCAAATATTATTTTCGGCAAACCAACTAAAATGGCAGTCACTACTTTACTATATTATGGAATCAAGGGGTTAACAAAAAAAATTAAACTAATCAGACTCACCTACAGTTGAAACCAGACGTTTACATGCATATGTGTCTTTTTATATAGCGTATGTTTTTCTCAATATCTGAAATTAAATCCGAATAAACCTTTCACGTCTTAGGTCAATTAGGATTACCATAATTATTAATATTTGCCAAATGCCAGAATAATGAGAGAGAAGGTTTTAAGGCATTTTTATTACTTACTGCAAAGTCAAATGTTTACATACACTAAGATTACTAAGCCTTTAAATAATTCTGGACTACCCATATGATGATGTCATGTGTTTGGAAGATGGCAACATCTGAGTTAATTAGAGACACAACTGTGAATGTATTTTAATGCACACCTGAAACACACTGGTACTTTGTGTAGCATCATGGGAAAGTCTAAAGAAATCAGACAAGATATCAGGAACAGAATTGTGGACTTGCACAAGTCAGGCTCATCCTTGGGTACAATTTCAAGATACCTCATTCATCTGTACAAACAACTATATGCAAGTACAAAAAAGATGGGAACGTCCAGCCATCATACCGCAAAGGAAGGAGACGGGTTCTGCGTCCCAGAGATGAACGTGCTTTGGTCCGACATGTGCATATCAAACCAAGGACAAAAGCAAAAGTCCTTTGAAGATGATGGCGGAAGCTGGTAAGTTTGTGTCAATATTCACAGTGAACTGAGTACTATATCAACATGGGTTGAAAGATCACTCTGCAAGGAAGAAGCCATTACTTGAAAAGAAATATAAAAAAAGCCAGATTAATGTTTGCAAATGCACACAGGAACACAGACCTTAATTTTTGGAGACATGTCCTGTTATCTGATGAAACCAAAACTGAACTTTTGGGCATAATGACCATCGTTACATTTGAAGGAAAAAGGGAGAAGCTTGGAAGCCTAAGACTACCATCCCAACTGTGAAACATGGGAGTGGCAGCATCATGCTGTGGGGTTAGTTTGCTGCAGGAGGGACTGGTGCACTTTACAAAATAGATGGCATCATGAGAAAAGAAGAATATGTGGCAATACTGAAGCAACATCTCAAGACATAAGCCAGGAAGTTAAAGCTTGGGTGGAAATGGGTCTTCTAATGGACAATGACCTGAAGCATACTGCCAAAACGGCAACAAAGTGGCTTAAGGAAAACAAAGTCAATATTCTGGAGTGGCCATCACAAAGCCCTGATCTCAATCCTATTGAAAATTTATGGGCAAAGCTGAAAAGGCCGGTGCGAGCAAGGCGATCTACAAACCTGGATTAGTTACACCAGTTTTGTCAGGAGGAATTGGCCCAAGTTACGACCAACTATTGTGACAAGCTTGGGAAAGAATATCCCAAACGTTTCACCCAAGTCATTCAGTTTAAGGGTAGTGGTACCAAATACTAATGAAATGTATGTAAACTTTTGACTTTGCATTAAGTAATAAAATTGCCTTAAAACATTCTCTCTCTCATTTTTCTTGCATTTGGCAAATATTAATCATTATGGTAATCCTAACTGACCTAAAACGGGAAAGCTTTATTCTGTTCTTATGTCAGATATTGAGAAAAGCATACATATGTGTCTTTTTATATAGTGTATGGAAATTTCTGTTTTAAACTGTATCTAGACGTACAGTCCAACACTGGTTCAATTGTCTTCTTCTATCCTGTCACCAGTGCAGTTTCACCCATATGACATTACAAAACCTATGATACCTTTAAAGAGAACAGACACTAACTGGATAGAAGAGGATTACCAGACAAGAGTAGGGCTGCACGAAAGGGAAAGCGAGGGTGGGTGAGTATATCTCATTTTTATTTATTTTTTTCTATGTTTATAATTCTCTGTGATCTAGAGACCACACAGCATAATAGTGCAATTTCTGAAGTACTTTTTTCAGCACGAAAAATCTTAGATTTACAATTCTACCTCATTGCAAAGTCCCTGGCAGGGGGAAAGTAGAGTAAGGGCCACATCTCACATAGCGAGATCGCTAGCGAGATCGCTGCTGAGTCACAAGTTTTGTGATGCAACAGCGATCTCAGCAGCGATCTCGCTATGTCTGACACGTACCAGCGATCAGGCCCCTGCTGTAAATCGCTGGTCGTGTCAGAAATGCCTTGACTTTTTTTTGATCGCGTCTCCCACTGGCCAGCACGCATCGCTGCGTGTGGCAGGCAGGAGACCAGCGATCAGCTGGTAACCAAGGTACACATCGGGTTTCCAGGCGCGGGGCTGTGCCTGGAAACCGATGTGTACGTTGGATACCAGCGTGCTGCAGCTGGGGAGCTGGTAACCAAGGTACACATCGGGTTTCCAGGCACTGCCCCGCGCCTGGAAATCTGATGTGTACCTTGGTTACCAGCTCCCTGCATCAGTGGGCTGGTATCCAATGTACACTGCGGGTTACTAAGCGATGTTACCCGCAGTGTCGCTGTCCTGATTGCTGCCTGAACTGCCTGTTTGGCAGCTCAGCAGTGATCATGTAATGACACACCAGCGATCCTGACAAGTTCATATCGTTGTCAGGATCGCTGGTGCGTCACTATGTGAGATGGGGCCCTAACTGGGTCATGAGTGGAATAGGAGGTAGTATTGGGCTACCAGGGTCCGGTATGAGGAGTGTCGCTCTTCTTGGTCCTGCATCTCCCAACCTTTTGTGATCACCATCCTCCTGCTTGCTTCGTGTGGATGATGTGTCACTGAGTCATCCACTTCGTCTCCTCGGCACCATGCTCCTACGCAGGCTTACTTCTCTGTCCTGTTGAGAGCAGAGCAAAGTACTGCAGTGCACAGGTGCCGGAAAAGGTCAAAGAGTTTGTGGATAATGCAGTGACGCATCATCCATACGAAGCAAGCAGGAGGACGGCATGGCAAGAAGATGGGAGGCGTATGACAAAGAAGAGCGACATCCCTCAGACTGGACCACCCCGGAAGTGAGTATAATAAGTTATTTTTCTTCTCTTACAGGTCGGGTTGGGGGGCAGATATACAGCATTCTAGAATGCTGTATATAAGCCCTGAAAGGTGGTGGCCGTATCTTATATCGGCCAGAATTGGTGAGAGGTTCCCTTTAACTGAGTAGAAAGGCAAAATGTGCTATTATAAGCACACAGTGTTATATATTATGATGATTGCAATATACAGTGGCATGTAAAAGTTTGGAGAACTCTAGTCAAAATTACTGTTATTGTGAACAATTAAGCAAGTTGAAGAATAAATTATCTCAGTGGGTGCTCTTGTCCGCTGGCTTGGCTGCCTTTAGAAAGACTGCATGGACCAGGGCTCATACCACTGAATGCCCGCTCTATCTCCCTGTAGGCAACATACTACACAGACAATGCAGGGTGATGGTAAAACAGGGTGGCAATGCTTTATTGAACCACAACGCCCAAGAGCAAACAAAACAATCCCAGCAACATGGTGCACATTACAGGGCCCAACCCTTCCGCTTACTCGCCTGGATAATGATAGATGTTACGTCAGAGCCCCCAGGGTTGATATTCCACCTGTGATATACACACAGAGAAGAGATATTGACAAGCGTAGGGAGATGACCGAGAACAGTCCATAGAGTCCTTAGAAGGCCCAAAGCCAATTGACACAATGTCATAGCTCCCAGGATCGCTATTCCACCAGTGGAATACACACAGAAAAGATATAATGACACGTGTAGGGAGGTGGCAGTCCATACTGTCCATACAAGGTACAAAGCCAGTTGACACGAGAGTCACCACCTGGCTTATCCAACCATCTCCATGGAACCAGGGGACCAGTGGGTCCCAAAACCTGGCTTTCTCCAAACATATCCACGGTTCAGAGATGGTCACTGGATCAGATCTGTGTGCTTCCAGCGGAGCCGAAAACTCCTAGGTTGATTCCCATAGAATCATAGATACGTGTCCTTCGTGATGGTGCCATGATGAATTAGCTGCAGTCCTGTCTCTGGTCCGTTGACTGTTGTGCAGAATGGCCGACTGGTAGCTCTGTGCGATGAGATGAGGTCCGAAATGAACAGCTCTCTCTGTCTCTGGAGTCTTTTTATACCCAAGGCAGGTGATCTATTTTTAGATTTACCCAGTGTCCTTCAGTTCAGCCTCATAGCTCAAACTTGTTTAGAAATCAACAAACTAGTATATAATACAATGCACAATTAACATATCACCTAACAATAAACACAGATAAACACACACTATGTACAAATCACTGTTAAAGACTAACACAGTATGTTAAATAGTATATCAGCTTGCAAGACTGTCCTCTTGAACCACCAGACATAAACACTTAAATCCACAAGCCAATATACAGATAGAAAGTCAATTCTTGTGAGTTTACAAAAACATGGTTTTCTGGGAAATTAAGATTCAATCTGTTTATTCACATTGCTCCCCATCTTAATTAACCAGACATGATAGGCTTCCGGTCATCCTTCTCCATACTTAATTGAAGAGTAGCAGCTGGTATCCATTGGGTCCATGCATGGCTTCCTCCGCATTCCATAGTTCCTGGATTAAATCCCATTCAATCCGATGAAGCTGGAACATCTCCAGTTTCCGTTTCTTGTTGAGGTCATATATCCACTCTGGTCTCCTTCCCAAGGCCAAGGTGGTGGGGTTGGACTTAGTAGCATCCAAAACCTGCTGTGCATGCCTCATCAATGGTCTGCTGGGTCTGTCTGTATACCTCCCTGGTTGTGGAGCCCTGGACGGTGAGTGAGAACACCAGTCCCCTGCAGCTCCCCCGGTTCCACCAGGCTGAGTAGTATCCCACTGCTGCAACCAAGTGTGGAGGAACGGGGTCAGTGGGTGCTCTTTTCCACTGGCCTGGCTGCCTTTAGAAAGACTGCATGGACCAGGGCTCATACCACTGAATGCCCACTCTATCTCCGGTGGTCAACACACTACACAGACAACACAGGGTGAGGGTAAAACAGTGTGGCAATGCTTTCTTGAACCACAATGCCCAATAGCAAACAAAACAATCTCAGCAATTACCCCCAACATGGTGCACATTACAGGGCCCAACCCTTCCACTGACTCGCTTGGATAAGGGTAGTTGTTACGTCAGAGCTCCCAGGGTCGATATTCCACCTGTGAAATACACACAAAGAAGAGATATTGACAAGCGTATGGAGATGACCAAAAACAGTCCATAGAGTCCGTAGAAGGCCCAAAGTCAGTTGACACAGCGTCACAGCTCCCAGGGTCGCTTTTTCACCTGTGATATACACACAGAAAAGAGATAACGACACACATAGGGAGTTGACAGTCCTTTTCTGTCCATAAAAGGTCCAAAGCCAGTTGACACGAGAGTCACCACCTGGCTTTTCCGACCATCTCCATGGAACCAGGTGACCAGTGGGTCTCAAAACCTGGCTTTCTCCAAACATATCCATGGTTCAGAGATGGTCACTGGATCAGATCTGTGTCCTTCCAGCCGGAGCCGAAAACTCCTAGGTTGATTCCCATAGAATCATAGATCCGTGTCCCTTGTGATGGTGCCATGATGAATTAGCTGCAGTCCTATCTCTGGTTCGTTGAGTGTTGTGCAGAATGGCCGACTGGTAGCTCTGTGCGATGAGATGAGGTCCAAAATGAACAGCTCTCTCTGTCTCTGGAGTCTTTTTATACCCAAGGCAGGTGATCTATTTTTAGATTTATCCAGTGTCCTTCAGTTCAGCCTCATAGCTCAAACTGGTTAAGAAGTCAACAAACTAGTTTTATAATACAATGCACAATTAGCATATCACCTAACAATAAACACAGATAAACACACACTATGTACAAATCATTTTTAAAGACTAACACAGTTTGTTAAATAGTATATCAGCTTGCAAGACCGTCCTCTTGACCCACTAGACATAGACACTTAAATCCACAAGCTAATATACAGATAAAAAGTCAATTCTTGTGGGTTCACAAAAAATGGTTGTCTGGAAAATTAAGATTCAATCTGCTTCTTCATAATCTCTAAAAAGACTAAAGTTAAATAAAACAAATTTCCTTTATATTTTAGGCAAACAAATAAATGCATTTGATCTTTTACATTTTGAAAACTGCAAAAAGGAAAATGGGTCAATGTAAAAGTTTGTGCACCCTACATGGTTAATATCTAGTGGCAACCCTTTTTGAAAGTATCACAGCTTGTAAACACTTTTTGTAAAAAGGCAAGAGTCTTTCAATTCTTTCATCCATTCTTTCTTGCTAAATTTCTACATTTCTGTGAGATTTTGCGGTGTAGCCACAGTTTTTCAATGATGTTCAGACAAGGGAACAGTGAGGGCAATTGTAAAACCTTCAGCTTATGCCTTTTGAGGTTGTCTATTATGGATTTTGAAGTGTGTTTACAATCATTATCCATTTGCAGAAGCCATCCTATTTTCAACTTTGTTTATATTACAGATGGTGCCATGTTTGCATCACAAACTTGTTGAAATTTCATTGAATCTACTCTTCCCTCCTCCCTCTACCTGTGAACTGCAACAAAGCCCCAAAGCATTATTGATCCACCGCCATGCTTAACCTCTTCACCCCATTTTCTGTTCTTGCGTTTCTGGTTTTTGCTCTCCTTCTTCCCAGAGCCATAACTTTTTTATTTTACCATCTATATGACCATGTGACGGCTTGTTTTTGTGGGATAAGTTGTACTTTTGAATGTCATCATTTATTTTACCTTATAATGCACTGGAAAATGGGAAAAAAAAATCCACGTGCGATGAAATTGCAAAAAAAAGTGTAATTGTTTTTTGAGGTTTTTTTTTTTACCATGTTCGCCAAATACTAAAACTGATCCGCCATTTTGATTCTCCATGTAATTGCAAGTTCGTAGATATCTGAGACCCATAGCATCTCCATTTTTCAGAATCTGAGGCTGGGTGAGGGCTCATTTTATGGCGTATTGACTTTTTTTCTTGTTATGCTGCTTACCAATCGGATTAATTATTTGAGAGATCAGTCGATTCTGAATGTGATGATTCAAATTTGTATTTTTAGTTTTTTTTGTTTTATTTTGAATGAGATGACTAGGGAGTGATTTAAACTTTTATTTTTAAAATTTCTTTATTAAATATTTTACAAAACTTTTTTTTTCCTTTTTACTACCTTCAATAGTCTCCATGAAAGACTAGCAGCTGTGCTACACACAGCATGTCTTCAGCCCTGCTCAATGTATGGGTGGCACACATAGCTTTCTGGCTATGACAACCAAAGGGGTCTTCTGGAGACCCCGGGTTGTCATGCCAACCCATTGGCGACCCACTGTCATGTGACACGGGTGCTGATGGGTGGGATTTATGATGCACTGCCGGAGCAAGCATGTTAAATGCTTCTGTCAGAGATTGACAGAGGTATTTAACATGTTATCAGCCATGGGTGAATTGCAATTCCACCCACTGCTGTTAGGGGCACAAGTCAGCTGATGTGCTGGAAAATATGTTGGCTCATCACTGTAGCCCACATCAAAGGGGGAGACCCGACATGTGACAAATATGTACGGCCCATGTCGTGAAGGGGTTAATGGTTGGTCAGATGTTCTTTTCCTGAAATTTTTTGCCCTTTTTTCTCCACAAACACTTTTGATCATTGTGGGCAAAGAGTTCTGTTTTAACCTCATCGATCCACAGGCTGGTTTCCATAATGCATCAGACTTGCTTAGATGCTCATTTTCATACTTCTGATGCTGAATTTTATTGAGAGGATGCAGGAGCAATAAGCAGTCAGAGCAATCTTACGAGTAGCCCTCACTGAAATTTTTCTTGGTCTTTCAGACCTTATCTTGGCCTCCACTGTTCCTGTTAACTGTCATTTCTTAATTGCATTTTGAACTGGAGAAAGGGCAGCTTGAAAACGCTTTGCTATCTTTTATTTAGGCTTCTCCTTCTGCCCAAATTTTACATGCCACCGTATTAAGAGTATAAAAACTTTGATGGGAGTGCTTCTTTAACCGCTTAACCTCTTGAGGTATTTTCATTTTTGCGTTTTCGTTTTTTGCTCCGATTCTTCCTAGAGCCATAATTTTTTATTTTTCCATCAATATGGCCATGTGAGAGCTTGTTTTTTGCGCAACAAGTTGTACTTTTGAACGACACCATTGGTTTTACCATATCGTGTACTAGACAATGGGAAAAAACATCCAAGTGCGGTGAAATTGCAAAAAAGTGTAATCCAATAATTGTTTTGTTTGTCTTTGTTTACTAGGCTCACTAAATGCTAAAACTGACTTGCCATTATGATTTTCCAGGTCATTATGAGTTCATAGACACCAAACATGTCTAGGTTCTTTTTATGTAAGTGGTGAAAAAAATTACAAACTTTGTTAAAAAAATATATTTCTGTTACCTTTAGCGTCTCCATTTTTCGTGATCTCGGGTTGAGTGAGGGCTTATTTTTTGCATGCCGAGCTGCCTTTTTAATGATACCATTTTTGTGCAGATACGATCTTTTGATTGCCTGTTATTGCATTTCAATGCAATGTCGCGGCGACCAAAAAAAGGTAATTCTGGCGTTTTGACTTTTTTCTTCTTACGCCATTTAGCAATAAGGCTTATCCCTTTTTTATTGATAGATCAGGTGATTCTGAATGCCACAATATCATATATGTGTAAGTTTGCTTTTTTTATTATTATTTTATTTTGAATGAGGCAAAAGGGGGGGTGATTTGAACTTTTATGTTTTTCTATTTTTGTATATTTTTAAAAACATTGTTTTTACTTTTGACATGCTTCAACAGTCTCTATGGGAGACTAGAAGCTGCCATAGCCTGATTGTCTCTGCTACATACAGGCAATGATCACATCGCCTGTATGTAGCAGAATTACTCACTTGCTATGAACGCCGACCACTGGGCGGTGCTCACAGCAAGCCGGCAGTGACAACCATAGAGGTCTCCAGGAGACCTCCGGTTGTCATGCCAACCCACTGGTGACATGCAATCAAATAGCCGCGGGTGGATCACGATTCCACCTGCGGCTGTTCCGGGCAATTGTCAGTTGTTGAAAACAGCTGACATGTGCCGGGAAAGATGTGGGCTTACCACCGGAGCACACATCAAAGGGAGGGAGTCTGACATCAGTGTACTATTAAGCCCAATGTCAGAAAGGGGTTAAAGTCTTAGGCTAGGGTGACACAAGCATTGATTCTCTTATGCGAGAGAAATGGATCAATTATGCTAATGATGCTTGGCTCAAACTCTTATCAAAGTGTCAGCTTACTATGCTCACATGATATTATAAGTGTGGAGAAGATGCAGAACTTAATTTCTCCATCTTCTCCATTGTCTGAGTCCGTAGATGTTGGACTACACTCTGATGAAATACGAGTGTGTCCAATGTGATCTGTTTTATGGAGCCACTCGCAGCATGCAGCATTATAATTCTCATGCCGAAACGGCACGAGAAAAAATGCAGATCTTCACTGCCCCATAGTATAACACTGGTCCGAGTGCTATCTGATAATACATTTCATAGCACTCGTCCGAGTTATACGCTTCTCCTAAGTTATATGGAAAATCTGTGGATGAAGGACTAAGAATTGTCATTAAATAATTGGTTGTAATGGATAAAATATATATATGTTGAGTATATTCATCATAAATGATGACTTAATCTTTAGAAGTCTTCATGAAATTCTTGAATAAAAATTCACATTTTCTAAAAAATGAAGATAAAATAATAGTACTCACCTTTTTACCCTCTTCTTCAGTCAATGCAGATTTACCATCGGTACTCCACTATTCTTTGCTTATAAGCTTGAAAATGGAATGTGATCATTGAGACCAAAAAATTGCTGAAATGTTCACATGCCTATGCAGAATGTCATTGCTGGCAGCGTAGAAACAAAGACAAGATGGAATCCAACACTTCATCTACACTCAGTCGGCAGGTCATGTAGGGGTGATCACTACTTATATATTAATTTTAGTATGCATGATACTTTATTTACTATGTATTGGTATGTTACCTTTAGACAATAACCTGGTCTATGCCAATGTTACCTTGATTGTGTCAGTACTATTTAAAGGGGTATTCCCACATAAGACATGTATGCCATATCCACAGGATATGCCACCAGTGTCTCATAGATCTTATGGCACAGAACTATCTGAAGTGGTAACTGCTGACCATCACATCTAGATAGAAAATGAATGGAGAGCTGTCTGACATCTGCAGATAGGTGGTAGCCACCTCTTCATAGTTGGTGACCACCCAGACTCTACGTTACTGCCGGTCTCAGGTGGGATCTATATCTATCAGTTTTTGTGGCGTATCTTGTTGATATGATACGAAAACACCTTTAATAAGAAAGGTCTAACAAATTGATCATGCGATGATTTTAAGATTTGGTCCTTTGTGATATAATAAAAAAAAATCGATAAAATGTCTATTAAATCAATAGAACATCTATAAAAGTTGATATTTTAAAGATTATATCAATTCAAACTCATAAATATGCAAAGAACATATTCAATACAGAGTTAATAAAAATGATAGAAATGTCCTACCTATGTATCGGATCCTGAATCCTTTCTTGTTTGTCCCGTGATCTGCTGACCAGCGTATAAAAACTTCATGACCACTACTGGTTATATTAAAACTAGAGGAATAATCCCCACTTAAGGAAATAAGTAGCGGATAGTGACTGTTCGGTCCTGTTCCAAATGAAATTTGCAGATTAGCACGTGTGAAACATTCAGAGAAAAGACAAGTGCATTGTACAAAATGCCATCAAAAGAACAAAAGCGTCAAATTATATTCAGTGACATAATGTTTCATTACCGTCAAAGGCTTCAAGCACGTCAAACTCCTTTTCAGTATGAAAGAATTCGAAGATTAAGGTTATATTGTATCCCTTTTCCACACTAATGCTCCACGCACACATCTGAAGGTTTGGGTAGCTGTCAGGATATCCAGGACTTAGTATGATACCTGTCGAGTCCAGGCGCATTTCATTGGCCGGGCAAAGCACTGCAAAAGACAGTGAATATTCAGTCTTCATAAAGCGAAGGTTTATCTCTGGCTGCAGCTGCTTTATATACTTCTATTAGAAATTAATAATAAAAAAATCCAAGAAGGATTTCCACCTGCAGGCGGCTTACATTTATAGGATTATAAATAACCTCCTGCAACTTTTTCTCTATAAATTTTCTTTTCTTTACGACTTTCTCATTTGCTCCGCAGCCATGTTTATGCATAATCGACCATAGAAATCTGTTCTGCCTCAATATGATGCGATTCCGGGCTGTTTTTATTATCGATATATTGACACATAATTATTAATTAGTTTCCTCTGTTGAGGTCATAAAATTGTTTTTGCTTATCTACACAGCCACCAAAAGTTTGAAAAATTGCAAGTGGTTCACCAAGAGAGGGTGTGGACAACATCTAATGCACACATTTATTAAGCAACTTTTCAATTTACTTCTTATTCAAAATCATATTTGTTCTTAAGAATGTAGAGATGTTTAATTGTATAGTTTGTTGATCATTGCTTAGGTTACCGGCCACCTCTGCAGTCTCAGAGTAGCCAGGTTCACAAGCAAAGAGCTAGCGCTGACTTTTAGAACATGCATGCACTTCTCTGAAGCTAGCCACATCACGGAATCTGATAAGCCTTACTGTCCTGAGTTTCCTCCATGCAGCAGAAGTAAATCTACAGTTTAGACTAGCTGTGTGATGATCCACTCGTCCTTTCTGTTAGGCTATGTACAGGCAACTGTATATTCTCTCATCCAAGAGAATCGGCGAGATTATGCTAATCACACTCTAATCAAAGTTTGCTCAGAGTTTGATCAGAGTATGATTACAGTGTGATCCAATTTTCTTGGACGATGAGAAAACTGAGAAAAAAATTCCCCATCTCCTCCATTCAGTCAGTCCATGGAAATCAGACTGCACTCAGTTGTCATCCTAGTGTAGTCTGATTTTTCAAGAGACCCACTGACTTGAATGGCCATATTCGTTCTGATTTCAAGATTCAAATCAAGCATGCAAAGTCTGTCCAAGAAAAGATCGGAAATGTGCACGGCTCTATAGAATAAAATTGGTCCAAATGCGATCCAGTGTTTTGTCGAATCACACTCAGAACAAAAATACGGTCTTCTCAATCTTTAGGAGCACACCACTCCACAAGCAAGGAAGCAAGGAAGAAGCTGAGAGGCAAAGAACTGAATAAAGAAGGAGAGATCAACCCTTTAAGCCTAAAGTCAGAAAATGGACCAAATTTTGGCTCAAATCTACACTTGATCGTAGCCGTTGTGTATTTCATTTTTTATTCTTTAAGTCAATCCGAAAGTGACAAATTTATTCAATCTTATGACTAAATGGAACAAATTTAGCACAATTTAATCCAACAATATTTACAAACTCCAGATTGTTCTAAATCTGTGACTGCCTGGAATGGGAATAACTGCTTTTAGGTAACATCAGAGATCGGGGTATGAAAACAGCTAAGCCTACCCTCATAACCTACATAGAAAACAATGGGAGTTACAGAAACAGCTTAGCTAAGCAATCTACTCTGCTTCTGCACCTTGGGATATACATAAACAGCATAACATGTTTTGCTATGATGCTTCCATAACTCCCATTGATTTTTACAGAAGTTATACAAATAGCATTGAACAGATACACTCGTGTGCTTTTATAACAGTCCTGGTGGCCATGAACCAAGAAAGTTATTCCTATCTTTGTCATGAAGGGCAAATACAGGAATAAACCATTATTTAATTGGTATTGTATAAAAAATATCCAATTGTACCTATGTAGTAGACAAATAACCCACTATTTCATAGGGCAGGCACAAAGCTAAAGCAGGGAATTATCCAGTAGATGCATTTTAAAACAATTGTTTCTGATAAAATATCCATTTTAAAAAACTATAAGATTCCCAAATTTTCATAAACTGCCGAATTTCTTAAAAAAGAAATTACTGAACAACATCTTCCATATTGCTATCGTGACTGTAATAATTTTTGTCTTCCCTTACTGGCCCACTGAACTAGAGAAGAAAAGGGGTGCGCTCCTCAAGAATGAAAGTTCAGGCCGGTGGTATGGTCATAAACTGTGCGATATCCCAGGTTGGTGAAAGAGGCAGCTGTGCTGCTGGAACGTAGGAGTAGATGTGGGACACTGAAGCTGAACATCCAGCTTGAAATGAAATGGCTGTGAAGTTAGGCAATGAGCTGTACACTACAGAACTAATAATCTCTCTGTTCTTTAATTTCTTTAGTAGTCTCGAAAGCTTGCAATTTGTTACCATCTTTTCAGTTAGCCATTAAAAGGTATCAACCACTGAGGACTCTCAAGTCTAAATATTTTTCTGTTCTTTAAGGGATTTGTCCAATACTTCTTGTAAAACAATAGCACTTATACTCATCTCCGGTACCATTCCAGTGGTGTCGGCAATTGCTCTCCCGACTTTGTTGCGTCACAAAATCCCTGCTCTCTCACTTCGTCTAGATGTATGTGATAAGTCTGAAGGTAGGGAGAATGAATCCAGTGCTGAATGGCAGTAAGAATCGTGTGACATGATGCCACGTGGTCCCGGAGAGAAACAGTGCTGACACCACTGGAACGGCACCGAAGGTTATATGTTTATTATTATGCTTTGCTTATATAGCGCTATCATATTAGGCAGCACGTTTCATACATTATTGTCACTGTCCCCACTATGTCTTTGGAGTGTGAGAGGAAACCTGAGAACCTGGAGGAAACCCCCCCTAACATGGGGAGAACATACAAACTCCTTGCAGAAGGTGAGTATGTGTAATGTATGTAGTACAGTTCATATAGCGTCTTGTGCTTGGGTGCGATGAACATACATGAGACACAGGTTTGATATAGAAAAGTCCTGTATTACTTCATACAAGTTGGCAGAAATAGTCACACAGTTTGCAGACACAGAAACAGGAGACACAGCAGGCCAGAGCAATCCAAGCTCAGCAATCACTCTCCAATACAGATTCAGGATCTTCTTCTCTGTTACCGTAAGTCCATGCAAACGTGGGTCTTTCAAAGAGCAGGGTTCAGAGTCCACAAGTGCTTCAGAGTTCCTCAGTAGGAATAGCTGGAGTACAAGGTCCAAGGCCTACAGGAGTCAAGTCACAGGTTCACTGCAGGCTAGATTCTGAAGCACTGATTGCTCAGCTGTGGCTGCTTAAGAAGCAAAAGGAGAGAATCAGGGCGGGAACATGCAAGCTGGAAACTCCATTTTGACTGAGGGCAAGATAGCTGCAGCAAGACAGAAAGTAAAATGGCTGACGAACAAACTGAGTTTCAGGAATATATACATAGAACCTTACATTACTCCCCCCTTAAGGACAACCTCCGGATGACCTCAGACCAGGCTTGTGTGGGTACCTCTGATGAAACTGACGGAGCAAGCGAGGAGCATTAACGTTATTGACCGGTTCCCATGAGTTGTCCTCCACTGGGTAGCCCTGCCATTTAATCAGATATTGTAACTGATTTCTATACAACCTGGAATCTAAAATCCTTTCCACCACAAATTCTTCCTGACCATCGACTAGCACTGGGTCAGGGCAAGGAGAGGAACGTCCAGGAAACGTATTGGGTGTCGCAGCCTTTAGTAGGGATACATGAAAGACAGGATGGATTCTCATAGTTCTGGGCAGTTGAAGACGACAAGCAACGGCACTTATAATTTTACTGATTTTATAGGGTCCAATGTACTTATGTCCCAACTTAGACGATGGAATCCTTAACTTAAGATTTCTGGTTGACAGCCAGACCAAGTCTCCTACCTTGAAAGCTGGTGCAGGTTTACGAAATTTATCTGCTGCTTTCTTGTACCTTTCTTGAGCCGATTCCAGATTTTCCTTTAGAAGATCCATATTCTTCTGTAAAGACGTGATTCTTTCAGCTACTGCTGGTAAAGGCGTTTCTATGGGAAATCGTGGTAGAATGTTAGGATGATAACCTAGATTAGAGTAAAAAGGAGACTGTTTAGTGGAGGCACTCTGAGAGTTGTTATACGAGAACTCAGCTAATGGAAGTAGATCCACCCAATCATCCTGTAGGTGGCAGATAAAGCAGCGGAGATACTGCTCCAGGGTTTGATTGGTTCGTTCGGTCTGTCCATTAGTCTGGGGATGAAAAGCAGAAGAAAGGTTTACTTTAATGTCCAATGCTGCACAGAAATTTTGCCAAAACCTAGAAGTGAATTGCACCCCTCGATCCGAAATAACCTCATCCGGTACTCCATGTAAGCGAAACACATCTTTAATCATCAAATCTGATGTCTGTTTTGCAGTGGGTAAGCCGACACAAGGGATAAAATGAGCTGCCTTTGTTAGACGGTCAACCACCACTAGAATGGTGTTCTTCCCCTGAGAGGTTGGTAACTCCACAATGAAGTCCATAGAAATGGATCCCACGGGCGGGACGGGGTGGGAAGAGGCTGTAACAGACCAGTTGGTGAGGAGCGAGGTGTTTTGCATCTTGCACAGACCTCACATGAAGTGACATAATTCAAAACATCCTTCCTGCAAGTGGGCCACCAAAAGAAACGAGAAAGAAATTCCTGTGTCTTTAGAATTCCTCTATGCCCAGCTATCTTGGAATCGTGAATGAGTTGCAATACTCTCAATCTGACTGTTTCAGGAATATACAGGCGTTGTCCCTGAATCCACACACCATTCTTAAAGACAAGACTTACGTCCCTTGGGGGTTGTGCCAAAAAGGAATCTGCATGGTATGCTTCCTTGATGTCCTTAAGTAGGTCTTGATTATGAATTACTCCTAGGAATCTAGAGTCAGGAAGAATAGTCTTAGGAGGAGTAATTGGACGTGTCTCTGCTGAGTAAATCCTAGAGAGTGCATCAGCCTTTCCATTGCGTGATCCTGGTCTATAGAGATGATAAAATTAAATTGGTTTAAGAAAAGATTCCAGCGAGCCTGGCGAGGAGTCAGGCACTTAGCCGACCTGATAAACTCAAGGTTACGATGGTCTGTCAGGACGACTATTTGCTGTGCAGCTCCCTGAAGAAGGTGTCTCCATTCTTTGAAGGCGGCAATAATGGCCAACAACTCTCTATTGCCCACATCGTAGTTCCTCTCAGCCGAAGACAACTGCTGGGAAAAGAAGGCACAGGGATGCAAGACATTCTTCTCACCTGTTCTCTGAGAGAGTATAGCTCCAACGGCACAGTCTGAAGCATCCACCTCTATTATGAAGGCAAGCTCGGGGTTGGGATGTACTAGGATAGGTGCAGTGGTAAATTTATCTTTTAGAGGGAAAATGCTTTCTGGGCTTGGGGAGTCCAGGAAAACCTAGACTCTTTCCGGGTAAGTTGAGTGATAGGTGACACTACCTCAGAGAAATTTCTAATGAAACGTCTATAGAAGTTGGCAAACCCGATGAAGCGCTGTACCTCCTTCACATTTCTAGGACTTGGCCAATCCTTGATGGCTTGGGTTTTGCTTCCATCCATACTAATTCCTTGTGTAGACAGTACATACCCCAGAAATTGAATCTTGGTCCTATGGAATTCACACTTTTCAAGTTTGATGTAAAGATGATTTTGTCTTAGACGTTCTAAGACCATTCTCACATGTCCATCATGTTCCTCTGTGGAGTTAGAAAAAATTAGAATATCATCCAAATAAATTACCACAAATGTATCTAGGAGATCCCTGAAGATGTCATTCACCAAGTGTTGGAAAGTGGCTGGGGCGGTACTCAGACCAAAAGGCATAACTAGATATTCAAAGTGTCCATAGCGTGACCTGAATGCAGTCTTCCATTCATCCCCAGGTCTAATACGGACTAAGTTATAGGCCCCACGAAGATCTAGTTTAGAAAAAATTTTGGCATGTCGCACTCTCTCCAATAACTCAGGGATTAAAGGCAATGGATAACGGTTTCTAATAGTAACCTTATTGAGTTCCCTATAGTCTACGCATGGTCTCAGAGATCCATCTTTCTTCTTTACAAAGAAGATGGGTGCACCTGCAGGAGATGAAGAGGGGCGTATGAAGCCCTTGGCTAGATTTTCATCTATGTAATCCTTTAAAGCCTTTAGCTCGGGCCCCGCCAGGGGGTAGATCTTACCAAAAGGTATCTCTGCTCCAGGCAATAATTCAATTGGACAATCATATGGACGGTGAGGAGGAAGCTGGTCAGCGTTCTTCTTGTCACATAAATCCACATAGTCCTGGTATACAGCTGGTAGTTCAGGGACTGACATGATTCCTTTAGGAACAGAGCAAGCTGAAACTTTTGGACTCATCTGTTTCTCTGGAAAGTGTAATTCCTTGGTCTCCCAGTTAATGGTAGGATTCTGAGCCTGCAGCCATGGTAGCCCTAGAATAATGGGAAAGTGGGGAGAAGAGATAAGCATAAAGGACAGTTTCTCTTGATGATCTTTACCCATAAGAACCCTCAAAGGCTCTGTTTCCTGATCCACTGGTCCAGAGGTCAGCAGGGAGCCATCCACAGTTTCCATCTGTACTGGAGTAGCCTTCTTCACTGAACGTATTCCCTGTTTCAGAGCAAAGGAGACATCCATAAAATTTCCACTTGCCCCTGAGTCGATCATAGCAGAGCTAGACACCCAAGCTGAGTCAACCCAGAGTTTGATGGAAAGAAAGCAATGAGAATTGTTTTTCTTACAACTCAGCTGGGACACCGCTGAGGAAACTTGAAAAATGGCAGCGTTTACACAGTCAACGTCCTCAGAGGTAACGGAGTTTAAGTCCGAGAAATCAAGATCTGTTGCTGCAGATCTCTCTGGAGCCTGAGGCTCGGACCTGACAGATCCCCTCTCGCAACACTCACAATGAATGAGTGCTGCAGTAGTCTTACGAGAACGGCTGGGGCAGTTTATAATGAAGTGCCCTGACTTACCACAATAGAAACATAGATTCTCCTTAAAACGATGTTCCTTGCGTGCATCACTAACCCGTCGTTGTAAAGAGTCTACCTGCATGGGTTCAGGTTCAGGTTCCCGTGTAATCCTACTCAAAGGTTCCTTAGCTGGAGAGGAAGGTAGGAAAAGGTTAGTACGATTGCTTTCGAACCATCTCTCTTGCCTGCGTTCAGTCAGACGAGTATCAATACGGATGCAGTAGTTAATAAAGTCACCTAACGCAGTGGGAGGGTCGGCACGAGCAAGTTCATCCTTAATCAGTGGAGATAACCCCTTTCGAAAAATAGATTTTTTGGCGGAACTGTCCCAGGTGGTATCAAGGGCCCATCTCCTGAAATCCAAGGCATATTCAGCTACCGAGTGCTTACCTTGGCGCAAAGCTAACATGGCTGCTTCAGCTGTTGCACCTCGATTGGGGTCATCAAACACCTGCCCCATGGCTGAAATAAAATCATCAAGGTGATTCAAACAATCATCCTCAGTCTAAATCAGAGGGTTTGCCCACATTAAAGCCTTGTTGGTAAGCAACATAATTATAGTAAGCACCTTAGATCGTTCAGTGGGAAATTGTGAAGCATGTGCAGAAAAAAAAGATTGCATTGATTAATAAATCCCCTGAATTTCTCACGTTCACCGCCAAAACGAAAAGGGGGCAACTTGGGAATCCCAGCACTCGGGGCTACGGCAGGAGCCTGGACTCGCCCCTCTAGAACCTCAATCCTGGCTCGCAAATCCTGGGTAGTCTGTCCAACCACTTGCAAATTGTGATTATTGAGGTCCTGTAGATTTGTAAAACGGGTCTTTATATTCTGCAAATCTGCAAGGATATTATCAGTCACTCCGCAAAGTTCCTTTATGCGGGCCTCCATTTTCCAGATCTTTTAAGACAGGATTACTGGAAGAAGAGGAGAGAAAAAAAAAAACAATAGTGTTCACCTGTGGCAACACTGCAGAGAGAAAAAAAAATTAAGGGAACTGCTCACCTGGAATGGTTGTGAGAAGTCACAACCACTATCATCACAGAAAGTTTCAACCAGACATCTGATATCCAGAGTTACAGCAGACAAAAAAGAGAAAAGAAAGGAAAAAAAAAAAAAAAACAATAGTGTTTACCTGTGGTAACACTGCAAAAAGAAAAAACTTAAGGGAATTGCTCACCTGGAATGGTTGTGAGAAGTCACAACCACTGTCATCACAGAAAGTACAACCGGACGTCTGATATCCACAGTACAGCAGACACAGCCTTCCAGACCCAGCAGACACTAACGTTTTGGCTTCAGAATCTTGTAATGTATGTAGTACAGTTCATATAGCGTCTTGTGCTTGGGTGCGATGAACATACATGAGACACAGGTTTGATATAGAAAAGTCCTGTATTACTTCATACAAGTTGGCAGAAATAGTCACACAGTTTGCAGACACAGAAACAGGAGACACAGCAGGCCAGAGCAATCCAAGCTCAGCAATCACTCTCCAATACAGATTCAGGATCTTCTTCTCTGTTACCGTAAGTCCATGCAAACGTGGGTCTTTCAAAGAGCAGGGTTTAGAGTCCACAAGTGCTTCAGAGTTCCTCAGTAGGAATAGCTGGAGTACAAGGTCCAAGGCCTACAGGAGTCAAGTCACAGGTTCACTGCAGGCTAGATTCTGAAGCACTGATTGCTCAGCTGTGGCTGCTTAAGAAGCAAAAGGAGAGAATCAGGGCGGGAACATGCAAGCTGGAAACTCCATTTTGACTGAGGGCAAGATAGCTGCAGCAAGACAGAAAGTAAAATGGCTGACGAACAAACTGAGTTTCAGGAATATATACATAGAACCTTACAGTATGTGTTATTAGTTTACAAGGGGGAAACAAAGACATTCAGAAGGAATTATTTGAGTAGCGGACCACCCCTTTAAGAATGGAGAGGAATTTTATCTAGAAGTAAAACGCAATGTTATTTTTTCCAGCACTTTGCAATAATAATCAATAATGAGCATGAAATAATCCCGTTAAAGAGAACCTGTCCGCAGAAGAAAATTATCCAGATTTTGCCCATATTCTATTCCCCTGAGTTTATTGTTTTAAAATCCACCATTCGGTTTTGGAGATATGAGTCTTTTTATTTGGTGCTACTGTTTATGGAGATTACCAAGCGGGCGTTACTCATTGGGAAACTATGCACTGCATACCAAATCTACACTTTGTTCACAATATTCGAATGAGTCAGTAAAGTTGGTGCCTTGAAGGATGTATTGATGACCCTGCTTGTAATTCTTGGCAGGCCTTGTACTTAGTACACAGCCTTTATAAGTCTAGGAATACAATTACATGACAATTTGAACAGAATGTGCATGAGGCCCTCTGCTGGAAAATTGCTCTGATTTCCCATTGACTCCCATTATACTCATTGCTCAAAATGAGCACCCGAGCACTACAAATTGCTCAGAAGTTTACTGTAGTTCTTGACCAAGTTTTTACAAACTGCAGCAGGGATTTTGGCCCACTCCTCCATACAGATCTTCTCCAGGTCTTTTCAGGATTTAGGGCTGTTGCTAGGCAACATTGATTTTCAGCTCCCCCCAATTGGGTTAAGGTTTGGAGACTGGCTACGCCACTCCAGGACTTTGAAATGCTTCTTAAGGAGCCACTTATTAGTTGCCCTGGCTGTGTGTTTCGGGTCATTGTCATGCTGGAACACCCACCATGGCTCATCCTCAATGCTACTACTGAGCGAGGGACATTGTTGGCCAAAATCTCAAGATACATTACCCCATCCATCATCCATTCAATGTGATTTAGTCATCTTGTCTTGTTCCAGAAAAGCACCTCCAAAGTATGTTGTTTCCCCCTCCACGCTTCATGGATGGATGTGTTGTTAGGGTTGTACTCATCCTTCCTCCTCCAAACACGGCGAGTGGAGACCAAAAAGTTCTATTTTGGTCTCATCTGACCACATGACCTTCTCCCATGCCTCCTATGGATCATCCAGATGGTCATTGGCGAACTTCAAACTGGCCTGGACATGAGCTGGCATGGGCAAATTGACCTTGCTTGCCCTGCAGGATTTTAATTCATGACGATGTAATGTGTTACTAATTGTACTGTTTGAGACTGTAATCCCATAGATCAGGTCCTCCTGTGTATATCTTAGCTGATTCCAGACCTTCCTCAAAATCATCCTTACCCCATATTGAAGATCTTGTATGGAGTCCCAGATCAAGGAAGATTGACAGTCATCTTGCGTTTCTTCCATTTTCTAATAATTGTTCCAAAAGTTGTTGACTTCTCACCAAGCTGCTTGCCTGTTGTCCTGTAGCCCATCCCAGCCTTCTGCCGGTCTATAATTTTGTTCCTGGTGTCCATATACAGCTCTTTGGTCTTGGCCATGGTGGAGAGGTTAGAATGTGATTGAGTGTGTGGACAGGTATCTTTTATACAGGTAATGAGTTCAAACAGGTGCAATTAATACAGGTAATGAGTGCAGAGTAGGAGGCTTCTTAAAGAAAAACTAACAGGTCAGTGAGAGCCAAAATTCTTGCTGGTTGGTAGGTGACTAATACCTCATCCGATGCATTTATCATATGCATCATTTTTTGCACTTTTTATCATCTTTTGCAGGGTGCACCCGGGCTCTTTTTGATGGCTTGTTTTTTTGTGTTGTGCACATTCAGTGCTGACCAGCCCGCCTTCCATCATAGGCGTTTAAAATAGGTTGTTATCCAGACACTGTGAATGACATTCATGTTTAAGCAACTTGTATCTGTGTGTTTTTTTTTCCACTAAGCAGTTACACCTTCATCATCACTGTTTTTGTGATAGGGTGGCTGCCTTTATCAGTGGTAAGCACCTGTTGCTTCTCCAGCCTTTATCCATGGGAGCCTGCTGCATCCTGCTAGTGCATTTGGTCATTTGATCAGACTGGGGATGATTGTTTTTCATGATTTGCTTTTGCTAAAAATGATTTTTTTAATTTATGTCTAGTAGTTACTCGCATAAATGAGGACCCTTGACGTTGGTGTGAGCTTATCTGCTTTGGCCAAATAGTAACTAATACCTCATCCGATGCATTTATCATATGCATCATTTTTTGCACTTTTTATCATCTTTTGCAGGGTGCACCCGGGCTCTTTTTGATGGCTTGGTTTTTTGTGTTGTGCACATTCAGTGCTGACCAGCCTGCCTTCCATCATAGGCGTTTAAAATAGGCTGTTATCCAGACACTGTGCATGACATTCATGTTTTAAGCAACTTGTATCTGTGTGTTTTTTTTTCCCACTAAGCAGTTAACACCTTCATCATCACTGTTTTTGTGATAGGGTGGCTGCCTTTATCAGTGGTAAGCACCTGTTGCTTCTCCAGTCTTTATTCATGGGAGCCTGCGGCATCCTGCTAGTGCATTTGGTCATTTGATCAGACTGGGTATGATTGTTTTTCATGATTTGCTTTTGCTAAAAATGATTTTTTTTGAATTTATGTCTAGTTAGTTACTCGCAATAAAATGAGGACCCTTGATGTTGGGTTGTGAGCTTATCTGCTTTGGCCAAAATAGTAACTAATACCTCATCCGATGCATTTATCATATGCATCATTTTTTGCACTTTTTATCATCTTTTGCAGGGTGCACCCGGGCTCTTTTGATGGCTTGTTTTTTTGTGTTGTGCACATTCAGTGCTGACCAGCCGCCTTCCATCATAGGCGTTTAAAATAGGCTGTTATCCAGACACTGTGCATGACATTCATGTTTTAAGCAACTTGTATCTGTGTGTTTTTTTTTCCCACTAAGCAGTTAACACCTTCATCATCACTGTTTTTGTGATAGGGTGGCTGCCTTTATCAGTGGTAAGCACCTGTTGCTTCTCCAGCCTTTATCCATGGGAGCCTGCTGCATCCTGCTAGTGCATTTGGTCATTTGATCAGACTGGGTATGATTGTTTTTCATGATTTGCTTTTGCTAAAAATGATTTTGGTTGGTAGGTGATCAAATACTTATTTAGTGCAATAAAATGCAATTTAATTATTTAAAAATTATACAATGTGATTTTCTGTTTTTTATTTTAGATTCTGTCTCTCACAGTTAAAGTGTACATACGATAAAAATTGCAGACCTCTCCATTCTTTGTAGGTGGGAAACTTGCAAAATGGGCAGTGTATCAAATACTTATTTTCCTCACTGTATGTTGGTAAATTCTCATAATACTGTATGTGAGTCGAATGTGCCCATAGACTAACATTAGCCAGATATTTGACAAATCAGTGTCCTTTTATTTACATCCAAAGATTAAAAAAATAATGCAGATGTAATACTTCTCACTTCTGATAATCTGCTACAATTGTAACCCGTGCAGCCAGTATTTTTTGAGTGAAATATGTCAGCAGCACAAATGCTTGTCCTGATAGTTTGATATAATTATTTAGTTCGCCTCCAGAAGAAGAGGAGTGAAACGTGCGTCAGGGCAGAGGGATGCCATCGTATGCACAGTGGTTCATTCTGACAGGTAACAGTGATCTTACTCTCAGTCTTTTTACCCATGTTTTTGTCTTATGATGATAAATGCACCTTACAATAGGCATTTTATTGTAGGACTTTAGACTAGGAATACATCTATTGCTTGTCAGGCCAATGTCAGTTCAGTGTAATGGCTAGATCTCAATGATAGTATGCAGGATCAAGCAGCAATGATTGTTCAACTTTCCTTTCTTTTCTGAACTTTTTAGGACAGTTATATTGTACTGCTGCAAAATGCATTGCATACTTACTTTGGAACATGTTCCCTTTTTCTTTCTAGCAACGCTATTTTAAAATTGATTCTACATACCGTATATACTCATGTATAAGCCGACCCGTGTATAAGCCGACCCCCCTAATTTTGCCAGAAAAAACTGGGAAAACTTATTGACTCGCATATAAGCCTAGGGTGAAAATGATTATGCCCCCATATGATGCTCCACAGATTATGCCCCATATGCTCCACAGATTATGCCCCCATATGCTCCAGATTATGCCCCCATATATTCCACATATTATGCCCCCGTATGATCCACAGATTATGCCCCCATATGCTCCAGATTATGCCCCATATGTTCCACAGATTATGCCCCCGTATGATCCACAGATTATGCCCCCATATGCTCCAGATTATGCCCACATATGCTCCATATTATGCCCCCATATGTTCCACAGATTATGCCCCCATATGCTCTATATTATGCCCCCATATGCTCCATATTATGCCCCATATGCTCCATATTATGCCCCCATATGCTCCAGATTATGCCCCATATGTTCCACAGCTTATGCCCCCATATGCTCCATGTTATGCCCCCATATGCTCCAGATTATTCCCCATATGTTCCACAGCTTATGCCCCCATATGCTCCATATTATGCCCCCATATGCTCCAGATTATGCCCCATATGTTCCACAGCTTATGCCCCCATATGCTCCATATTATGCCCCCATATGCTCCAGATTATGCCCCATATGTTCCACAGTTTATGCCCCCATATTCTCCATATTATGCCCCCATATGCTCCAGATTATGCCCCCATATGCTCCATATTATGCCCCATAGCATAGGCCTCATATGCTGCTGCAAAAAAAAAAAAAAATGACATACTCACCTCTCGTCGCTGGGGGCCAGGTGCCGGTGTCCTGAGCAGGCGGGGGGTGTCACCGCTCGCTCAGGACCCCGGCACCTGAGATATTTACCTGTCCCTCGGTCCACCGCAGCGCACTAATCCCTCGGTCTGACTCCTCTGTGTGTGAATGATCAGGCAGGGGGCGGGGCGCACACTAACGACGTCATCGCGCCCTCTGCCTCATCATTCACACACAGAGGAGTCGGACCGAGGGATTAGTGCGCTGCGGTGGACCGAGGGACAGGTAAATATCGCTATACTCACCCCTCCGCCGTGCGTCCCTGCAGCCTCTCCTCTTCTCCCGGCGCTCTCCGCAGCGCTTCTGTCCTGCAGCGGTCACGTGCTACCGCTCATTAAAGTCATGAATATGTGCATATTCATGACTTTAATGAGCGGTGCCATCTGACCGCTGCAGGAAGGAGCCGGAGATCGTGGGAGAAGCAGGGGGGCTGCAGAGACCGCGGCCACGGAGAGGTGAGTATAATCCGACACCCCGCTCCCCCTCCCCCGCCGACCCCCGTATATGACCCGCGTATAAGCCGAGAGGATGACTTTCAGCCCTAAAAAATGGGCTGAAAATCTCGGCTTATACATGGGTATATACGGTATTTTTTTCTAATGAATACATTATGCATTAATATTGATAAATGTACTTCACTTTTTACCTGGATGATACACATCCTTGGTAATTTAGTACAAAACCAGTACAAAAAGGGGGATAATATATATCAAAATATATATGGACAAAAAGTATATTATTGGCTTCCTATCGTCCAGAGGCTCCAGTTCAAACCCCTAATTATGAAATACAAAGCCATCCACAACCTGTCTCCTCCATACATCTGTGACATGGTCTCCCGCTACTTACCCTCGCGCAATCTTCGATCCTCTCAAGATCTCCTTCTCTACTCTCCCCTTATCTCTTCTTCCCACAACCGCATACAAGACTTCTCCCGTGCCTCCCCTATACTCTGGAATTCTCTACCCCAACACATCAGACTCTCGCCTACCATGGAAATCTTCAAAAAGAACCTGAAGACCCACCTCTTCCGACAAGCCTACAAACAGCAGTGATCCTCAGTCTACTGAACCATCGCACGACCAGTTCTACCCTCTCCTAGTGTATCCTCACCCATCCCCTGTAGACTGTGAGCCTACGTGGGCAGGGTTCTCTCTCCTTCTGTACTTATGTGTGTCCTGTATTGCTCATATTTATTGTACTTGCCTATATTCGCCCCCTCTCACATGTAAAGCGCCATGGAATAAATGGCGCTATAAAAATGAATAACAATAATAATAATAATAAATTATAGTGATTCCCCAAATAATATAAAAACCGGACTTGAATAGTGTGTACTCCAAAATATGCCACCAACCAAAAGAAAAAGGAGTAAAATTTTACTCCTTTTTTTCTTTTGGTTGGTGACATCCTTGGTAATGTTTGTTTGAGAATTATTTGGTTCAGGTATGTTTAATATTATCCATGTGAAATCAGTAAATTTCTGCTGATAGACATGAATCTTCTAAATAAAGCCTCTAGCCATGTATTGTTGCTGACTGAGCAATCAAGTTCACCTTTTACCCAAATATTGTCAGCAGCTTTCCCTCTCAATAGCGTTGAGCTCTGAGAGAACCAGCAAGTAATGTAAAAACCATGCTAGAACTATACTGATGTAGATGGCAAGCAGGGTACAGTACTGTACAGGAGCAAAGTGTGCACAGAAGCCTTAGGCGAACGCTACACTTTAGATTAACTTGACAGTAATTTAGGTAATTTAGAAAAATAGAGCTAATCAGGAGCACACAGGAGAAGGAAGGAGGGATATGCAGCACTGAGAAGTAGCTGGGTGATGCACAGCAGAGCAGGTGGAGGTGAACAAAAGACAAAAAAGTACAAGAAAGAAACAATAAGTTGGGCTTAGTCTTTATGTGAACAATGAAAAGTTGCCCCTTTTGAGAGAAATCATTAACAAATTGTTGGTCAATTTTCTCCTACAAACAATTGTGAAAATTAAAGAGAAATGTGGGTAAAGCATATTTTAGAGTAAAAAAATATATTTTTCATTTTTGTTATTCCACTTTTTGTTAATTTCTGCAGATCAGTTTTCAATAGTTTCAGGGGTATTGTTTTTAAAAGGTTATCAATTTATCCTTTTTGATGTTTTTCCCATATCTAGGCACTGTAAAGTCACTTAAAACCTCACAGTATCCATACAACTTGGGATTTGTGAATTTCCTTGAAAAATAATCAACATTTGATGTTTAATTTAAGCCTATAAACATCCTATCAAAATAAAAGTATTTTAGAAAAATATAGTCTGCCTCCACCCATTCCTCCCGCTTGCTCTTCCTAGCATGACTGGGCGTGATTGACTGGTCAATTTGCAGTGCTGGGAAGTGGTGACCAAAAGTGGCTACTGATTAGTGTAATCTCTGCCTATGGTATCCATGTTTAAAGTATACTTTCTCTTAAATGCCAGAGCGTTTCACAGGAGAATATATCTGGCTGCAGGTTTGGGCAACATGAGTCGCCTGGTAGGTTGTATTTAATTAGTTTCTATGATATGAGTATCTGGTTTAAGGGTGTAAGTCTTCAAGATTTGAAAATTGCAAATTTTATAAAAAAATTGTCAAATTTTAAATATCTTACTAAAAAATGTAAACCATGTCCACCAAAATTTAGCACTAACATAAAATACATTGGGTTCCAAAAATTTTCAGAATCACCGTGGGTGACACAGGTCAGATTTGAAAATTGGGATTTGGCCATTAAACTCAAAATTGATTCCACAGCTAAGGGGTTGAAAATTCTGAAAAAAACTAAAACTAAAACACCAATTATATTGGAAAGCTAGACAAATTTTCATTATCCATATCTATTAAGCTATATTTTCATTAAACTTTTTTAAGGTAAATTTGTCATTTTACCCAGTGTGTATGTTTTGATAGACCGGGGACACACTTGCGAGAAGCTCGCATGAGTCCCACACCTCAATAGCCGGCACTGCCGCCGGCATTCGAGACAGCAGTGTGCGGCTGCATGTATTTCTATGCAAGAGGTGCAAGACTTGTGTGAGTTTCTTGCAAGTGTGTCCCCGGCCTTAGGTAGACTTACACTAATACAGGCAATTACACCTATGTTGGAAAATTTTAGGAAATTAAAATGCTATAATCACAGGTCTAAAATTTAGCTATGATATAAAATATATAGTTACAGGTCAGTGAGCTAGAAACAAGCTTGTTACATTTCTTATGTGATGTATGAAACTTTTAAACCTCTTGCCTGAAGTGTTCACAAGCTAATATAAGAAATGAAAACTAGATTAGGGTTGACATATTTCCTCCAAGCTTCAGAAACAGAAAAGTTTAATGAGGTTATGAATTATGGAATATAGAGACATTCTGCATCTTGACAAGTTTCACAGACATAAGGTGTTTTAATTATTATACACTATACACCGAGATTGCTTTACCTACCACATGTCCTTGTCTTGAAGGGGTCTAGGACTTTTCTTACTGTAGACCTGATGGGAATTGGCTAATAACATTGTGGGATTATGGAGGTGCCTGCTGCAGGTGGATTGTAATTTTTGACTGTTCCTAGAGCTGAGCAAATCTTGAGAAATTTGATTAGGACAGATTCACTCATATTAAGGGGAGTTGAATGAATTTGATTAACATAGAATAAATTCTGTGAAAATTACATTTTTCGGGAAGAGTTAAAGTAGTAATAAACTGCTCTGTTCACCTCTCTTGAGCCCCCCTATATCTATTCCACCATCACAATAACTTCTTGCTCCCCTAATGGACTCCTTCTCTGCTACTTTTCTTTTTTGTTTTTAATCTCTAACAATTTTCCCGTGGGAGTCGCTGATGCTGAATAGATCCTTCTCTGACACATAACAATGAGATAGAAGAAGATGAGCTGATTGGCAGACTAGGCAAGGAGCAGAGAGATGTGGGACACGAGTAGGGAAGGTTCAGAGGTGATAAATTCTAAAAATTAGTCTGACTAGTTTAAAGTGATAACAATATACGTGATTCCAGCTCAGTCAGTTGCTGTATGCTCATCCACCAGGTGCACAGACACCGGCCTTGCCCTGACATTCCATCAAGGATAAAAGAAAAAATTGGAGTCTGGCTCAACAGGATTGGATTTTCCATTTTTTTTTACTTTTCAAAAGAAAATATAGTGCATATAAAAGAAAAATGTACATCGTCGGCATGAACCAGTCGACGCGTTTCAACTGCACTAAGCAGTCTTACTCATGACTCAAATGAGTAAGACTGCTTAGTGCAGTCGAAATGCGTCGACTGGGTCAAGTCGACCATGTAAATTGTTATTTTGTATGCACTATATTTTCTGTTGAAAAATTAAAAGAAAAGGAAAATCCGGTCCTGTTGAGCCAGACTTCAGTTTAAAGTGAACCTGTCACTAGATTGTGAGTCTTATTGTAAGGTTCTTTGTCTCTGTTGACATGTTCCTTGAAACTCAGTTTTCCGTCGGCCATTTTGCTTTCTGTCTTTCTGCAGCTCTTGCCCTCAGTTAATATGGAGTTTCCAGTTTTCATGTTCCCACCCTGATTCTTCCCTCTTGCTTCTTAAGCAGCCTCAGCTGAACAATCAGTGCTCCTGAATCAAGCCTCAGTCAGTCTGTGACCTGACTCCTGGAAACCTTGGACTTGTACTCCAGCTATTCCCTACTGAGGAACCTTGGAACACTTTTGGACTCTGGAAACCTGCTGTTTGGTGAATCTATGTTTGCAGAGGAATGACGGTACAGAGAAGAGATCCTGAACCTGCTTTGGAGATTTATTGTAGTGCTTGAAGTTACTCTGGCCTGCTGTGTCTCCTGTCGCTGTTCCTGCAAACTGTGTGAACTTTTCAGCATGCTTGTATGAAGTAATACAAGTCATTTCATTTCAACCTATGTCTCCTGTGTTTTCCTCGCACCCAAGCACAAGACGCTATAGGAACTGTACACTATACATGACAAGATTCAGGAGCCCATGTTTAGTGTCTGCTGGGTCTGGGAAAGCCGTGTCTGCTGTGACTGTGGATATCAGATGTCCGTTTAATACCTTATGTGATGACAGTGGTTGTGACTTCTCACAACCATTCCAGGTGAGCGCATTCCCTTAAAATTTTACTCTGGAGTGTTACCACAGGTAAACACTATTGTTTTTTTTTTTTCCTTTCCTCTTCTCCTTCCAGCACTTCTGCCTTAAAAGATCTGGAAGATGGAGGCCCGCATAAAGGAACTTTGCGGAGTGACTGATACAATCCTTTCAGATGTACAGACTTTAAAGACCCGTTTTGCAAGCCTACAGGACCTCACTAATCATAATTTGCAAGTGTTTGGACAGACTACCCAGGAATTGCGAGCCAGGATTGAGGCTCTAGAGGAATGAGCCCAGGCTCCTGCCATAACCCCGAGTTCTGGGATCCCCAAATTACCTCCTTTTCGTTTTGGCGGTGAACGTGAGAAATTCAGGGGATTTATTAATCAATGCAATTTATTTTTCTCTGCACATGCTTCACAATTTCCCACTGAACGATCCAAAGTGCTTACTATAATCATGTTGCTTACCAATAAGGCTTTGATGTGGGCAAACCCTCTGATTGAGACTGAGGATGATTGTTTGAATCACCTTGATGCTTTTATTTCAGCCATGGGGCAGGTGTTTGATGACCCCAATCGAGGTGCAACAGCTGAAGCAGCCATGTTAACTTTGTGCCAAGGTAAGCGTTCAGTAGCCGAATATGCCCTGGATTTCAGGAGATGGGCTCTTGATACCACTTGGGACACTTCCGCTAAAAAATCTATTTTTTGGAAAGGGTTGTCTCCACTGATTAAGGATGAACTTGCTCGTGCCGACCCTCCCACTGCGTTAGGTGACTTTATTAACTATTGTATCCGTATTGATGCTCGTCTGACTGAACGCAGACAAGAGAGATGGTTCGAAAATAATCGCACTAACCTTTTCCTACCTCCCTCCTCAGCTAAGGAACCTTTGAGTAGGATCACAAGGGAACCAGAACCTGAACCCATGCAGGTGGACTCTTTACAAAGACGAGTTAGTGATGCACGCAAAGAACATCGTATAAAGGAAAATCTATGTTTCTACTGTGGTAAGTCAGGGCACTTCATTATAAACTGCCCAGCCGTTCTCGTAAGACTACTGCAGCAGTCATTCACTGTGAGTGTTGCGAGAGGAGCTCTGTCATGTCCGAGCCTCAGGCTCCAGAGAGATCTGCTGCAAGAGATCTTGATTTCTCGGACTTAAACTCTGTTAGTTCTGGGGACGATGACGGTATAAACGCTGCAATTTTTCAAGTTTCCTCAGCGGTGTCCCAGCTGAGTTGTAAAAGAGACAATTCTCATTGCTTCCTTTCCATCAAACTCTGGGTTGACTCAGTCTGGGTGTCTAGCTCTGCTATGATCGACTCAGGAGCAAGTGGAAATTTTATGGATATCTCCTTTGCTCTGAAACAGGGGATACGTTCAGTGAAGAAGGCTACTCCAGTACAGATGGAGACTGTGGATGGCTCTCTACTGACTTCTGGACCAGTGGATCAAGAAACAGAGCCTTTTAGGGTCCTTATGGGTAAAGATCATCAGGAGAAAATGTCTTTTTTGCTTATCTCTTCTCCCCACTTTCCCATTATTCTAGGGCTACCATGGCTGCAGGCGCAGAATCCTACGATTAACTGGGAGACCAAGGAATTACACTTTCCGGAGAAACAGATGAGTCAAGGAGTTTCAGCTTGCTCTGTTCCTAAAGGAACCATGTCAGTCCCTGAACTACCAGCTGTATACCAGGACTATGTGGATTTATGTGACAAGAAGAATGCTGATCAGCTTCCTCCTCACCGTCCATATGATTGTCCAATTGAATTATTGCCTGGACCCGAGATACCTTTTGGTAAGATCTACCCCCTAGCGGGCCCGAGCTAAAAGCTTTGAAGGATTATATAGACGAAAATTTAGCCAAGGGCTTCATACGCCCCTCTTCATCTCCCGCAGGTGCACCCATCTTCTTTGTGAAGAAGAAAGATGGATCTCTGAGACCCTGCATAGACTATAGGGAACTCAATAAGGTTACTATTAGAAACCGTTATCCATTGCCTTTAATCCCTGAGTTGTTGGAGAGAGTGCGGCATGCCAAAATTTTCTCTAAACTGGATCTCCGTGGGGCCTATAACTTGGTCCGTATTAGACCTGGGGATGAATGGAAGACTGCTTTCAGGTCACGCTATGGACACTTTGAATATCTAGTTATGCCTTTTGGTCTGAGTACCGCCCCAGCCACTTTCCAACACTTCGTGAATGATATCTTCAGGGATCTCCTAGATACATTTGTGGTGATTTATCTGGATGATATTCTAATTTTTTCTAACTCCACAGAGGAACATGATGGACATGTGAGAATGGTCTTAGAACGCCTAAGACAAAACCATCTCTACATCAAACTTGAAAAATGTGAATTCCATAGGACCGAAATTCAATTTCTGGGGTATGTACTATCTACGCAAGGGATTAGTATGGATGGAAGCAAGACCCAAGCCATCAAGGATTGGCCAATTCCTAGAAATGTGAAGGAGGTGCAGCGTTTCATCGGGTTTGCCAACTTCTATAGACGTTTCATTAAGAATTTTTCTGAGGTAGTGTCACCTAATTATGAAATACAAAGCCATCCACAACCTGTCTCCTCCATACATCTGTGACATGGTCTCCCGCTACTTACCCTCGCGCAATCTTCGATCCTTGCAAGATCTCCTTCTCTACTCTCCCCTTATCTCTTCTTCCCACAACCGCATACAAGACTTCTCCCGTGCCTCCCCTATACTCTGGAATTCTCTACCCCAACACATCAGACTCTCGCCTACCATGGAAATCTTCAAAAAGAACCTGAAGACCCACCTCTTCCGACAAGCCTACCACCAGCAGTGATCCTCAGTCTACTGAACCGCAGCACGACCAGTTCTACCCTCTCCTAGTGTATCCTCACCCATCCCCTGTAGACTGTGAGCCTACGTGGGCAGGGTTCTCTCTCCTTCTGTACTTATGTGTGTCCTGTATTGCTCATATTTATTGTACTTGCCTATATTCGCCCCCTCTCACATGTAAAGCGCCATGGAATAAATGGCGCTATAAAAATGAATAATAATAATAATAAATTATAGTGATTCCCCAAATAATATAAAAACCGGACTTGAATAGTGTGTACTCCAAAATATGCCACCAACCAAAAGAAAAAAGGAGTAAAATTTTAATCCTTTTTTTCTTTTGGTTGGTGACATCCTTGGTAATGTTTGTTTGAGAATTATTTGGTTCAGGTATGTTTCATATTATCCATGTGAAATCAGTAAATTTCTGCTGATAGACATGAATCTTCTAAATAAAGACTCTAGCCATGTATTGTTGCTGACTGAGCAATCAAGTTCACCTTTTACCCAAATATTGTCAGCAGCTTTCCCTCCCAATAGCATTGAGCTCTGAGAGAACCAGCAAGTAATGTAAAAACCATGCTAGAACTATACTGATGTAGATGGCAAGCAGGGTACAGTACTGTACAGGAGCAAGTGTGCACAGAAGCCAATTTATGTGACAAGAAGAATGCTGATCAGCTTCCTCCTCACCGTCCATATGATTGTCCAATTGAATTATTGCCTGGAGCCGAGATACCTTTTGATAAGATCTACCCCCTAGCGGGCCCGAGCTAAAAGCTTTGAAGGATTATATAGACGAAAATTTAGCCAAGGGCTTCATACGCCCCTCTTCATCTCCCGCAGGTGCACCCATCTTCTTTGTGAAGAAGAAAGATGGATCTCTGAGACCCTGCATAGACTATAGGGAACTCAATAAGGTTACTATTAGAAACCGTTATCCATTGCCTTTAATCCCTGAGTTGTTGGAGAGAGTGCGGCATGCCAAAATTTTCTCTAAACTGGATCTCCGTGGGGCCTATAACTTGGTCCGTATTAGACCTGGGGATGAATGGAAGACTGCTTTCAGGTCACGCTATGGACACTTTGAATATCTAGTTATGCCTTTTGGTCTGAGTACCGCCCCAGCCACTTTCCAACACTTCGTGAATGATATCTTCAGGGATCTCCTAGATACATTTGTGGTGATTTATCTGGATGATATTCTAATTTTTTCTAACTCCACAGAGGAACATCATGGGCATGTGAGAATGGTCTTAGAACGCCTAAGACAAAACCATCTCTACATCAAACTTGAAAAATGTGAATTCCATAGGACCGAAATTCAATTTCTGGGGTATGTACTATCTACGCAAGGGATTAGTATGGATGGAAGCAAGACCCAAGCCATCAAGGATTGGCCAATTCCTAGAAGTGTGAAGGAGGTGCAGCGTTTCATCGGGTTTGCCAACTTCTATAGACGTTTCATTAAGAATTTTTCTGAGGTAGTGTCACCTATCACTCAACTTACCCGGAAGCAGTCTAGGTTCTCCTGGACCCCGCAAGCTCAGGAAGCATTTTCCTGTTTAAAGGATAAATTTACCACCGCACCTATCTTAGTACATCCCAACCCCGAGCTTGCCTTCATAATAGAGGTGGATGCTTCAGACTGTGCCGTTGGAGCTATACTCTCTCAGAGAACAGGTGAGAAGAATGTCTTGCATCCCTGTGCCTTCTTTTCCCAGCAGTTGTCTTCGGCTGAGAGGAACTACGATGTGGGCAATAGAGAATTGTTGGCCATTATTGCCGCCTTCAAGGAATATAGACACCTTCTTCAGAGAGCTGCACAGCAAATAGTCTTCCTGACAGACCATCGTAACCTTGAATTTATCAGGTCGGCTAAGTGCCTGACTCCTCGCCAGGCTCGCTGGAATCTTTTCCTAAACCAATTTAATTTTGTCATTTCTTATAGACCAGGATCGCGCAATGGAAAGGCTGATGCACTCTCTAGGATTCATTCAGCAGAGACACGTCCACTTACTCCTCCTAAGACTATTCTTCCTGACTCTAGATTCCTGGGAGTGATTTATAATCAAGACCTACTTAAGGACATCAAGGAAGCATACCATGCGGATTCTTTGTTGGCTCAACCCCCAAGGGACGTAAGTCTTGTCTTTAAGAATGGTGTGTGGATTCAGGGACAACATCTGTATATACCTGAAACAGTCAGATTGAGAGTATTGCAACTCATCCACGATTCCAAGATAGCCGGGCATAGGGGAATTCTAAAGACACAAGAATTTCTTTCTCGTTTCTTTTGGTGGCCCACTTACAAGAAAGATGTCTTAAACTATGTCACTTCATGTGAAGTCTGTGCAAGATGCAAAACACCTCGCTCCTCACCAACTGGTCTGTTGCAACCTCTTCCCACCCCGTCCCGCCCGTGGGGATCCATTTCTATGGACTTCATTGTGGAGTTACCAACCTCTCAAGGGAAGAACACCATTCTAGTGGTGGTTGACCGTCTAACAAAGGCAGCTCATTTTATCCCTTGTGTCGGCTTACCCACTGCAAAACAGACATCAGACTTGATGATTAAGAATGTGTTTCGCTTACATGGAGTACCGGATGAGGTCATTTCGGATCGAGGGGTGCAATTCACTTCAAGGTTTTGGCAAAATTTCTGTGCAGCATTGGACATTAAAGTAAACCTTTCTTCTGCTTTTCATCCCCAGACTAATGGACAGACAGAACGAACCAATCAGACCCTGGAGCAGTATCTCCGCTGTTTTATCTGCCACCTACAGGATGATTGGGTGGATCTACTTCCACTGGCTGAGTTCTCTTATAACAACTCTCAGAGCGCCTCCACTAAGCAGTCTCCTTTTTACTCCAATCTAGGTTATCATCCTAACATTCTTCCTCGATTTCCCATAGATACGCCCTTGCCGGCAGTGCCTGAAAGAATCACTTCTTTACAAAAGAATATGGATCTTCTAAAGGAAAATCTAGAATTGGCTCAGGAAAGGTACAAGAAAGCAGCAGATAAATTTCGTAAACCTGCACCAGCTTTCAAGGTAGGAGATTTGGTCTGGCTGTCAACCAGAAATCTTAAATTAAAGATTCCATCGTCTAAATTGGGACATAAGTACATTGGACCTTATAAGATCAATAAGATTATAAGTGCTGTTGCTTGTCGTCTTCAACTGCCCAGAACTATGAGAATCCACCCTGTCTTTCATGTATCCCTACTAAAGGCTGCAACACCCAATACGTTTCCTGGACGTTCTTCTCCTTGCCCTGACCCAGTGCTGGTCGATGGTCAGGAAGAATTTATGGTGGAAATGATTCTAGATTCCAGGTTGTACAGAAATCAGTTGCAATATTTGATTAAATGGCAGGGCTACCCAGTGAAGGACAACTCATGGGAACCAGTCAATAATGTAAATGCTCCTCGCCTGCTCTGCCAGTTTCATCAGAGGTACCCTGACAAGCCTGGTCTGAGGTCATCCGGAGGTTGTCCCTAAGGGGGGAGTAATGTAAGGTTCTTTGTCTCTGTTGACATGTTCCTTGAAACTCAGTTTTCCGTCGGCCATTTTGCTTTCTGTCTTTCTGCAGCTCTTGCCCTCAGTTAATATGGAGTTTCCAGTTTTCATGTTCCCACCCTGATTCTTCCCTCTTGCTTCTTAAGCAGCCTCAGCTGAACAATCAGTGCTCCTGAATCAAGCCTCAGTCAGTCTGTGACCTGACTCCTGGAAACCTTGGACTTGTACTCCAGCTATTCCCTACTGAGGAACCTTGGAACACTTTTGGACTCTGGAAACCTGCTGTTTGGTGAATCCATGTTTGCAGAGGAATGACGGTACAGAGAAGAGATCCTGAACCTGCTTTGGAGATTTATTGTAGTGCTTGAAGTTACTCTGGCCTGCTGTGTCTCCTGTCGCTGTTCCTGCAAACTGTGTGAACTTTTCAGCATGCTTGTATGAAGTAATACAAGTCATTTCATTTCAACCTATGTCTCCTGTGTTTTCCTCGCACCCAAGCACAAGACGCTATAGGAACTGTACACTATACATGACACTTATATTGTCTACTGAGTCCTCCTTTACACCCAAAAAAATACCATTTGAATTGCACCTGTGCTGTATTTAGTTGAGGATGTCCACTCCCACGTGAGATTATGTTGAGCGCGTTATCCATATGAATCATAGCTGGAGAACGATGATTAGGAGCAGATAGGTGTCACAGATGCCGTAGCGATGATGCCCTTCAAACCGGACCATCTTCATTTAGATACAGAGCAGGAGTCAATTCAAATGCTATTTTTGAGGGTATGCAAGGGGAGTCAGGAGGTGATACATACATTTATGGAATGCAGTACAGGAGCAGATAAAGGTGGTGACATTTGTTGAGAGTGTTGAAAACTGATGACAGGTTCCCTTTAAAATCAATTTGCTCTTCTCTATTTGTTCTGCCAAGTCCTCAGACTGGAGGTTTAGGCCAGTGAGGTTAGTTGGAGGATTCTCCACTCAGGACCCCATGATTAATAGCATGAGAAGAGAGCTACTAGTGAAAAGGGAACTTTGAGTGTTTACATATCACCTCAATTTTCACTTTTTCATATTAGCCCTAGTCTTCTTCAGCATATAACATCAATGGGGAATTCACAACCCAATTGATTGCCATAGCAGCCATACTCTAAAAAGGGGTTCTGAGAAGACCCCTTATTGCTCTCATTGAGGTCTCCTTCCGCTAACTTTTGAAGTGATTTATTGCATTTTTAGTGAAATACAGTAAGTAAAATCCTAGCGCATTCTGAAAAATCATCTAGAGAAAGATTGTGCTGCTCACAAGCTGTGCGTCATTTCTGTGTTGTTTTGGCCTTCATTCAAACTTATATGCAAACTTTTTTTGTGAAAAAAAATCACATAAAATTATCAGATAAACAACATATTGTAATTAGTTTGTGTTTTCAACTTGACGTTATTAATCCGCTGCTAACTGACTGCAGAATATAAATGGCCCTGCTACGAGACTTTGTGCTAGAATAATACATAATTAGAAATCATTCATGTACCTCCCAATGAAAGAACACATGCGAAGCCTTGTATCACATTTAGGAAAGTGATATTAAAGTAATATCGTATTATAATTTATAACAATATTTGTTTTTTATTTAGTTTCTCTAACATGATAATTTAGCAATTCTGTAAAACTGTGGCAGCAGGTAAAACACACAAAATATTAGGCATCTTTGGTACAGAGATTTCCATGAATGACCCATTCATCTGAATGGTGGATCCTGAAGCAGAACGCCTTGTAGGAGCTACAAACGCATCCTCATTTAGATGAATACAAGCTGAGTTT
>JARQOD010000006.1:414276915-414340797 GCA_033576555.1 Oophaga sylvatica
AAACAGTTCATTGATTTCACTTGGAACAGTGTAGTACTTATAGGAGATGGACGACCCCAGGGGGATTTTTTTTTACTATAATGAATGTATATTTGGCTTAGCATATTTTCTCTCATTAAGAAATCACTGTGGAATCTCAGTCAAATGGAATCTGTCATCAGGTTTCTGCTATTTACTCTGAGAGCAACATAATGGAGGGCACAAGAGCCTGATTACAGGGCTGTGCTACTTATTAGGTTTTGTGCTGTAATTTTAATAAAATCAGTATTTTATCAGCAGGAGATTATCACTGCAGGACTAGGTCTCACGTACACACCAGTCAGGTTAATTTGTGCAACCACACCCCCAACACTGATTGGCAGCTTGTTAACAATACGCAGTGTACTCAGAAAATCACCAATCAGAGGTGTAGGCGGGGTTATACACAGCTCCACATTCTGAACACTGCTAATCTACAGCAGAGAAAACAGGGATTCTGTCAAAATGGGAGTAAGCAAGCTGCTACTTTGTATGTTTCACATGGGCCAGAAAGGGACTAAAAACAATAAAATATCATGCACCCTCACTTGTCTCAGCCAATACAGCTACAGTTCTGATCTTTTCTCAAATGGCACTTCTGGTGCTGGCTAGACCTCAGTGAGCATTCTGACATGACGATGTCAAAACATTCAAAGTGGGCTAGCCAGTGCTGAAAGCGCTGTCAAAAATTGAAGAGGAAACTTGAGTCGAGAAGTATATTTGAGAAAGCCAGCGTAGGTCTGGCAGGGAGCTGAAGCGGCAGTGACAGGTTACGATATATGATAATTTTCGCTTTTAACCCCTTCATAGCCCATCCCTTTATTATACTTTGTGGTTGAGAGACCTCAGAGCATAATAAAACAACTTTTTTTATTAATGGCAATCGGGCTCATCCATTCACATAAAAAGATGACAAAAAGGCTGGAGTCACGCTAGCGATTTTAACATCCGTCCGATTTTGTTGCAGCAGAGTCAGACGAGTGTAATGCAAGTGTCAAACGAGTGTCATGCGATTTTTATGCGAGTACAATCCGATTTTTCACACCTTGCATCCGATTTACATCCGAATGCAGTGTGATTGCTATCTGACTGCAATGCGATTTTAACATGAGCCCTTATGTAGAGCAATTCTATATGTCATTTACCCATCATTTTCAAAGGAAATATTCTTCAAAACATATATATATATATATATAATAGATAGATACAATAGATATATACACATAGAATAAATAGATATATAGATGTCAGTGACACACATACAGTCATGGCCAAAAGTTTTGAGAATGACACAAATATTAATTTTTACAAAGTCTACTGCTTCACTTTTTCTAATGGCAATTTGCATATACTCCAGAATGTTATAAAGAGTGATCAGCTTAACAGCAATTACTTGCAAAGTCAATATTTGGCTAGAAAATGAACTTTATCCCCCAAAACACATTTCAACATCATTGCAGCCCTGCCTTAAAAGGACCAGCTAACCTCTTTTCAGTGATTGCTCCATTAACACAGGTGTGGGTGTTGATGAGGACATGGCTGGAGATCAATCTGTCATGATTAAGTAAGAATGACACCACTGGACACTTTAAAAGGAGGCTGGTGCTTGGCATCATTGTTTCTCTTCTGTTAACCATGGTTATCTCTAAAGAAACATGTGCAGTCATCATTGCAATGCACAAGAATGGCCTAACAGGGAAGAGTATCGCAGCTAGAAAGATTGCACCTCAGTCAACAATCTATCGCATCATCAAGAACTTCAAGGAGAGAGGTTCCATTGTTGCCAAAAAGGCTTCAGGGCGCCCAAGAAAGACCAGCAAGCGCCAGGACCATCTCTTAAAAGTGTTTCAGCTGCGGGATCGGGCTACCAGCAGTGCAGAGCTTGCTCAGGAATGGCAGCAGGCAGATGTGAGTGCATCTGCACGCACTGTGAGGCGGAGACTCTTGGAGCAAGGCCTGGTCTCGAGGAGGGCAGCAAAGAAGCCACTTCTCTCCAGAAAAAACATCATGGACAGACTGATATTCTGCAAAAGGACTGGGGTAAAGTTATTTTCTCTGATGAATCCCCTTTTCGATTGTTTGGGACATCAGAAAAAAGGCCTCATTCGGAGAAGACAAGGTGAGCACTACCACCAGTCTTGTCTTATGCCAACTGTTAAGCATCCTGAAACCATTCATGTGTGGGGTTGCTTCTGAGCCAAGGGAATCAGTTCTCTCACAGTCTTGCCTAAAAACACAGCCATGAATAAAGAATGGTACCAGAATGTCCTCCAAGAGCAACTTCTCCCAACCCTCCAAGAGCAGTTTGGCGATCAACAATGCCTTTTCCAGCATGATGGAGCACCTTGCCATAAAGCAAAGATGATAACTAAATGGCTCAGGGAACAAAACATAGAGATATTGTGTCCATGGCCTGGAAACTCCCCAGATCTTAATCCCATTGAGAACTTGTGGTCAATCATCAAGAGACGGGTGGACAAACAAAAACCTAAAAATTCTGACAAAATGAAAGCATTGATTGTGCAAGAATGGACTGCTATCAGTCAGGATTTGGTTCAGAAGTTGATTGAGAGCATGCCAGGGAGAATTGCAGAGGTCCTGAAGAAGAAGGGTCAACACTGCAAATATTGACTTGCTGCATTAACTCATTCTAACTGTCAATATAAGCTTTTGTTACTCATATGTTTGCAATTATTATATTTCTGTCTGTGATAAAAACATCTGTCAAACACACATAAAAACCAGAGGGCAGCAGATCATGTGAAAATATAATATTTGTGTCATTCTCAAAACTTTTGGCCATGACTGTATATACAGAACAGACCAAAAGTTTGGACACACCTTCTCATTCAAAGATGTTTCTGTATTTTCATGACTATGAAAATTGTACATTCACACTGAAGGCATCAAAACTATGAATTAACACATGTGGAATTATACACTTAACAAAAAAGTGTGAAACAACTGAAAATATGTCTTATATTCTTATATTCTAGGTCAGTGATGGCGAACCTTGGCACTCCAGCTGTTGGAGAACTACAACTCCCAGCATGCCTCAACTGCTGCCTCAACTGCTGCAGGTTGCAAGGGCATGCTGGGAGTTGTAGTTTTACAACAGCTGGAGTGCCAAGGTTAGCCATCACTGTTCTAGGTTCTTCAAAGTAGCCACCTTTTGCTTTGATGACTGCTTTGCATACTCTTGGCATTCTCTTGATGAGCTTCAAGAGGTAGTCACCGGAAATAGAGGATTACATAGAGTAAATACAAATAGAATAGGTAGATATACAGGTGTCAGTGACAAGCATAATTAGTACAGTGTATGTGAAGTTTACTGTACATGTATTCAATTATTAAAAGATTTTTCAGAAAAAAATGGCGTGGGCTCCTGCATAATTTTCGTACCAGCAGAGAGAAAGCCGACGGCTGGGGCCGATGTTTATAGCCTGGGAAGGGGGTAATACCCATGGAGCTTCCCATGTTATTAATATCAGCTCACAACTGTATACTTAGCCTTTACTGGCTATTATAATGGGGACCCCCCAAAAAATGACTGGCTGAGAAAAACATGACTTAAGAACTATCGGGGATCTAGTTGCACACTTCCCCCAGACCATTGTCCTGAAGTGAAAAGGCTCTCCTTATACACACATGCAAAAAGAGACCCGGCAGCTGTTAAAGTATGATTATCTCTGAAAAGCAGTAATACTTCAAAGTCAAACTTACCTGGATGGAATTCTACAGCCAGTGTCAGATCCATGGAGCCCATAGATTGGGCAGCATGTATCAGCTATCAGGTTCCCTTTAACAGCCTACGTGCACCTCGCCAAAAGTGATAATCCAGTCAAGTGCTGAAGCCATATTTCTAAATTTTTGAGTCAGCATAGTCTCACCCTGTCTTCCTTTGGCTCCTCCCCAGCTCTGCCTGTTGTGGCAGAGTTACGTGAAACTAGTGTAAAAACTCGAAAAGTCACAAAATGTTTATGCACCTACACATTGCATTAAAAAGTGTGACTTTTCAAAATCTTTTCTGGAAAAAACACTTTGATTAATTGGCCCTTAGTCTAAGAAAAAACCCATACTCACCATGGTAGCTGAGGACAAAGAAGCCACTGGTTGTGAAGTCACTATGGAACTTTATCAGAACTTGGTTTGAAGTGCTATAAACAGACTCTAGAGCAGTATTACCACTGAACTGTCCAATCTGTGGAGACGTCTGGTCTGGTCCATCCCTAGAAGACATGAGAAGGTTTTATTGTAATCTACATATGAATTGCCTGCCATATTTCTGAAAAAATCATGGCAAAAACAGTCTGAAGAAGCAAAAGTAAAGCACTTATGTGTCTACTAAATCCATAAGATGGCTTATGCTGATCATTTTTCTACATGAAACTATTAGTAGCACAGATGAGCCTTTTTGTCCTAAATGGGTGTTTAGCTACTATGATGTTTATGAGGATGGATCTTCAACATCTGAATGGTGGTGAACCCACACTAATCAGTTGTTCTCAACTCCGTAAACAGGTGAGAAGCTGAAAAACACAGCTCTGAAAAATTGTTTAGTGCTTGTTGCAGATCAGCTTCTTCAAAAGAATGGTAGCTAATCTGCAGTAACCGTCAGATACACATTGAATGGAGCTGAGTTGTTCAGCTCCTCAACTGTTTACATCTAAGAGTAAGTAAAATCAGCAGATTGGCAGATGTGTTGGTTTTCAGACCCCCACTATTATTATTATTATTATACATATATATAGCGCCATTTATTCCATGGCGCTTTACATATGAAAAGGGAAAGATATAGACAGGTTCAATAAACATGTGTTAGACAAGGGACACACAAGTACAGAAGGAGAGAGGACCCTGCCCGCTAGGGCTCATAGTCTGCAGGGATGGGTGAGAATACACTAGGAAAGGGTAGAGTTGGTCGTGCGATGGTTCAGTAGACTGAGGATCACTGCTGGTTGTAGGCTTGTTGGAACAGGAGCCTCTGGGCAATAGGAGGCCAGTGAAGGGCCTGGCATAGGGGGGGGCTGGGGAATAGCGTGGAGACAGGTGGATTAGTCAGGCAGCAGAGTGTAGGATGGACTGGAGTGGTGCCAGAGTGCTAGAGGGGAGGCCAAACAATAGGAGGTTGCAGTAGTCGAGCGGGAAATGATATTGAGAACCTTTTCCAAGGATTTCTGTTCACATCTTATTCAAAATATACATAAGATATAAATATAACCAACATATACAGTACCTTCACCATATGTCACTGTATACTCACAGGGTGGCAGACATTTACCCTTGGATACAGTTATACACCATCTTGGAAACCAAAATGTTTTGGCTTTCACTGATTCAATGGGGTTCTATGGCTATTTTTAACATTTGCAGAAACATATACACCAAATATGTTTACTAAAGAGATTTGAGATGTAAAATATTTAAAAAATTTCTAAGTTTAAAAAGGAAAAAAAATGTAAAAAGTTTGCACAATCAACATACATATGTTTATTAGTATTTTTTCTATTATCCCGGACGAGTCCCTATTGGGATATGGTCAGTAATGGGGTACCGCAGGGATCTGTGCTAGGACTGATTATTTTTAACCTCTTCATTAATGACCTTGTGGATGGATTGAGAGTAAAGTGTCAGTCTTTGCTGATGACTGTCACTGGTGTATCAGAGGCTGCAGACCGTCGCTCTGCATCTGAATGCAGAAGGTCTCAGCAGTATGCTTTGCAGACTTCTTCCTGGGCTTTCTGACTTTAGGACCCAGTGGCAACCTCCTCCTGCTCTAGTTGACATACATGGACCAGGGTGTATATAACTTCCAGCTTGCTGCTGTAAGGAGCGGTTGATATTTCTATTTCCAGTTCCCTGTTGCAGCTTGGAGCTATAACAGTCGGATATCTTCCTCTCTAGTGTTTGGAGGAATTCCATGTTTCTCTCCTAGTCTACTTAAGCTAAATGTTCCCCCTTGTTTGTGTATCCCATCTGTCTTTAGTGGTAGTGGGGATTGACTAGCTCTGATTATGTCCTTCCCGATGCAGGGCTTACTGCCAGGGTCAGGCATGGATTATCCTGCTCAGCGATAGGTATGGAACCTATATAGGAACAATAGTGACAAAAGATCTGTCTAGGGGCCTCCACTCCCACCTTCCCTAGAGTTTGGTTCCAATTTCCTTATCCCTTTGTGTTGCACTTAGCCTTTCCTACATGTTGCTTCACATTATCAACCGCATTTCACGCTTGCAAAAGAAAAAAAACTGACTTTTTTTGTGTATTTTTTATGTGTTGGCTTTTTTTTTCTTTTGCTGGGTTCATGGACTACGTTGCTGTGCTAGCAGAGAAGCTGCAGAGGTTGTCACTGGAGATGACTGACCTTCGTTCTGAGGTATAGCAGCAATGGCAGTGGCTGCAGGCTCCCACTGTGGGGGACTCTGTGGGTTGGCTGGTCCAGCTTTAACCCAAAATTGCCCTCCCGGACAGGTTTTCTGGGGGTAGGGACAAGTTTTTTGTATTTAAAGAGGCATGTAAGTTGTACTTTAAACTTCGTCCTTACTCCTCTGGAAATGATGAGCAATGAGTAGGAATTGTTAGTTCACTGTTGCAGGGGGAACCTCAGTCTAGGGCTTTTTTTCTACCACAGGATTCTTTGTCTTCAGTCTGTGGAGGAGTATTTCAGGGCTCTTGCCCTGATCTATGATGATTTTGATGGTATTTCCTTGGATGAATCCAAGCTGCGTCGCATTCAGCACGGGAATCGTTCAGTGGAGACTTATAACTCTAAATTCCACAGGTGGTCAACTAATACCAAATGGAATGACCTAGCTCTCAGAAGCCAATTCGTTTAGGGCCTCACTGAAAGGTTAAAGGACACATTAGCAGTGTATGAAACTCCTGTGTCACAGGAGGCTGCCATGTCCTTGGCTATTCGGGTGGATAGACGCTTGCTGGCCAGATGGGTAAGACCATCTGCTTCTGTGAGTATACTCAGGACTACAGAACAGGAGAAGGATAGTGGATTCTGGTTATAAGTATGCTGAGGAGCAGCACTCAATGTCAGGTAGGAGCCGCAAACGCAAACAAGATTTTAGGATGTATAAAAAGAGAAATAAAATCCTGCGATTCCAACGTTATTGTTACCTCCTTGTAAATCACTAGTGAGGCCATATTTAAGATATGGGATCCAGTTTTGGGCTCCACATTTTAAAAAGGATACTCAGAAGTTAGAATCAGCTCAAAGACGGCAACTATATTATTACATGGGATAGAAGACCGCTCATATGATGAGAGATTGGAAATACGGATTTTTGTGTAACTCACCGTAAAATCCTTTTCTCTGAGACGCTCATTGGGGGACACAGGAGTGTGGGTGTATGCTACTGCTGCTAGGAGGCTGACACAAAGTAGATATAAAAAAAAGGTTAGCTCCTCCTCCGCCGTATACACCTCGACACTGGCTGCAGGCGAACCCAGTTTAGTGCAAAAAGCAGTAGGAGGCTAAAAAGTAAATCAGTGTTAACACAGGTACAATATATCCAGAAATAAACCCACCGGAACAGACAAAAATAGAATTAACTCAAAAACAAAGCCATCCGGCTATTAGGGTGGGTGCTGTGTCCCCAATGAGCGTCTCGGAGAAAAGGATTTTTCGGTGAGTAACACATAAATCCGTATTTCTCATTTGTCTCATTGGGGGACACAGGACTGTGGGACGTCCCAAAGCAGTCCCTTGGGTGGGAAACCGACTCCACAGTATAAGTCGTAACCAGGCGTTGCCTATAGGTGTGCTACCGCGCCCTGAAGAATCCTTCTACCCAGACTTGAATCTGCTGAAGCCTGAGTATGGATAATATGATATTTAGAGAAAGTATGCAGACTGGACCAGGTGGCCGCCTTACAAACCTGTTCCGCCGAAGCCTGAAGCCGAAGAGCCCAGGAGGCACCCACCGCTCTGGTGGAGTGAGCCCTGATTCCTGTGGGAACCACATCGCCTCTGATGTGGTAGGCCTCCTGAATGGTTAACTGAATCCATCTGGCCAAAGTTGATCTTGAGGCAGCGAGTCCCTTCCTGCGACCCTCAGGGAGGATGAACAGCGTGTCCATCTGCCGAAAGGATGCCATCCGTGATACATACCTCCTGAGTGCTCTCACCAGATTCAGCGTATGGAGAGCTTTCTCCACCCGGTGCGTCGGAGCTGGGCAAAATGAGGGCAAAACAATGTCCTCATTGATATGAAATGAGGACACGACCTTTGGCAAAAAAGGTGGTGTTGGCCTGAGTACCACCTTATCGTGATGAAAAGGTAAGTACGGAGCTCGGCAAGATAGTGCCGCCAGCTCCGAGACCCGCCTTATGGATGTTATGGCTACCAAAAACACCACCTTCCAAGAAAGGTATGTCAAGGAAACTTCCTGACGAGGCTCAAATGGAGATTCCTGCAAAACTCCCAGAGCAAGGTTGAGATCCCAGACATCTAAGGGAGCCCTGTAGGGGGGGCACTACATGGACAACCCCTGAATAAAGGTCTTAACCTGTAAATTAGTAGCGATTCTATGCTGAAAAAGAACAGACAAGGCTGATATCTGTCTTCTAAGAGTGCTTGGTGCTAGGCTTGAATCTAGTCCAGCTTGGAGAAATACCAGAATGTTGGGAATCGAAAACTGAAGCGGGGAATAACCATGATCCCTGCACCATGTAAAGAAGACCTTCCAAGTATGGTGGTAGATACGAGCTGAAGTGGGCTTTCGGGCGCTAGCCATTGTAGCTGCGACCTTCTGGGAGAATCCGGCCCTGGTCAGGATCCAAGATTCAACGGCCAGGCCAACAAACACAGGACCGCTGAGTTCTGGTGGTAAACTGGGCCCTGGGAGAGAAGGTCCGCGCATTCTGGCAGACGTCAGGGTGCATTGGCGAGCAGCTGTACCAGCTCTGCGCACCATGAGCGACGCGACCAATCCGGAGCGATTAATATCGCTGGGACCCCCTCTATCTTGATCTTTCTGATCACCCCTGGGAACAGAGCTAACGGTGGAAACAAGTACGGGAGGTGAAACTGATTCCATGGTAGAACCAGCGCGTCCACTGCAATTGCCTGCGGATACCGGTATCGGGAGACAAAGTTGGGTACCTTGGCGTTTATCCTGGAGGCCATCAGGTCCACATCTGGAGTTCTCCATAGTAGGCATATCTGCTGAAATACGTTGGGATAGAGCGACCATTCCCCGGACGCTATCCTCTGACGGCTCAGGAAATCTGCTGCCCAGTTCTCCTCGCCCGGATTGTGGACCGCCGATATCACAGATTGATTTCTTTCTGCCCAGGCCAGAATATGTTTTACCTCGTGCATGGCCTCCCTGCTGCGGGTACCTCCCTGATGATTTATGTATGCCACCGCCGTGGCATTGTCCGATTGTATTCGGACAGGGCGGCCAGCCAGATGATGGTGAAAATGCCTCAGAGCCAGCCGAACAGCCCAAATCTCTAGAATATTGATCGGGAGGGTTGATTCCTGCAGGAACCAAGATCCCTGAGTTGTGTAGTGGCGAAACACTGCCCCCCATCCGAGAAGGCTGGCGTCCGTTGTGACTATCAGCCAATGGACTGGGGGAAAATATTGCCCCTGTTGAAGAGTGGTGCTCCTTGTCCACCATGTTAGTGTCTGTCTGACTTGCGGAGACAGACGGCAGCGGAGATTGAGAGAATAAGGGCTCCCGTCCCAAGCTACCAAAAGGGCATGCTGAAGGGGCGGAGATGAAATTGTGCAAACGAAATGGCCTCAATTGCTGCCACCATCCTTCCTAAGACCCTCATGCAAAATCAAGTGGTGTGAGGAATCGGCTGGCGAAGGATCCGTACCTCTTAACGGAGAACTAGGGCCTTGTCCCGAGGGAGGATTATCAAACCTCGAGCGGTGTCGAAAATCATCCCAAAAAGGTGATCTTCCGAGATGACACGGGAGATGATTTTTTCAAATTCACCAGCCACCCCAGGCGGACCAGGGTGTCTAGCGTAATGCTGACACTTTCCTCACAGGCCTGAAAAGACGGACCCTTGACGAGGAGATCGTCTAAGTATGACAAGACGACTTTTCCCCGGGAGTGCAGAATGGACACAATGGCTGCCATGACCTTTGTGAACATCCTGGGGGCTGTGGCTAGCCCAAAGGGCAAGGCTGCGAATTGAAAGTGAAGGTTGCTGATGGCAAACCGAAGAAACCTCTAATGAGGGGGGAATATGGGGATGTGAAGATAGGCATCCTGGATGTCTATTGACGCCAGAAATTCCCCCTTTTCCATGTCTGCAATGACCGAGCGGAGAGACTCCATTCGGAAATGTCGAACTCTGACAAACCTCAGAATGGGCCTTACAGTGCCGTCTTTCTTGGGTACTATGAACAGGTTCTCGGCCTCCGGTACTGGAATGATAACCCCGCTGCGCGGAAGAGATTCGACAGCCTTGAGCAAGGCGCAAACCCGGGTTTCTTCTTTGGGAAGGCGCGAGGGAAAGAATCGAATTGAGGGATGGCTGATAAACTCTATCTTGTACCCCGAGGAGACTAACTCCCTGACCCACTTGTCGTGAGTGACTGACAGCCAGGTGGGGCGAAACCAGAGTAGGCGGCAGCCCACTCTGGATGACTGGACTGGATCCTGCCTCCAGTCATTTGGCCGAAAATCTTTGGGAACTACACCCTCTAGATTTTGGCTGTTGGGATCGCATCCTTCCCAAATGGTTGGTCTTGTAAGAGACCTGACGATCTCTGGTCTGATTAGGTCGACCTGAGCCACCGGAGCTTGCTGCCGTGGCCCAACCTGAGTTGTGAAAGGCCCTAAACCGAGGCTGAAGCTGTCAGCGAAAGGACTGTCTACTTTTCTGCTGAGGAAGGAAACTGCTTTTCCCTCCTGTAGAATCAGATATGAGCTGATCCAGTCTCTCGCCAAATAATCGGCCACCCTGATAAGGTAAGGACGAAGGGACTTTTTTGAGGTTGAGTCCGCCCATCATGTCCTCAACCATAAGGCTCTCCTAATAGCAATCGCGTTGGCAGCAGCTAGTGCTGCGCAATTTGCCGCATCCATGGAAGCATTAATCAAAAAATCTCCTGCAAGAGCGATTTGATTGGAGATCTCAATTACCTCTGACGGCACATCCGTACCATGGAGGGCTCTATTTAGAGACTCTGACCAGGATATCATGGCCTTAGATACCCAGGTTGCTGCAAAAGAAGGAGAGAGAGCAGAGTCTGAAGCCTCAAACACTGAGCGAGCCAAGCTTTCAATTAGACGGTCCGTTAGATCTCTGATCGAGGAACCACTGGGAAGGGGGAGGAGCGTTTTAGGCGCTAAACGCGACAACCGAGGGTCGGAGATTCCGCCCATTTCTTAAGGAGCTCGGGGGCAAAAGGATATCTGGTATTGAGAGCCTTTTGTCCTGAAAAACGGTTGTCCGGCTTTTCCTGGTGGCGCTGCACTAGGTCCTCAAATTCAGGGTGAGTGCCAAAAATCTTATGAGTTTGCCTGGCCCGTTTGAAGGACACCTTATGGCCAGAGGCCGAGGTGGATTCATCATCTACCCCAAGGCTCTGATTGATTGCTTCAATGAGACTGTCAATTGTCTCTTGACAATTAGGCGTCTCCAGATTGAGGGACCCTTCGGAATCAGAGTCCGAACTTTGTTCACTCGCCTCCGCTGGAGAAGGAGAACGTGAAACGGAACTAATAGATGCCGAGGCCCCGGACGGTACAGGCGACACTGTGTGGGTTTGCTACCCCCGCATCTGCCTGGTGAGAGCGCGGCCCCTGCAAGCCGGAGGTTCCTGAGAAATGGCCAAGACGAGTGAACCACTGTCCCTGCCCCTATCGGGAGCTTGAAGGGACTCGATTGCTCTCGTTAATGACGCCATAGATTGTGACAGAGACAGGGCTCATTCCGGGGACCTGACGCACTGGGCTCCATTATATGAGAGGGCTCCTGGGCAAGTTTGGAGTCACAAGCTTCGCAGACCCGATTAGTCTGGGCGTGCGGAAAAGGGGACCTACAGGCAATGCATGCGGTATACAGCGCCGTGTGAGTCTTAGCCCTTCTGGACATACAAAAATAGGGTGCAGCGCAGCAGAGTGCAGAGGCGTGCAGCGGAGCGGAGCGTAGTGGAGCTACCAGGCTGGAGGTAATCTGCAGTTGGTAGCACTTACCCCAGTCCTGTGTCCCCAGACGTCGTTGAATGGCGTGCAGTGGGTGCAAAAGAGGCCACGGATGCTCGCTGTGTGGTCCTGACTTCAAAAGAAGCGCCCCCAGCTCAGGGGGCGTGCCTGAAATAGCTAAGGGCCTTTGGGGGGAGGGATCCGGGTCATGGCCTAGCGCCGGCCAAAGCTGGGGACTAAATTTGCTCCGGGAGCGGCGGTTCCGGACGCGGCCTAGCTACCGGCCTAGGTCGGGGGGCTAAATTTGCTGCCGGGGCGGCCATTCCAGCCGCGGCCTAGCTTCCGGCCGAAGCCGGGGGCTAAATTTGCTGCCGGGGGCGGCAGTTCTGGCTGCGGCCTATCTTCCGGCCGAAGCCGGGGAGTAAATTTTCAGCGGTGGCCGCCCGAGAGTTGGGGGCGGGCCCGCCAGAAGATCGCGCTGCTGAGGGTGAAGCTGAGACCGCGGCCTAGTTTCCGGCCGAAGCCGGGGACTAAATTTTCGGCGGTGGCCGCCGTAAGTCGATGGGCCTCAGGGGGCAGGACTTTCGCTGCTGCCAGGCCCCAAATCTAACCTGCCGCCAGGAGTGCAGTCCATACTCCGACTCCCTTCCACGAAGCCGGGGGCTAAATTTGTTCCAGCCGTGGCCTCTGCAGGAGCCCTCCCGGCCCCCCATTCATCGTCCTTCCGATGCTTCCGGCCGTGGCTTCGGCCTCCTCAGGTTAGAGTGGGGCTGTGTGAAAATGACGGTGCAGGCACCCTAACTCCATCATCCCTTCAGGGGATGAGGAGAGGGACCGTCCGCCTCCTTGCAGCACCGCAGTCTAGCATTGATGGTGCAGTGGGGGCCACACGGACTACCTTTTGCCTCTGTACAGCCTAGGGTTTCAATACCCTAGGGTGGTCAGGGCAGAGTCTGGCATTTGTGTCCCACGTTTCGGGAGAGGATACGTGGAGGCGACTGTTAGGGGTCGAGTTCCGGCTTCTGCACAAGGGGAATCTCGAGCCATCCCGGCTGCGGTCTCCCATTTGTCTCTGGCCGCAGTGGACTCTGCTCAGCTTAGACGTCGGTCCCAGCGTCTCGCCCAGTCTAACAGTGTGCAGAGGATTACTGCTGCATCTCCAGGCTCTGCTATTGTGGCCAGTACTGGTTAGCGGCGAGCAGACGTCTTTAGGACAAAGTCCTTGTTTTCCCCTTCTGAGCATGCCCAGGGTGAGATTTCTCATTGGAGATCAGGGGTCACATGCTCAGGTACTGCAGCAGCTCCTACTGGTCCGCCAGGAAGGTCCTGTGACTACTGGTGTTATGGAACAGTTTCATTGGTCCTTGTTTCTGGCAGGTTCTGTAGCTGTTACTATAAAAGGGTGGCATGGCTGGGCCGCCATGCGCTAGTGTCAATCTTTATATGCTTTGCGCCAGTGTGGTCATGCGTGTGTGTGATTAGGGCCCGGCTGAAATAAGCCCCTAGAATACCGACTTAATCTGTGAGGAGTTTGGTATGCTAGCTGGTCAGGGTCGGTGTCCTAGATGCCCTAGATTACCGGCATAACCGGTGAGGAGTTTGATTGCCGTATTCAGGGCCTGGCATTCAGACGCCATAGATTGCAGGTGACTCCCGCGAGGACATTAGCGCATGATCACGTTCTATGTTCGCTTAGCAGTTAACTGTGTACCTGGGTGCCTGACAGGACACAGAAGTTTTTCTCAGCGGCTCTGTGACGTAACAGGGTTCACTTTCAATGATAGACAGCGCCCTAGCATGTTTATTTTGCGACTCAGTTGTGTTAAGTGAGTTCGCACACATCGCCATATAGCGCTGCGGCACTCCTTCTAGCGTCTCTGTGGATTAACAGAGTTCGCACATTTTGCCACAGCGCGTTATGGCATTTATTTTGGCGACTCTGCGGGATAACAGAGTTCTCTTCTTTTGCCATTTTACTAGCAGCAGGCTCCGCCTGCACGGTGGACCCCGGGCTGCGAACGCACCTCTCCACATCATATATTTGGTGAGTTCTGCAGACCCTAACAGCGACACTCCACCTGCTCGCCCGTTGAAGGTTTGGGGAGATCGGACCCCTTCAAAAGGGTCCGTCGCCCCTATCTCGTCTTCGTGGGAAAAAAAATGGTCTGGATGAAACCAGATGTGTGCCTCTATCAGACACTAAGTATGAACTGGGTTTGCCTGCGGCCAGTGTCAAGGTGTATACGGCAGAGGAGGAGCTAACCTTTTTTATATCTACTAAGTGTCAGCCTCCTAGCGGCAGTAGCATACACCCACAGTCCTGTGTCCCCCAATGAGACGAAGGAGAAAAGTTGGGATTGTTTAGATAATAAAATATATGCCTCAGAGGAGATCTCATTTACATGTAAAAATATATGTGTAGCCAGTACAAAACCCTGGTACATGACTTCCAAAGACCATACTAAGGACCAGGGGGCAGTCATCACGGGTGGAAGAAATGCAATTCCGGCAGCTAAATAAGAAAGGATTCTTTACAGTTAGAGCAGTCAGACTCTGGAATGCCTGACCACAAGAGATAGTAATAGCAGACACTATAACATCTTTTAAAAAGGGGCTGGACAATTACCTTGATACATATAACATTGTGGGTTATAGTTAAATTAGTGACAAAATGCAGAATTGGTGGAGGAAGGTTGATTGATGGACCTAGGTCTTTTTTCAACTTATATAACTATATTATTATGCAAACTTAATAATGGTAAAAATACATAAACATATCTATGTTGAGTCTAATTTGTCGCTTCTTGTTGCATTTTTTCGGCTGGAACATTGTAAATGGAAGAGAGTGTAATATTGTCTATGAACTTTAATTTCCTTGCTACGTATTTTAAACTTTATATTTTAGTTGCAAAACTTCTAAAATGTCAAGTCACACAGTTCAGTGACAGTGACTGTATTTAATATTCAAAGGTCCATGTTTATTTAACTGAGAATGCCTTAAATTAATGTCAAAATCATTGGAAAAGTGTGTTCGGAATTTTCCTAAAAGTAGTAGACAGTTTAGGGTCAAAAATTATATTTAGCTTTTTATGGGAACCAATCTCTCCCATGGTGTCTGAAGCCAAGAGAGCGGTATATTGGAAACGCTACATCCTTCCTTTTATGATAATATTGACTCAACCCTTATCCGTCCCCTCTTTGATCTGGAGATACGCATTGACTGCCTGTTGGCCAAACCCACTTTTGTAAGACATCTATCTCTCCGTAGCTCCACATACACATGCAATTCTGGCAGCGATTTTTCCCTGCAAGAACTGTCTCATCCATATCTCCCTCTTTCTTCTCAACTCTTGCCATTGACAGCCTACAGATTAGGACCTCATTGATAATTGAATGATATATATGTAAGTTGCATAAAAATGTTGCATCTGTCCAACCTGACTCAACATCAATATAATATTGTTTACTTAGTGCAAAAGAAGGCAAGCTGGCAGCTTTTAAATCTGTAATAGTATATTTTGTAGCATATTTAGTACCAGCACTAAAGGTGTTGGAACTTCCTTTTCTCTCCATTATGCATATGAGATTTAGCTGTAGGTAGAAGATAGGCAGATTTTTTCGTCTAGATGTTAACTCTATATATGTTTTATATGAACACCTGATTTATCATTATGTCTTGAAAAGAATGTAACATTGGATGAAATGATAGTAAAGAAAGAAAGCTCATGCATCACCCTCAAAGAAGCAATGACTAACATCTTGCAGATTCTCTGTAAGCTGTATGAAGAGATAAACCTGCTACACGCTGCCTGTATCTGTAGTTTCTCTACTGTCCGGGGAGTGTGAGATCTTAGATCAGACAGCTAAGCTCTGACAAAAACATTTATTTGGAGATAAATAACATCTGAAATAGATGGAAATCTGCAATACATATGAGACATGCTCCAACATGAGGCACAGGCATCCTAGGAGTCAGCAATAAGAGCGGGTTACAAAGTTTTCTTTTCAAGTTAATAAGATTTTATGCTGATTTACAACATACTTTACACATATATTTAAAGGGGGTTTACATACATTTACATATCAATGCCACTTTAATGCAGAGTCTCCTTGGTTTGGATGTTGCGTTGTATCACTAATCTCCCCTGAGCGCTAAAGGTTTAGGCATCAAAATTCCAGTTGGCTGATTTTTCTCTCTCTCAATATCAACTGTTGGGCATGACATTGTCTGCCATAATGAACCGACTGTCCAGACTTTTATCTAATGTATATGGAATTCATTAGTCGGAGTTCAATGGTTTACTTTAAGACTCCAAAATTATACTTATAGGTTAATAGGCTTCTGATTAAAATGGCCATTGTTAGGGGTCGAGTTCCCGCTTCTGCACAAGGGGAATCTCGAGCCATTCCGCCTGCGGTCTCCCATTCGTCTCTGGCCGCAGTGGACTCTGCTCAGCTTAGACGTCGGTCCCAGCATCTCGCCCAGTCTGGCAGTGTGCAGAGGATTACTGCTGCTCCTCCAGACTCTGCTATTGTGGCCAGTACTGATTAGCGGCGAGCAGACGTCTTTAGGACAAAGTCCTTGTTTTTCCCTTCTGAGCATGCCCAGGGTGAGATCTCTCATTGGAGATCCGGGGTCACATGCTCAGGTACTTCAGCAGCTCCTATTGGTCTGCCAGGAATGTCCTGTGACTACTGGTGTTCTGGAACAGGTTTCATTGGTCCTTGTTTCTGGCAGGTCCTGTAGCTGTTATTATAAAAGGGTGGCAATGCTGAGCCGCCATGCGCTAGTATCAACCATTATATTCTTAGCGCCAGTGTGGTCATGCGTGTGTGTGGTTAGGGCCCGGCTGAAATAAGCCCCTAGAATACCGACTTAATCGGTGAGGAGTTTGGTATGCTAGCTGGTCAGGGTCGGTGTCCTAGATGCCCTAGATTACCGGCATAACCGGTGAGGAGTTTGATTGCCGTATTCAGGGCCTGGCGTTCAGACGCCATAGATTGCGGGTGTCTCCCGCGAGGACATTAGCGCATGATCACGTTCTATGTTCGCTTAGCACTTAACTGTGTACCTGGGTGCCTGACAGGACACAGTACTTTTTCTCAGCGGCTCTGTGACGTAACAGGGTTCGCTTTCAACGCTAGACAGCGCCCTAGCGTGTTTATTTTGCGACTCATTTGTGTTTAGTGAGTTCGCACACATCGCCATATAGCGCTGCGGCACTCCTTCTAGCGGCTCTGTGAAATAACAGAGTTCACACCTATTGCCACAGCGCATTGCGGTGTTTATTTTGGCGACTCTGCGGGATAAGAGTTCGCGTCTTGCGCCATTTTACTAGCAGCAGGTTCCGCCTGCACGATGGACCCTGGGCTGCAAACGCACCTCTCCACATCATTTATTTGGTGCGTTCCGCAGACCCTAACAGCCATTCAGTGTGTATGAGAGATAGGAAAGCAAACTCAAGCTCATAAGAATGTTCCTGAAGCTTTGAGAAACATCATAGTACTGCACAAAGCAAAGGTAAAAAAGTAATAAGAAATGTTATTTTATTAATATAATTATGTAACAATTTTGACAAATTAATTAAGTTGCATCTGCTGCCAAGTGACATCCAATAATTGCCTGATTTACAGCCAAAAATGGCTGCTATCCCTGTGGTCACTTAGTGTTGCATGTAGTGTTTGCTACTGGTAGTTATAATGGTAGTTCTGTACTTGGCAGTTCTTATGAGGACTTTATGGACAGCCTTTACTCTATGCACCCCAATATATCAGATGCCAGGTATTGAACTGGTTTTTGCCCTTAATCAATGTAAAAAATATGGACTTATACAATGTCTCCTGGTTTGGGTCCACCGAGTAGGCTCCTGGCTGATGGAGCTGGCTGGCAGAAAATGGTTTGGATGCACATCCAATACCTGGAAATCAAAACTAGTAACTAAAGTGGCAGGCAGAATAATTGTCAAAATATGAGCTCAATCAACAGAAATCAACTTAGCAGGGCACAAAGTAACACATTTGTGAAAACGGAAAAGCGTAGCTTGTAACTGGAAATAAGGAACAGGAATTCAGGAGTTTAAATATTTTGCAGCCCCGTGCTGGGCACCAACACAAACCAGAAGCTAACCTCCAAGTTACCAGACTGAATTGCACATAAGTCCCAGAGACATACACAGTACTATCTCTTTGTTGTCCCACGATGAAATGCAATCCAGCAACATAATCATCTCCTAATCATCTCCCTAATCATCCCAAATCAGTCCATAATCCCAAACCCATCTCCCTAATCATCTCCCTCCTCGACTACTGCAACATTCTCCTCTGTGGCCTACCTTCTAACACTCTCGCACCCCTCCTGTCCATCCTTAATTCTGCTGCCTACTAATTAATCTCTCTCCTCGCTACATTCCTGCTTCCCCTTTTGCAAATCCCTTCACTGGCTCCCAATTTCCCAGTGTACCCAGTTTAAACAACTAACACTGACCTACAAAGCCATCCATAACCTTTCTCCTCTGTATATTTCCAAACTAATCTCTCAATATCTCCGGTCCTCCCCAGACCTCCTTCTCTTCTCCCACTTATTCGCTCCTCACACAATCACCTCCAAGATTTCTCCCGAATATCCCCCATTCTCTGGAATTCTGTGCGCCAACACATCCAATTATCCACCACATTTGGATCCTTCAGATGGAACATGAAAACCCATCTCTTCAAAAAAGCTTGCAACCAGTAATGACCACGCGGTCACCTCAACAACATCAGAGCTACTGCAACCCCCGACCTACTGTTTCCTTCCCCACCATCCTGTAGAATGTAAGCCTGCAAGGGCAGGGTCCTCTTCCCTCTGTATCAGTCTGTGATTGCTAGTTTGCTTACTGTAAGTGATATTTGTATTTTGATGTAACCCCCTTCTTATGTACAGCACCATGGAATCAATGGTGCTATATAAATAGATAATTATAATAATATAAGCAGAAGCAGAGCATATAGGCACCTGCTTGGATGTCAAAGCAATAAAGTGGCTCTGGACAACAAGCAATCAATGTACAATAAAAACAGATAGTGACCACTGACCCTGTTTATTATCAGTGTTCACCATTGTTCAAAATATACATTTTAAAGAAAAATATTTTTTGAGGAACATAAACTTTTCTAAGGCATTTGAAACAACAAGAAAAATCCAAATATGTGGTGTGCTTGTAAAGGCAACCTAACCAGTGCTATATCTGTATATTTAATATATTTAAAAGCCTGGTACTATTTTCCAGCATTATGTGCACTCTGCTAAATGCAGAATATTAAGAAAAAACACAAAACTAAGAATCATTTTAATTAATCCCAAAAACAAAAAAAGACTTCTTACCATACAGTGATGAAGTCATAAATCGGTTCTGTCTGAAGGACTGTGAAATTGATGTATATCCCATTTCCTGGAGAAACCTTCACCAGCCACAGGCAGTCTTGGAAGTTTGGGTACTCATCTGGATATCCAGGGGAGTAAATAGTACCATTCATTGCTGTTATATTTCCTCCACAGAGAGCTGCAAAAGAGTTCAATAAACAAGAATGGTAAGGACCTGCTGTAAATGCTTAAGTCTGTGGGACTTCATGAGAGACATACAGAAGAGCGTTTCAAGCACATGTACTTGAGTCATCCAAGTTGCTAAGCTGCAGGCAAAAAAAGAAGTACTACAGCTATGGAAATAGAGTTTTTGTCTTATTCCGAGAAAATTAAATGACAGGTTACGAGAAACCCAACTAAGAAAAAGGAGGCATTTGTAAAAATTGAACGTAAACCTTAAAGGATGAGAGATTTTGGAGTCTAACCTGTTTTTCAAAAGTTTGAAATAAAACTAGTTAAATTGCAGTACTGAGTGTTTATGAAGTCTACCTCTGTCATCTGGACTGCAAAACTCTTCTTAATTCAGTAGTTATTGTCCATAATATTACAATAGACCTTCAGCACGGTCACTGGTCACAGTTTGCATTGGTCTGCATACTCAAATTTCATTTTTCCTGTTGGTAAAATTGCTTATACCAGTGCAGAGGCTGGTGGAATCACCAGATTTCACTCAATCATTCATTCATTCAGGCACATAAAAGAGAATTTATCAAAGCTTTTACAATTGTTTGGCCTAAGTTTTTGTGCAAAAAGTGCCACTTTTTACTATTTTAAGTAGATCTTATACAGATGTACCAAATTTATCAAGCATGACATGACAATAAATTTGGTGCAAATCAAGACCACGCAGCTTCAAAAATTCCTCCCTGGGATGCATTCCCTCTATAGTATGCATTTCCCTGTTTGGATGAGATGTTCTAATTACTTTGGCTATCTTTTTCTATCCGGTACTGTTTCAGCAGGGAGAAAGTAAAGGGCTGCAGTACTTTAAATTATCTTCTACTTTGTCTACTATTGAAAAGAAAAGAAAAAAAAGAGAAAATTCTCACCACATGCCTTGTCTGAGGATGGTATAAAATAGTGTACGTCCAGACACTCTATTACTAACTAGTCAATATGATCTAGTCTTCATGAAATTACAGTTTATCATGAACAGCAATAGCCAATGGTGGAGTCCTCTCAGTGATTTACATGAGCTCAGGAGTCCTTGGTATTCACAAGCTGTAACCCTGATGCTGTTGGCGGCTTGTGTATTCTTTCCATGTACAGTAATTTGGAGTAAGCTGTTATGGGTGGTAGATTGAATTTAGGAACTCATTGTTTAATACAAATGTGAAATCTTGTCTTTACACACTGAAGTATATATTCCAACAGATTTTAATGTGGGTTATCAGATTATTAATACATGACACAACATTTAAGAATTTCGCAAGCAGAGCATTTTTTGAAGAAAGCTTAAATGCAAAATCCTATAATTCATAATTTATTTCTATGCAGAATTCTTGGATATATTACTTTAATGAGGTCCTATAATGGAACCTTGAAATAACTCTTAAATGTGAACTTTAAAAAAAAACACTCTACATTGTTTGATAGGCTTCATGACTAGTGTTGAGCGATACTGCTCGATATCTAAAAATATCGTATCGGAATGGTATCGCCGATATCACTAAATATCGTCGATATCCGATTCCGATACCGGAAGTCCCATGTAAGTCTATGGTAACAAAATTTCGCAACAAAAAAAAACACTTTCTTTCATTGTAAACACAAAATATACACACATAGAATACATATATATATATATATACATGTCATTGTGACATATATATACATATATTTATAGTTTATACACTTCTACATAGTAAAATAGACTCTGATTCAATTGCCGGGTAAAGCCGTGACATACCCCATAGAAGTCGACGGGCTCGGTGCCGAGTACCCCCAAAACCTCTGGCTCTGTGCGACTCAAATTGGGCGTCACGAACAGGATTCTGTAGCTCGCTATAAGCGAGTCCTGTGTGCCTGAATTGAACTGGTTTTGTGCTTGAGAATTGCTAAAATCATCAGAGAATGTATTTGCCATTTTTCCGCCATATCTGCGTCACGACGAGGCACTGGTGAAGAAGAAGGGCGTGCTCTTCGTGGGTGTACACTCACTCAGTGGCGCAAAAACGATGGCCGACCACTCTAAATGGTACTGCAATGTAAGATCGTGCCCCACAGCTCTTCAGTTCCGCCTCCTCATCCTCCTCAGTGTGCGGAAACTAACACGAAGGTCCCGCCTCACTACAAAAGAGGGGCCCTCTCCAGATGCTAATGACACATGTGACTTGGCAGAGATGGCTAATGGACACGAGCAGAAGTGTGAAGGGATGGAGCAGTCAGAGCTCTCCCCCCACGGAAGCGACCCGATCGCCACGGAACCACCGTTGGGCACCCGGCCTGGAAACCCTCCTACGCTGCAAGAAGCGGAGGATACCCTAAGAGGCCTGGCCCGGCACCGGGAGGAGGTCGCCAGGATGGAAGCCAGCTGGCGTGCCCTAAAACTAAACTTGGAGCGGCGCCAATCCCTCTTACCTGAAGTGTCTGTACCGGAAGGTGAGGCACCCGTTCTAGTAGAGGAGTCCGTGAGGGCATCCCAGCCCTTGCAATGTGATCCGATTGACGTTGTCGCAGTGGAGGCACCCGTTCCTGCAAAAAACTCTGCACCGGCAGCACCCCAGATCCCGCTGTCTGCCCCCGTCGCTGAGACAGAAGAAGCGGCACCCGTCCTCATGGAGGAGGCCGCGCAGGCACCAGAGGTCTACCTGTCTGTACCGGAGCCCCGACTGTCATCTGTTCCAGAGCCGGCTGCTTCCTCCGCAGGTGAGCGCAGCCAGGACTGGGGGGCGCCAGGAGAGCTGCCGCAAACCGGACATCGTAAGCTGCAGTTTGATGGTGGAGACATGGAGATGCTGGTGGAGGAGAATTACAACCGGCGTCAGGAGGAAGAGTAGAGACGTTGGGAGCGGGAAGCAGAGCGACAAAGGGAGCAGCGAGAATCCCAAAAGCTTCGGCAACGTAACCTGGAGAAGGACCGGGCAGATAAGGACCGGATGAGAAAAGATAAAGGTACCCTGTGGGAGCCGCGGCGTAAGGGTGCAGTACGGAGCTTTAAATTGAAAGGTGGTTGGGGCTTCATCCAGGAGCCTGGACTTTATTTAGAAGTGTTTGTGACCCGGTGGGACGTGGAGGCTCACCTCCCAGAAGGACACCTGGGGAGGGACCTGTTGCCAGGAGACTTGGTGACTTACACCCGACACTGGGGTTACAATGGATGGTACACCCTAAATGTTACCAGGTGCGACCCCTACTCCCCAGAGTGTCAGGAACCTGTGAGACCCTCGGAGCCTTCAGCCTCCCACATCCAGGCCTCTGCACAAGTGCCCACCCCACGCCGTAAATCTCCCCAGCCTCCCTCAGTGGTCTCCTCAGCAGCCCCAGCTATGGACATGATAACTATAGCTGGCCCGTACCCGGCGCCTGTTAGGCCCCCTGGGGTTCGTTCAGTCCAGGACATAGGGCTCCAGACCTGGAGGGAGATGAAAGAGGTGGCCACACAGACACAGATAGCGGGTCACGACTTGACTGTACAGGTCACACGACGTCATCAGGTTCTGGTGGTCCTTGGTGTCTCGGATGTTTGGCAAGCATCAGAAGAGTACCAGGTGTTACCTGGAACACCCCTGCCAAAGAATTATAAATAACCCGGACAGGGTCCCTGTATGTAAATAGTTAAATATGTAAATAGTTAAATTGTTGATGTACCCGGACGGGTGAATGTTCATAAAAAATTTTTTTAATTTAATAAAAAACACAACACAGTTTTCATTACTTTTATTACAGTCTCATCCTGCGACGCCATCGATCTCCTGTAAAAAAAAACAGCAGTATACCACCTGTCCGACGCAGTCCATAGTAACGAGTGTCCCACGACGATCCAGCTCTGCTACATCAGAATGACAGGCAGAGCCTGTCATCCCGGCGCAGCACAGCTGATTACCTGCTTCCCCGGCGGTGACGTCATCGGACTGCTTTACGGCCGGGATTACCCTGCAGTCACTGCAGTTATCGCGAAAAACTGCATGTGACCGCCAGGGAGAAGATAATGGCGGCCATCAAGCAGTCCAGGACGTGACCGCCGGAGATCTTCTGCCAGGTAAGTGCCGCTGACTCCTGACAGACCCGACCGACGGACACTCACAGTGACAGTGACAAATCCGATTCCGGTATCCGATATGACGAAAATATCGGTACTCGGAATCGAAAGCCCGATACAGCTAATATCGGCCGATACCCGATATTTGCAGTATCGTATCGCTCAACACTATTCATGACTTAATACACTGCCAGTCTTGGGGACATATTTTAGAAAACACAGGTTATATTTTTTCTTGATCCCTTCCTTTTTTAATCGGCTGGATGAGACTGGCTGGAATTGGAGGATTAATTTTTCCAGTTTAATATTGCACATAGGGCAATAAGGGTTGGCTCCTGTTGCAATTAATTCTGGGGAAGCTGTAAGAAGAAGGGGGTCTGTACATCATTTCTCTTGTTTGTCATCATACAAAATAGTGAACGAGGCTTGGATACTATACCATCACAGCGAGGTATTGGATGATTCCAGTTACGGCTCACGCCATGCAGACATGTGAGGGCAGATTCTCCAATCAGTGAATATCCAGCATAACACTCAAACGATACAGTGTGTCCCACAGTGAAATCATTCCCAATTACAAATCCATTGCGAAATGGCCGAGGATCAGGACAGCTCTGCAGCTGATATGCTAGGAATAGAAACAAGGAAACATACGTAAGAAGTTGTATGAGCAATGTATCAGAATAAAAAACAATTCTAGACTGTTCTATGTAGACATTTTTAATTCCAAAGTATGACTTTTCATGATCAGCAGGCATCAGTATTGTTATATGACATTAAGAAAGCCTACTAGTAACATTGTTATTACTTTATAAACATTAAAAAAGTTGAAAGTGAGCCTTTTAATACAAATTATAAATACTTTTAGAATCACTTTGGAGTTCCAACTCCTTGTTTTCTAAAAAGAATTACCACCAAGCTTCGCTATGCTTTATGGCACCTTTACCTTTTCTTTAATTTGCTAAAGATGTGCTACAAAAACCCTTCACAGCCAAATCATAATCTCTGTATGGCCACACAAAAATACATACAGCATAAACATCTCCTGACAGAGTATAGCAAAAGTTTACTTTTTCTAACTTTGTAATAAGATGCCCAAATAACATAATACACATCTCTGGATGTTTGAAAGTCATCAATCTTTGATTAGTTGGGGTATAACTTTCTAAACACCAGCAGGAATTGCAGTTCCAATGACATTCACTGTAAGGCCGGGATCACACATGCAACGAAAACGTCCGTCGCTCGCATGTGAAATCCCAGCTCTGGCGCCGGCACTCAGGAGTGGAGCAAGCGGCTGCATAGAAATACATGCAGCCGTGCACTCCACTCCCGAGTGCCGGCGTCAGAGCTGGGATTTCACATGCGAGCGACGGACGTTTTCGTCGCATGTGTGATCCAGGCCTAAGTGAGCTATTGTACCTGTAGTAACAATAAAGTGTCTAAGAGATAGTTTCAGGTGTTGGGTACAGAAAAAGAAACGGAAGGAGGATCCTGCTCCTGTAAAGCAAAGTTCTGCCCACAAGTCAGAAGTGGGTCTGGAGTGTAAGGAGTAAGCCATATTTGAGACTTAAGCTCTATATTGCTATTGAATATCAATACCATGGATAGCAAGAAAAACACACACATAAATATTTGAACAAATCAAGCCAGAAAAGTCACTCGAAGCAAAAAGCACCAAGCAAGGAGCACTTGACTACCTTGGACACATCAAATGAAGACAACAATCAAGACGAACAAAGCAAAATGGAAGACCAGCAACCCAATGTCATGATACTATCAAGATAATGGTGGAGAAGTTCCTGGTGGACCCACTTAGGATTAGACAAGTTCAATCTTCTTACAGGGCATTCATCCATCAAGTCGCCATGTCTCGAGATCGAGTTGAAAGATGTTACATAAACAACCCTATATTTCTGAGCTGTGTATCACGGTTACAGCCAGGAATTATTACCAAATCACAGAATTATTGAAACTCATACTAGGACTATGTTAAAACTACCATGGTATACCTAACTTACATAGACTGTAAAAAAAAGTTTGGCATTACTAAAGCTGCTATACATTTTAGTATAACTAATAGTTCTGTGAACTGTATTACTGCAACCATCAGGAGTATTGTCTGTACTGAGTAATCATTTGCACCTCTGAGATAAAGTTATACACTCTGTCTCCTCTATTTTTTTCTGCAACATACCTCAGCTCGATGATCACCCCTGGCCTGCAACCCCAACATTGACCATACTGCACACCCCAAAAATTACAGCGAATGGGAAAAAGTCTCTTCTGGTTAACATACTCAGATCGTTTTGACAAAAAAGAGATTCCCATAGAAGAGAATCTTCAAATATAATACACACAGGATTAAAGTAACAAGGCTCGTAAGCTAAACATTTACCAGACTACATCCTGCCAAAGTAAGTAGAGAAATCTAACAAAAGTTTATAGATTTGTACTTTAATTTTTAGAATGACTTCATATAAACTTATATCTACTGACATAAAGTGTTAATACACAAAATAGCTCAGCTGGAGCACACCATGACTTCTAGATATTTGCATAAAATTTCACAGCTTGAAAATCAGGAATGTTTTTTTACTAAAGGCAAAATTTGCATATTAATAAGTTAAAACATTATCTCTCAGTTCTTTGTAATGCTGCAAAATAATTAAGAAACTTTTTTAAGCTAAAGATGCAGAAAGTTGTTCAAAATAAAGTTTCTTACTCATTCCTACCACTCTGAAGTTATGTCTACTTGCATTCATCCCAGTTAACATTATTTATTAATGGCATTGATTTGTAATGGACGTTTTAAGGAACAGATTGGTAATCAAATCCTCCATCCTCCATGGCTAAATAGGTAATTTTCTGAACAGGAGTCACACGGATGAAGCTGAGGAAATACCCTAACTCAGATTGGATTGCTGAACTGTCCATCAAATACTGACAGCTCAGCATGCCCCTGCTCCAGATTGGATAGCAGACAGTTAGTCACTGCATCTCGTGATTGGCGAATATGCTCAGATAACATCCTATCCGAGCATGCTCGGTGTTATATTTTGTTCTCATCCCCATGACTGCATTATCTGTGGCTGTTAGACAGCCTGAACACATGCATAAATTGACATGTTTGTCATGGAATCCACACACATAATAATAATAATCTTTATATAGCGCTAACATATTCTGTAGCACTTTACTGTCCTCGATGGGACACATTGTCACTGTCCTCGATGGGGCTCACAATCTAGATTCCCTATCAGTATGTTTTTTGAGAGTGGGAGGAAACCGGAGTACCCGGAGGAAACCCATGCAAACACGGGAGAACATACAAACTCCTTGCAGATGTTGCCCTTGGTGGGATTTGAACCCAGGACTCCAGTGCTGCAAGGCTGCAGTGCTATCCACTGAGCCACCGTGCTGCCCTTATGTCTTCAAACATAATATATGAGCATGCCAAAGATACTCGGATAACACCTGGGCATGCTCTGATAAGACATTATGCGAGCATGTTTGTTTATCACTACCTACATCCAGACACACAGAAAGGTGTAATCATGAAACATTGAAACATGCACAGTGTAAATAACCAAGCAGGAAATCTGATTCCACCAACGAAGATGTTGTCCATTCTGTTAAGTTGACAATTTTTTTTAAAAAACTCCAGTTGCAATAAATAACAATAATTAAAATTAGTGTTGATCTCCAGTAATCCCCTTCCACTATCATTTCGACTCTCTCGATTCCACTGCTGATCTAAACTTCTTGGTTCAGTCTCAATATATTGGATATAATGGATATCGCAAGAAATGCCTAGTAGCCAATTACTAGCATTTCCTGTGTGTTGGGAGGGACCAGTTAGCAGAGAACAAAGGAAGTCCAGAGGAGGATCAGCATGCGTAAGGTAGGGGATCAGTAGAGATGAGTATTGCTTCTTTTTTTGTTATTTTATTCTGAACATTTAAATAAAAATAAAACAATATTTTATTTTCACCATTGTTCATAAAGCCCCACATTTGCAGTTTCACAAAGTGTAAAAGGAGAAAACGGAACCCACAAGTTTTTACACAATTTTTCCCAAATGCGGCAATAGCCAACATGAGGTGAAAAACTGCTGTTTTGGTCCACATCTGTCACTGAGAAGGAAGAAAGCAATAATTTAGTTTTAGAGTGCAAATTGGCCTGTAATAAATTTCAGGCTTCATTTGCAGATCCCCTGAGGTGTCAGAATAGCAGAAAACCTTCAAAAAGCAACCAAATTTTCACTATGTATTAAGTATCAGATAATGCATATTTACTTTTTTAATAACTGTACTACAAAAGATCAGAAGTTTAGGTAATTATTTCTGGGAACATATAATGAATTAATAACTAAAGAAGAACATTGCGGCTGAACATTCAAAAAGCCACCCAGAAGGATGAAGAAATGGAAACATCAGCCAGAAATGAATTCAGAGGTTAAATGTAAAAGTAATGAATATGCCATTTGCAAAGTGCCTTGCATTTGGTCTGGCTGCAAATCAGACATCTTGGTTTTCCTGCTACTCTCAACACATTATTATCCTCATGTCCTATATGTCTGACTGAGCCCAAGATTATATTGTTTGGAAACATTTTAGGCAAAGGTATATTTTTGGAAAAGCTTATATTACACAAAATTTTAGTTTTGACAATGAAACTTTACTAAACGTGACAAGGTTTGGTTTAATGCCGCCACTTTATAATTTCATTCAAATAAGTAGGGCTCTAGAATACAAATACATTCTCCTTTCTTTGATGTCCATGTGAGCAGAACTGCCAATACATCACATTTTCACTTCCTTTCAAATTTAGAACAGGGAACATTATTTTAAATGACAAAATTAACTTTTTTCTTTCAGGGCAATTAAACCTTTTCTCCAGATTTTTTGATATATGAGAGTGATGGACTTCCAAAAGCTGTTTTTTTCAGAAACGCAAAAAAATTTAATTTATTCCAGTTATGCTATTAAATTATTTTGTCGAGAATTAATTATTTTAATCTGCCGAATAACTTACTTTGTGCAAACACTGTAAAACTTTTTTGGAAGCTCAGTCACTGTCCCCTAATCTACAACCATCTTCAGGGAAAGTCTAGAAATGACTTTTTCTAAAATGACTGAAAAATTTAGCAACAAATGTTGTATACTTAAAATAGGAAACATGCTTTGGAGAAATCCTCAATGGGGGAAATACTGGTTCTTTGAGAGACCAAATGAGTGTGAAGTCTTATTGACAATGCTTTATATTAGACAATATACACATTAGCTCTCTAACAGAATTAAACTGTGTTGCAAGTGCCACAAAGTAGAGAAAACTACTAGAGATGAGAAAATTGATTCAATAAAAATCTAAATTGTGTTGACTTTTGAATTTTTAGGAATTCAATTTACTTTGTGCCAATAACCTAACATAGTTGCTACCCTTTTAGATTTTGCAGATGATTGCATCAGTCAAAGAAGAATCACATGACCTAAGGCATGCAGCCACGCAGGATGGACCAATATACCCTTTATAAAAGCAAAAGCAGGAAATGCAGAAGATATTTTATGGTGAACAAGTATTCAAGCAGCTGACAGCACTCGGGAGTTATCAGGGATGCACGTTCAGGCGTTCAGGGATCCAAACGAACAAAGTCCAACAAGAAAATAGGAACAGCATCCAATCCAGGTAGAAGTATAACAAGTCTTTATTCAGCCACCATAAAACACGACGTTTCGGCCATTATAAGGCCTTTATCAAGTATACAAAATTGGGCAAAATGGCGTCCTTAAATAATGTGGAGAATCCAATCACCATCCAGGAACCGCCCACATTACTAATAGACATATATAACAGATTATACAACAATATTCAATTAAAACAGTGATCAAAGCTCAAAATAATGACATCACACAAAAATACTGCAATGTTATAAATATGCATGTAATATTCAATAGATTATCTCATGTAAACAGTATAGCGTTTTTATCTACCAATAGATGATCTACTACTACCAACTCCCATAGTGGTGCTGTACCAATCGTGTACTCACTAACTGCAGCATCTTTCATATCCAATCAATATCCACTTGTCAGCGTTTAATCAGAGCTCTCCTCCAATCGCCCATAAGATCACGTATCGGGAGACACACTTAAGTCACTCCCCACTGTGTGGTAAACAAAAGCACATGTCCAGAAGTCATTGCAGTAAAACGCTAGGTGGATCATGTGACTACCAGCGTCATCAGACATCCAGTCATGTGACTGCCAACGTCATCAGAAGTCTGGTCACATGATGACCTCAGCATGAACCCCTATTCAAAGACGTCCCGGCCAAAAAGCACCAAAATATCGCGTGATCACCGGCATCATCCGACACCTGATCACGTGGCATAGAATGTGCCAAAAACGCGCATGCGCACCGGACTTTACTATTACTAATGCATAGAGACTGTCATCAGGGAATTTGCCGGTATTCATCCCCAAAAAGAAAAAAATTCTTTCTGAGGACAAACTCCAACAGTGCCAGGACCAGCTGTGCACCATCTGGGGCCATGTCAGAGCCCGACAGCGCCACACCAACAGCTTCCAAACCTCGTTCATGTTTAATAGAGGTGTACAGTGATACAACATCTGAACTGTGTTTGTTTTTAGATATATAGTTAGATATATATTTTATTTGCGTTTATTGTTTTTTAGGAAGATAATCTGGAGTGATCGGAGCATTTGGTGGCCTAATGGTTCCTGTGGTGGACATCACCTATGTTGTGTAGATTGAAATATTCTTTTAGGTTGCTTTTCTACACATTGTTAATCTCCCACTTCCGTTGCATTTTTCTGGGATTTCTCTTTTTTTCCCTTGTTTTCAGAGCATGAACACTATTTTGCAAGGGTGTATATGATGTTATATGTAGTATGAACTAATTAGTTAGCGCTGGTTTTACAACACTGACGGTCATGTGACCGGCAAATTCCCTGATGACAGTCTCTATGCATTAGTAATAGTAAAGTCCGGTGCGCATGCGCGTTTTTGGCACATACTATGCCACGTGATCAGGTGTCGGATGATGCCGGTGATCACGCGATATTTTGGTGCTTTTTGGCCGGGACGTCTTTGAATAGGGGTTCATGCTGAGGTCATCATGTGACCGGACTTCTGATGACGTTGGCAGTCACATGACTGGATGTCTGATGACGCTGGTAGTCACATGATCCACCTAGCGTTTTACTGCAATGACTTCTGGACATGTGCTTTTGTTTACCACACAGTGGGGAGTGACTTAAGTGTGTCTCCCGATACGTGATCTTATGGGCGATTGGAGGAGAGCTCTGATTAAACGCTGACAAGTGGATATTGATTGGATATGAAAGATGCTGCAGTTAGTGAGTACACGATTGGTACAGCACCACTATGGGAGTTGGTAGTAGTAGATCATCTATTGGTAGATAAAAACGCTATACTGTTTACATGAGATAATCTATTGAATATTACATGCATATTTATAACATTGCAGTATTTTTGTGTGATGTCATTATTTTGAGCTTTGATCACTGTTTTAATTGAATATTGTTGTATAATCTGTTATATATGTCTATTAGTAATGTGGGTGGTTCCTGGATGGTGATTGGCTTCTCCACATCATTTAAGGACGCCATTTTGCCCAATTTTGTATACTTGATAAAGGCCTTATAATGGCCGAAAGGTCGTGTTTTATGGTGGCTGAATAAAGACTTGTTATACTTCTACCTGGATTGGATGCTGTTCCTATTTTCTTGTTGATATTTTATGGTGAATCTGGATAGTGAGAAGACGTCACAGGTCACAGTTTAGCCACATAGGGAAAGAAAACCATAAAACACTGAAGAAACTGTATAGATATTGTGTCCAACAGTACAGCAATGAAGAAGATTAGTATGGGAGGAATAGGCAGTTGGTTTTGACAATTTACAATTCATTTGAACATAGCCATATACCGCATATTGATGTCACTTAAACATTACTAAGGATGTGTTTGCATTAAAGAGCTTGAAAGAATTTGCATTAAGTTCTAGGAGACCTCAGAGTGTTAAACATGTTTTTAGGGCCATTGGAAGCTTTAAAATACTTTTGATTTGCCAAGAATTTAATTTTCTGCAAAGCTGGCGACTTAAAATTTTTAATAGATTTCCTTATTCTAGAAGTTCTAGGTTTACAAGTCATGATGGAAGACATTGACTTTTACTGTAAAACAGCTACTTTTAAGTGGCAATAGCAACAGTTTTGTTTAAAAAAAAAGATAAGATAATTTTCATGCTTTTTTCATTTAGAGCAGTGTCAAGACTCTACTCAGCTGGTCTCTTAAGAATAAGATCAAGTACATCCATCAAGGACATCTCACTCAGTCAACCAGACTATGATCTATATTGATGTGGTTAAACACCCTTAAACAGCTGTCTGAAGATAAGCTTTAGGCCTGGCATTTACAGAGGTCATAGTTCAAGGCTCATTAAAGGATCGGACACTGCTTCATAGGGTAGCTACTAGAGATGAGCGACTTTGAATTTTTTCGGGTCAAGTCGGGTTTCGTGAAACCCAACTTTCTCAAAAGTCGAGTCGAACGAAGTCGGCCGACTAACGGAAATGGTGGGTCGGAGTCGAAAATCCGACCTCAATGCAAGTCAATGGAGAATAAATTGCCCCCTTATCCAGGCAGCAGCCTACTAATCAATCTGATGCTCACACAAGCAATTTCTACAGCGCATGGCAGGCAGGCAGCTAAGAATCAGCGTTTGCTGCACACAGCAAAAATCCCTTATCTGCACCCAATCACTGTACAGCTAATCGCTATCAGCAGCAAGTAATTCGTTTTAGCCCTGCCAACATTTCCCTGCTCAGACGCACACCGCCAGCAACTTTCCCTATCACTGAGCTCGCAGATTTTAAATGAGTGCGCTGAGGAATTTCCCTTGCCATGTGACGCCAACCTGAAAGTCAGCAAATGCGGCAATGCCCTTCTCTAAGATCGTGGTGCTGGTGCTGGTTGGCTATGTCATCCTGTTGCCCACAGCCTGCATCCTTGCTCATTGGCCGAGAAAAGGCGCTTAAAGTGTAGGGGAAAACCGACTCCAGCAAAATGGTTGCTGAACACGTGACCAAACTCACTCCACAGTCGGGTTTCGTTTCATGAAACCCGACTTTGGAGAAAATCGGCGACTTTTGAAAATGAACGACCTGTTTCGCTCAACTCTAGTAGCTACATCTCCAAAATCAGACTAGTGAGATAGTTTATTTTATTCTGCAATAGAGTGAATTTGCATACACTGGAAATATGCCTATCAAATTTAACATGTTCCCCTACCTGTAGGCATTATCACCTTGAGCAGGTGGAGCTGAGCAAATTGTTATCCCTCTATGTACTGTATAACCATTCCTCAACAGTGAAATTGCAAAACCAAGAAGGAATAGTCATGGAAATTTGGTATATCAGAGGATGGTTAAATGTGTTAATGATATGTAAATAATGAAGTCATGGAAACAACATTTTCAAAATATCTTAATTAATTCTATATGGAGTATGAGTGTCACACACAAAAATCCCTGCACTTATAGCCTTGGGATGGTATCAATGAGGTTATTTATGGTTGTTTAAGGAGTGTTCTGTCAGGCTAAATGCACTTAAGCAGGTAAATCATACTGCTTACAGCTTCATTTGCAATTGCCACCCAATGATGTCTCAAATGTGGTTGATAGGAGACTTTGCAGGGCATCGCAGCACATTAAGGCTACACAGGCTGCTCACAGTAGCACTAGCAATATACGACCTTGCATTTTTGTGTTGAAAAACGTCCCCTGGGACACTTTCGGAGAAATGATCATTTTGCTGGTTCCATGATTGATCCATTCTGTACTGCAAGTGAAATTGGATGTTAGATACCAAGCCAAAGCATCAAATCATTGAATGGCATTTGCTCGACAATGGGCTACCAGCCAGACATCAAGCTTTAGGTGCTCCATTGACTTCATGCCTTTGCTTTCATAGGTAATCATGGTGCAGGGCAAGAAGGCAATGTTGTCTAGAATGGAATGGTACTTGTATTTCTTCAAGTGGCGCTCTTACTCAATAATTAATTAATAAATCAAGATATTTTGAAAATCCCATGAATAGCATAATTCCATGACTTTTCTTTATTGGTGTTACAATTTAAATTTTGAAAAGTGTATATTTGTAGAAAAATACTTAATAGAATTTGAATTTAATTATTTAAATCTCTGCTTCCAAGTGCGTTGGACCAGAAGTGACCCACATATGCTCCTTTTGCACAATACTGGATGTGTGTATTTAGAAAGTATTTATTTTATTGTGTAGTTATCTATTCGACAAAGTGCATTCAATGATTAAGCTGTTTTTGTGATTAGCAGGTGGACCACCTTCATACCTTGTCATAGCCATTGGTTGAATTCAGGAATAGGGTTTCCTCGATGAGAAATCCCAGGAGGAGGGGATGTCACTCATTAGGGACTGAACTTTGAGCTCCATACTAATTTGACCATAAAATTCTCACTGAGATGTTATACCACAACACTGGGTAGAACCCTATCTATAAAACAAGTTTCTAGCAGCATATGAGTAAATATGTCTGTCTGGAGGTACACGGTGTGCTAGAAAAACCAATTCTGAGAGCAAAAAGGGCTAAGAAGAGCATGCAAGGAGCAAGCTTTAGTGAGTAATGATGGTAAGTGATGGAGAGTCTTGAGTAATAGGGGGTCTTGTGAGTTTGAAAAGAGAAAAGGGTGTCTGGGAGGCAAAGGCTGAGCACCTGTAAGCTGAAGAACATATCAATAAATTTATAGTTAGCATTGGTTGCCCGGAGGCTTAAGGGAAAGTCTGTACTGGAATTATGCATACTGTGCATGTGAATATACAGTTAGTTTAATGTAATACTAGCTTGGTCCGTGCAAAATTTTTGCACATTGGTCTTTGGGGGCACAGACAATTTCAGAAAAAGTAAGCTGGTCAAATGTAAATGTATTTCTTGAGATGAAAGTAGAGGCCAAAAAATGTCTTCCGGTTGAGGTGCCACCTGTAGGTCATTGCGTCTTTCTGTAGGTTTAGGAAAATAAATGTTTAAGCTGTATTTAGTGATAAAATCGTGAATGTGTGGTTTGTTTGGCTCTTTTCTTGCTGAAGGGAGAAAGTTTACCTTTCAAATGGTATATCATTTGTGTGTGTGTGGGTCGAAGTAATCAGCGAAAAAGCAGTACATGTTTACAAATGTGTTTGCATATGTGACTCACATGCAGTGAAGTATGCAATCCTCCAATGTACCAGAAATGGACTGGGCAAGCACTTGAGCAAACTGGAAAGACCCCAAGGCAAATGTTTGGATTTGTTTGTGAGGTCTGTAAGCAGCTTTGTGGTAGTGTGCTTTCGGGCAGTGTGCTGCCACCTGCAGGTAATTTGACCTTTCAAATGGTGTAACATTTGTTTGTGTCGGTGGAGTATGAACAGAGCAAGTGTGCAATTCAAAAGGCAGTGTATGCTTACAAATGTGTTTGCATATGTGCCTCACCTGCAATGAAGTGTACAATCCCCCAATTTGGCTAAAATAGGCTGGACAAGCAGCTTGGCAAGCTGGAAAGCCCCCAAGACATATGTTTGAATTTGTTTGTGATGTCTGTAAACAGCTTTGTGGTAGTGTGCTTTGGGGTACTGTGGTGCCACCTGCAGGTCATTTTTCCTTACTGCAGGTTTATGAAAATTAAAGCTTAAACTGTATTTTGTGATCAAATCGTAGATGTGTAGTTTGTTTTGCTATTTTCTTGCTGAAGGGGGCAAGTTTACCTTTCAAATGGTGTATCATTTGTGTATTGTGCAGTATGAACGGAGAAACAAAGTAATCGCCGAAAAACAGTGTTTAGAAATAATAGAATAGATTTGCCAGTGGACTCTCCTGCAAGCATTGCTAGACACCAGACATTCAGCTGAGTGATTTCTCAGGTAGCCGATATATATACTGGCACAAAAAATATATAATGGTGTGTGTTCTAAGGACAAGGACCTCATATTGTAAACATAGAAGTGGCCATTAATCAGATAATATTGGGTTCAATAGATAACAGTATGTAGAAAGCTTCCTCTGATGGTACCTGAAGGTATTCTGCATGTTATGTTTTCATGGATATCATGCATTTGTATGATGCTCATACATACTGTACAGTCAAGTGGTTCTATAGTTTTATGAAGGTTTCTGAACTGTGACGCTCAGATTTAACAGTGGTTATCATGACTCACAACGGACCAACTTCATAGCATGTCAGAGAAAGAGTAATTAAACATTTAACAGTATTTTTAAGCATTTTAATTGCTTTTAGACTGTTGATGTTTGGTCTTCAAACTCCCACTGATCTCCCCAAAAGTGTCTGAGGAGTGATCAGTTTGAGAGGCAGGAAAACACAGCTTCTGCCTGAACAGACAGAGAGGAGTATGGATTTAATAGAATGCCCTAAAGGGGTATTGCCATTTCCAAGATCCTAAACCAATGTGTTCTAATTGTAATAATAATAATAATAATAATAATAATAATAATAATAGCAAATACCTCCAATTAGAAATATAGCATAGTTTTTCTGATTCACGCTATCTCTTTCCTCATGTGCAGGCATTGCAGGACCTTAGGTATCCATGGTATGACCATTAGCAGCTAGCTAACTAATTGTCACTATATCTCCATCTCCATGTGTGGTTCCACCATTACTCCCCAGCAACATGCCCGCTGTCTTGGGGTCATACTAGATTCCAAGCTTTCATTCACCCCCCACATCCAATCACTTGCTCGCTCTTGTTATTTGCACCTTAAAAACATCTCTAGAATTCTACCTTTTCTTACTTTCGACTCTGCAAAAACCCTTACTATTTCTCTTATTCATTCTCGTTTGGACTATTGTAACTCTCAACTAATCGGTCTCCCTCTTACCAAACTCTCCCCTCCAATCTGTCTTGAATGCTGCCTCCAGGATCATATTCCTCACCAATTGTTATACCGATGCTTCTACCTTGTGCCAGTCATTACACTGGTTACCCATCCATTACAGAATCCAGTACAAGCTTATTACTCTCACCCACAAAACACTCCATGGGTCAACACCACCCTACATCTCTTCCCTCAACTCAGCCTACCAACCTACCCATGCCCTCCGTTCTGCTAATGACCTGAGGTTAGCATCCTCAATAATCAGAACCTCCCACTCCCGTCTCCAAGACTTTGGAATGCACTACCCAGGTTAATATGATTAATCTCTAATCCCCACAGTTTTAAGCGTGTCATAAAAACGTATTTGTTCAGATTGGCCTACCGCCTCAACGCATTAACCTAACTATCCCTCTTGGCTAGGGTTGAGCATTCCGATACTGCAAATATCGGGTATCGGCCGATATTGGCTGTATCGGAATTCCGATTCTGAGTACCGATATTTTCGTCATATCGGATACCGGAATCGGAATGTCACTGTCACTGTCAGTGTCCGTCGGTCGGGTCTGTCAGGAGTCAGCGGCACTTACCTGGCAGAAGATCTCCGGCGGTCACGGCCTGGACTGCTTCATGGCCGCCATCCTCTTCTCCCCGGCGGTCACATGCAGTTTCTCGCGATAACTGCAGTGACTGCTGGGTAATCCCGGCCGTAAAGCAGTCAGTCCGATGATGTCACCGCCGGGGAAGCAGGTAATCAGCTGTGCTGCGTCGCGATGACAGGCTCTGCCTGTCATTGCGATGTAGCAGAGCTGGATCGTCGTGGGACTGTCGTTACTATGGACTGCGTCGGACAGGTGGTATACTGTTGGTTTGTTTTTTTTATTTTTTTACAGGAGATCGATGGCGTCGCAGGAATGAGAGAGTAATAAAAAAAATGAAAAATTTGTTGTCTCTTTTATTTCATTAAAAGAATTTTTTCTTGCTGTGTCTTCTTTTTACACATTTAAAAACTTTGGGATTAATAATGGATCGGTGTCTTATTGACGCCTCTCCATTATTAACCGGGCTTATTGTCACCGTGCAATCAACGGTGACATTAACCCCTTATTACCCCGCTTGCCACCGCTACAGGGCAAGTGGGAAGAGCCGGGTAAAGTGCCACAATTGGCACATCTTTTGATGCGCCAAATGTGGGGCTGCTGTAGCCTGGTATTATCAGGCTGTTGAGGGCCAAAATCCATGGGCCTTGACAGTCTTTTAATACCAGGCCGCAGCAGTCTGCATTTTACTTGGCTGGTTAACAAAAATAGGGGGACCCCTACGCCGTTTTTTTTTTCGAGGGGATCCCCTATTTTTGTTAACCAGCCAAGCTAAGCAGACTGCTGTGGCCTGGTATTATCAGGCTTGCAAGGTCCATGGATATTGGATCCTTACCAGCCTGAAAAACCAGGCCTCAGCGGTCTGCTTCATCTGGCTGGTTAACAAAAATAGGGGGGACCCCACGCCAATTTTTTTCGAGGGGATCCCATATTTTTGTTAATCAGCCAAGATATGCAGACTGCTGTGGCCTGGTATTATCAGGCTGGCAAGGTCCATGTATCTTGGCTCCTTAACAGCCTGAAAATCCAGGCCTCAGCGGTCTGCTTCATCTGCCTGGTTAACAAAAATAGGGGGGACCCCACGCCAATTTTTTTCGAGGGGATCCCCTATTTTTGTTAATCAGCCAAGATATGCAGACTGCTGTGGCCTGGTATTATCAGTTTGGCAAGGTCCATGGATCTTGGCTCCTTAACAGCCTGAAAATCCAGGCCTCAGCGGTCTGCTTCATCTGGCTGGTTAACAAAAATAGGGGGGACCCCACGCCATTTTTTTTTCGAAGGGAACCCCTATTTTTGTTAATCAGTTCCCTCTGACGTCACTGATGGTGTCCCTGGCTGACCTGAAGTGAAAGTGGAAAGCAATCAATAAAGATTTCCACTTCCTCTCCTGTCAGCCAGGAGAGGAACTCATTCATTTGGGGTTTACTGTGAGGCTGCAGCATTAGCTGCGGTCCCTGCAGTAAACATTAACCCTTTCTGAAGGATTACACCGTGGGACCTGACTGTGCATCGGATTGGTAAGAATAATTTTGCTTTATTATTTTATTTTTATTACAGGAAATGGTTTTAGCAGGTAAATAAAATATGGTCAAAAACTGTGTGATTATTTCATTAAACTTTTTTATTAAAGTGTGTGTGTTTGATTTTTCTTTCATACAATAGGATTAATAATTGATAGTTGTCTAATTGACAGCTCTCAATTATTAACCTGGCTTAAAGTGACCTTTCAATTGCAAGGTCATTTTAACCCCTTATTAACCCATTCGCCACCGCTACAGGGCAATGGGAATAGACGGGCAAAGTGCCAGAAAGGGCAAATCTAATTAGAGCTTTGCCCTTTCTGGGGTGTCTGGGGGCAGATGTTAAGTAGCCGGGGGGGGCCAAAAAAAATGGTCCCTCTCTGGGCTATTATTATCTGCCCCCACTCACTGGCTTTGTCTGTCTGGTTGCGAAAATAGGGCGGGAGCCCACACATTTTTTTTCAGCAATTTTACACCTCATATATATATATATACATGTCATTGAATTTGTGACACATATATATATATTTATATTTATAGTTCATACACTTCTACATAGTATAATAGCCGCTAATTCAATTGCCGGCTTTTGTGAAAATGCAGAACCCGACATGAAATGACACTTGGTGTACATAGGGTTAACCATGTCTTTTCATGTAGTTTGATATCTGATTTGCACAAACAATTACATGAGTGTAAGTGTGCAAAATTTCACACCTGTAGGGGTTAATTAAAGGTGTAAATTCGTAGCAAAAAAGTCCGGTTTTTTTACAACGAATTTACACCTTTAATTAACCCCTACAGGTGTGAAATTTTGCACACATAGACTGATGTAATTGTTTGTGCAAATCAGATAGCAAAGGACATGAAAAGACATGGTTAACCCTATGTACACCAAGTGTCATTTCATGTCGGGTGCTTCTGTCTTTTCACAGAAGCCAGCTTTACCCGGCAATTGAATCAGAGGATATTTTACTATGTAGAAGTGTATAAACTATACATATATGTATATATATATGTCACAATGACATGTATATATATATATATATATATATATATATATGTATTCTATGTGTGTATATTTAGTGTTTACAAGGAAAGAAAGAGGTTTTTTTAGTTACGATATTTTGTTCCCATAGAATTACATGGGACTTCCGGTATCGGTATCGGGTATCGCCGATATTTTAATGGTATCGGCGATACCATTCCGATTCCGATACTTTTGGATATCGGAAAGTATCGCTCAACTCTACTCTTGGCCCATTAAAAAATTTTTTTTTACCTTAATCAGGTACCTCGTATTATGTTCTCACCTGCTTTATGCATTTAATAGCACTCTGTGTCTTTACTGTTACATACTTTGTCTGTTAACTGGTTCATGCAGAATTACATGAACACCCAATTCTTACACTATGGCTGGTCTGAACAATGAAAGCAATTGTTACCATCCACCTTTTGTGTCTCCCCTTTCTCCTCATAGATTGTAAGCTTGTGAGCAGGGCCCTCATTCCGCTTGGTATCAACTTTGATCTGTGTTTATTGTTATAATCCCCTCTATAATGTAAAGTGCTGCGGAATATGTTGGCGCTATAGAAATAAAACTATTATTATTATTATTATATCAGTAGGCATAACCATGGATACCTAAAGTCCTGCAATGCCCTGGCAATGAGGAAAGAGACAAAGCAAATCAGAAAAACTACAGTCATGGCCAAAAGTTTTGAGAATGACACAAATATTATATTTTCACATGATCTGCTGCCCTCTGGTTTTTACGTGTGTTTGACAGATGTTTTTATCACAGACAGAAATATAATTGCAAACATATGAGTAACAAAAGCTTATATTGACAGGTAGAATGAGTTAATGCAGCAAGTCAATATTTGCAGTGTTGACCCTTCTTCTTCAGGACCTCTGCAATTCTCCCTGGCATGCTCTCAATCAACTTCTGGACCAAATCCTGACTGATAGCAGTCCATTCTTGCACAATCAATGCTTTCATTTTGTCAGAATTTTTAGGTTTTTGTTTGTCCACCCGTCTCTTGATGATTGACCACAAGTTCTCAATGGGATTAAGATCTGGGGAGTTTCCAGGCCATGGACCCAAAATCTCTATGTTTTGTTCCCTGAGCCATTTAGTTATCACCTTTGCTTTATGGCAAGGTGCTCCATCATGCTGGAAAAGGCATTGTTGATTGCCAAACTGCTCTTGGAGGGTTGGGAGAAGTTGCTCTTGGAGGACATTCTGGTACCATTCTTTATTCATGGCTGTGTTTTTAGGCAAGACTGTGAGAGAGCCGATTCCCTTGGCTGAGAAGCAACCCCACATATGAATGGTTTCAGGATGCTTAACAGTTGGCATGAGAACAAGACTGGTGGTAGTGCTCACCTTGTCTTCTCCGAATGAGGCGTTTTCCTGATGTCCCAAACAATCGAAAAGGGAATTCTTCAGAGAAAATAACTTTACCCCAGTCCTCAGCAGTCCACTGCCTGTACCTTTTGCCGAATATCAGTCCATGATGTTTTTTCTGGAGAGAAGTGGCTTCTTTGCTGCCCTCCTTGAGACCAGGCCTTGTTCCAAGAGTCTCCGCCTCACAGTGCGTGCAGATGCACTCACACCTGCCTGCTGCCATTCCTGAGCAAGCTCTGCACTGCTGGTAGCCCGATCCCGCAGCTGAAACACTTTTAAGAGATGGTCCTGGCGCTTGCTGGTCTTTCTTGGGCACCCTGGAGCCTTTTTGGCAACAATGGAACCTCTCTCCTTGAAGTTCTTGATGATGCGATAGATTGTTGACAGAGGTGCAATCTTTCTAGCTGCGATACTCTTCCCTGTTAGGCCATTTTTGTGCATTGCAATGATGACTGCACGTGTTTCTTTAGAGATAACCATGGTTAACAGAAGAGAAACAATGATGCCAAGCACCAGCCTCCTTTTAAAGTGTCCAGTGGTGTCATTCTTACTTAATCATGACAGATTGATCTTCAGCCATGTCCTCATCAACACCCACACCTGTGTTAATGGAGCAATCACTGAAAAGAGGTTAGCTGGTCCTTTTAAGGCAGGGCTGCAATGATGTTGAAATGTATTTTGGGGGATAAAGTTCATTTTCTAGCCAAATATTGACTTTGCAAGTAATTGCTGTTAAGTTGATCACTCTTTATAACATTCTGGAGTATATGCAAATTGCCATTAGAAAAAGTGAAGCAGTAGACTTTGTAAAAATTAATATTTGTGTCATTCTCAAAACTTTTGGCCATGACTGTATGCTACATTTCTAACTGTAGGTATTTGCTAATATTGTTTTTCTTTTTACACCTACTGCATATTGCAAGAGTTTCTTGGACATGGCAATATCCCTTAAGCATTGATTCATCAAAATCAGCATTTTTCAGTTAGGATCTGGAGTAAGATTTGTTGTACGTAGAATGACACCACTCATCATGAATTTGACGAGCGAGGGTCACCATGCTCTATCTGTTCCATTTTTCCCCAGCTCTATGTACTTTGTTTGAGCTGGGCAAAAATGGCGCACGCAGCCTTGTGTTGTGCAAACATTATGAGACTTCTTTAAGCTTATGATGCCATGCTTTCTTTCATAAAAACTTTGATGAATTGGGCCATAGGCTTTAATTAAATTGCTTGCAGATCAGTGGGAGATTAGGTCCTGAGATCACCACAAATTGGCTGAGAAGTTCCACACACCTGCATGAGTGGATACAAAATGCAGTGTATGGATTCAATAAAAAGTCATATTCTATTGAATCCATACTGCCCTGTGCGAGTGTGTGCTCCTCCCTTCAAGGCTACACTCTTCTCTTTTTGTAGATCAGTAGAAGTCTTAGGAGACAGACCTCCACCGATGTCCAGACAAAAAAATAATATAGTCAACTGTTTAGTTATTCTTTAATTGGAGAAAGATAACTTAACATTACATGGGCTATTGACCAATGTCTTTTTTTGTGTCATGATATCCAAAGTCAAGATAACCAAACTCAAGATAACCCTTGATAGATTTGTGAAAGTCTTTGGGGTCACATACCACCTCTCTATCAACAATTAAGGATTTTTTTCCTGCTGGTTTTATACATTCCATAAATATTCCAGACTCTTGAAAGAACAAATTTTTAGATTTATTGCCATTAGATTGATTCTTGATAAAAAATGCTTTTTGTAGAGGAATCCTTGGAAACATTTCTACTCAAGAAAAGCTTTCAGCCGGGTTATATTTAGAGTAAATCACAAGAAGCCTGGATGGGATGTTCACCACTCCGTAGTATCTTACACTTTTCAGTAGTTCATTTGGGAAAACATCAACCTGTCAAAGGCAATGTACGTCTCTATGTCATACACTGATGTCTTCACTAGCATGTGACAATGCATGAGCAACTGTCTGAGAATATGTTTGATGAGACATACAGGATTTATGACACAGTTATATTCACAGGTGAATATTACTTTTACAAACACAAGCAACCAACTAGTTGTCACAGCAGAGATGAGGGAATGCTTAATGCAATGTACAAGAACAACTCAACCGGTATATTAATACTTCCAGTTTCTTCTCAGCCATAAGATACAGTAGTGTCTTGGTGAATGTTTATCCATTGGGACCCAGACAAGCTCTTACATTCATCATGGTCTTTTTACAGACATTAGAATCTCAGAGTGGCAATTTCAAAGAAATGTCAGCTTTTATTGATCTTGATATAACCCAACTTTAAACCCTCCTTAAATACCTTATAATTCTTATCAAAATAGTTTTAGTCATCATGATAATCCCACTGATCTGACCATCATTTAATCTTTAAGATAGCTGTGTTTATGCCAATGTTACAAGACTAAAGAACCAATGGAAAGGACTAAAGTCAACATAAGACAAGATTGGAAAAATCCCAGGATACATTATGCTTGAAACAGCATGGAAATATGATTTAGGCTTGTCAGAATGACGATAGAGTGAGAGAGAGCATGCAGTACCAATTACGGCCACTACACAATGTATGGAGCTTTGTCGCTTCAGGTAAGCCTCCGTATCTTCAACGAGCTGATTGGTCAAGGGCTGGGAGTTGGAACCCCACCAATCTTATATTCATAAAAGTACAGGAAAGAGCTTTCAGTACCATTCACAAATGAATCACATTGTATGCATGTGTGCCACTTCCATTGTACCACAGTACCTTTAATCTGCTGATTATTGGGTGTTTCAGGAGTTGAGGTCGAATGATCTTATATTGATGACCTATCCTTGTTTTATGTAATTGGTGCCAGAAAATACACCCTAGGGTGAAATGCAACAGGAGGATTATATATGTATTACATTTTTTAACATTTCGGACCAGAGGAAGAAAAAAGACCAAAATGTGTTGTACTATTAATCATCAAAAACATCTTGAACTTCATCTTCAGACCCAGGAGCGCTTTTGTAGACAGTGATTCTCCTTTTTTGTACATTGGCACTATGTTTGTTAAACACTGAATAAAAGCTTCACGGTAGTTTTTGATGTGTAAAGACATTTTAATAGCTTTTCCGTGCCATGGTTATTGATTCATAAGGGTTATTTATGAAAGGATCTGTGTTTACAGAACCTTAAAAATCATCATTGCAGAGGTTGCATTGTTAAGATTGTTAAGACGACCTTTGATTATATTGAAGCCAACTGGGAGATCGGCTAATCGTCAGTTTCCCAGCTTCTCTAACCTTTGATATCAGCTCTCACTGCCCTGGATAACCTGCATCTTGATATGCATTACTTTCATAACAGTTGCAGGGTTAGTTTTTATGAAATGTCAAAGTATGTATTCAGACCTAACATATTAGTTCTATAGCTGTTGTCATAGCAATGATTATCACCATAATCTCAAACTACTGCTCAGATACATACAACTTGTAAGAAATTAGATATCTTTAACTCACTCCAAGAACTTGGCTAGAGATGAATATTACAATTCATCATAGTCTTTGTTGTAAATTACTCTGGCAGAAATACACATCTATTCATACTATATTTTCAAAAATTTTCATTAATTACCCCAGTTTCCCATGAGAAACATTTGATATGTCATGACTAACAGAGGCAACAGATTCAAAAATGGCTACCTTGGACAGACGTGGCACAATACACGCCTTCTGACATATTCCAGAGGAACCCCGACCTTCACCCTTTAACCGCTTTACAGGGATTTGGTCTTACAATGTGGTCCACTGGATTGCTTTCACAGAAGAACAGCTGAAGAGCAAACCAGAAACAGGAAAAGTCGCCAAGCAGGGTCAAGGCCAAGACGACACGCCAGGAACAGAATTGTAAAAAAAAGGATGGTCAAAACTCACATAGAGGTCAAAGAATGGGAATAATCAGCACAAACAAAATCACAGCAGTATAAACCCCTGGACAGCAATGACAGTGGGAGTCAGAGCTCCAGGGGTTTAAATAGCTTTTTGACCCACCCAAGGTTCTAAAGAAGGAGTGATAAAATCTAGACTAAAATTAACTCTATAGATCCCTTATAAAGCAACACCAAATGTCCAAGGGAAAAAATATGATTGTCACTGCCACACGTCGCAAACAAAAGAAGACAGCGGAAACAGTGGTAGCACGAATCGCCATAGATGTTATGTAGCAATACCTACAACAGGCCACATCACAATTATTGTGTGGTTGTATTTATACCTTTTTTCTCTGTAGTAGAATATAGCATAAACATCTCCATAGAGTGTATCAGAAAATCATTTTTTTAAGCAGGCTATTTCATGCGACTTATCCTATTATATCCCTGTATATGACCACAAAAAATATTTTTTTGTATGTTTGTATTTGGTTAAGGAACTTTGTAGAAAAATACAGAAAAAAAACACAAATTAAAGTGCTTTCAGGATATAAAAATAGAAAATATTAGGAACAGTTCTCAATTTAAACAAAAAAGCCCTCAATGGCTCACCTGCTAATTCCCAGCGCTGCTTCTCATACTTTCCATGCTGGTCTCTCACGTACGTTTCCTACAGTAATGATGGACCAACCATGTGCATGTAACTTCTGCAGTCAATCATTTTTCTCAACAGTCTCATGTTGGTAATGTCATTATTGCAGAAGAAACAATGGCAGGGACCACCAGTGTGCCAGTTCAGGCAATTAGCAAGGGAGTATGTCTTTTTTCTATTTTCATTATTTTTTACCGGCTTTTTGTCTTTTATTTCTAGCCATTAAAACCTTTTAAACTTTATTTTTTTGGACTGTTGACTATTTCTGACCATTTCTTTGCTTGCTCAGAACTAACTTTATATTTCTCCATGAGCACAGACAGATCCTCTCCTATCTACATCCAAAATCCCCAAGCACTTTGGCTGTCAGAGTTGTAGCCAGGATATAAATAAATGTACTAACTGCACACAAAGTTACTAAATGCACATTTTAAAAACTTTTTATTGATTGCATTAGAATAGCAAAGTGCGTTGCTTACCTTGATAAATGATGTGAAATCCCTGTTTGTTCTGAGAATAATCGCTATGGAAATACAAGCTGGTCTCATGGGTTGTGCTGAACAGTGAAGCAGGGACCTGAGGACCACTTAACCTGCCAATTACAGAGCCAGTATCTGCAGGCCCGCTTCGTACCTCCAGGTAGTCGTGTATTGTTTCAGTGGAGAAATTGACAAATTGTAGATGCACACCTGATAAGATAAATCACGTACATTACATTACCTAACGATACATTTAATTAAAGCAGCAGATGTAAAGCGCACTTCCAGCTGTTTATTGCACTGCTGCTGTTTTTATGGAATGCATCCTTTTCTGATCGGTGCAAACTCTTTTTGCCTGGAATAAAAAGCTGAGGCTCTATTGTGCTATTTATTAGAAAATCTGAAAAATTTAATTAAATATACAGTGTATTTCTTTATCGAATATTAAAACTGTGTACAAACATTGGGGGAAATAAATATTTGATCCCTTGCTGATATTGTAAGTTTGCCCACTGACAAAGACATGAACAGTCTATAATTTTAAGGGTAGGGTAATTTTAACATTGAGAGATAGAATATCAAAATAAAATCCAGAAAATCACATTGTATAAATTATATAAATTTACTTTCATTTTGCAGTGAGAAATAAGTATTTAATCCCCTACCAACCATTAAGAGTTCTGGCTCCTACAGACCAGTTAGACGCTCCTAATCAACTCGTTACCTGCCTTAAAGACAGCTGTCTTACATAGTCAACTTTATAAAAAACTCCTGTCCACAGACTCAATTAATCAGTTAGACTCTAACCTCTACAACATGGGCAAGACCAAAGAGCTTTATAAGGATGTCAGGGACAAGATCATAGACCTGAACAAAGCTGGAATGGGCTACAAAACCATAAGTAAGACGCTGGGTGAGAAGGAGACAAATGTTGGTGCAATAGTAAGAAAATGGAAGAAAGACAAAATGACTGTCAATCGACATCGATCTAGGGCACCATGCTAAATCTCACTTCGTGGGGTATCCTTGATCATGATGAAGGTGAGAGATCAGCCTAAAGCTACACGAGGGAAACTTGTTAATGATCTCAATGCAGCTGGGACCACAGTCACCAAGAAAACCATTGGTAATACATTACCCCGTAAAGGTTTAAAATCCTGCAGTGCCCGCAAGGTCCCCCTGTTCAAGAAGGCACATGTGCAGGCCTGTCTGAAGTTTGCCAAAGAACACCTGGATGATTCTGTGAGTGATTGGGAGAAGGTGCTGTGGTCAGATGAGACAAAAATTAAGGTCTTTGGCATTAACTCAAATCGCCATGTTTGGAAGTAAGAGAAATGCTGCCTATGACCCAAAGAACACTGGCCCCACTGTCAAGCATGGAAGTGAAAACATGTTTTGGGGGTGTTTCTCTGCTAAGAGCACAGGACTACTTCACCGCATCAATGGGAGAATGGATGGAGCCATGTACCGTAAAATCCTGAGTGACAACCTCCTTCCCTCTGGCAAGGACATTAAAAATGAATCGTGTCTGGGTCTTCCAGCAAGACAATGACCCAAAACATACAGCCAAGGCAACAAAGGAGTTGCACAAAAAGAAGCACATTAAGGTCATGGAGAGGTCTAGCCATTCTCCAGACCTTAATTTCATAGAAAACTTATGGAGGGAGTTGAAGCTCCGAGTTGCCAAGCGACAGCCTCAAAATCATAATGATTTAGAGACTATCTGCAAAGAGGAGTGGACCAAAATTCCTCCTGACATGTGCGCAAACCTCATCATCAACTGCAAAAACCATCTGACTGCTGTGCTTGCCAACAAGGGTTTTGCCATCTTGTATTAAGTCTTGTTTGCCAGAGGGATGAAATACTTACTTCTCACTGCAAAATGCAAATAAATGTATACAATTTATACAATGTGCTTTTCTGGATTTTATTTTTGTTATTCTATCTCTTAATGTTAAAATTAACCTACCCTTAAAATTAAAGACTGTTCATGCTTTGTCAGTGGGCAAACTTACAAAATCAGCACTGTATGTAAAGACTAAATGATAACCTGTCATCATTCACTTTTCAAATCACACTCAAAAGCTTAGAATTTCATAAAACAAGGCTTTAAGACCACATCTGTTTGAAATATTATCCCTTATCAGCAGTCTGCATGGATGAGTGAACTATGCTCGTATCTTCATATAGAGGAGCAGTGGAAAATGTAGTCTATGGGAAGCAAGAGGTCGGTACACTGGAACAGCAGCATAATATAGAGGATGAGCTGCAGTTGTGGGAGCTAGACTAAAGGCTGGAGCTTAATAATCTCACTAGGAAGGAAGTGAAAGGCTAGGTTAAAATATGGTGTCCAATCAAGAAATCAGAGGATGGAATCAATCAGGAAATGATGGGATGAAGCCAATCAGGAAATCACAGGGTAAAGGTAATCAGAAACAACAGGTACTGGTAGCTGAACTAGCAAGGAGTTGTCTAGAGCGCTGAATAGCTCAAAGGAAAGAACTGCTGCCAGGTACACATGACTCGTGGGTTCAAGTCCTGACAATCAGATTGGAGACCAGGTCACAACTTTGAACTTTTTTCATGTTCCTCAAACTGTTACAAAGCATTTTTTGGTGTGTGACACTGCATTATCCTGCTTATAGAGACTAATGCCATTTTAGAAAAATACAGCTGCCATGAAATTATGTTCTGTGTTTGCATATTCTTATGCAACTGGCATGTTTAAGACATGAATTCAAAGATCCATGTGAATATTTTTCCATACTGCATCTTGGTGCATTTTCTACCTTAGGTAAGCAGTATACAAGTTAATACACCCAATCTTCCATGTGATATGTATATGTACACTGCTCAAATAAATAAATGGAACACTTAAACAACAGAATATAACTCCAAGTAAATCAAGCTTCTGTGAAATCAAACTGTCCACTTAGGAAGCAACACGGATTGACAATCAATTTCACATGCTGTTGTGCAAATGAAATAGACAACGGATGGAAATGATTGGCAATTATTAAGACACACTCAATAAAGGAGTGGTTCTGCAGGTGGGGATCACAGACCACATCTCAGTACCAATGCTTTCTGGCTGATGTTTTGGTCACTTTTTAAAGTTGGTTGTGCTTTTACACTCGTGGTATCTTGAGACGGACTCTGCAAACCACACAAGTGGCTCAGGTAGTGCAGCTCATCCAGGATGGCATATCAATGCGAGCTGTGGCAAGAAGGCTTGCTGTGTCTGTCAGCGTAGTGTCCAGAGGATGGAGGTGCTACCAGGAGACAGGCCAGGCCAGTACACCAGGAGACGAGGAGGGGGCCGTAGGAGGGCAACAACCCAGCAGCAGGACCGCTACATCCGCCTTTGTACAAGGAGGTACAGGAGGAGCACTGCCAGAGCCCTGCAAAATGACCTACAGCAGGGCACAAATGTGCATGTGTCTGCACAAATGGTTAGAAACCAACTCCATGAGGATGGTCTGAGTGCCCGATGTCCACAGATGGGTGGTGTGCTCAAAGCCCACACCGTGCAGGACACTTGGCATTTGCCACAGAACACCAAGATTGGCAAATTCGCCACTGGCACCCTGTGCTCTTCACAGATGAAAGCAGGTTCACACTGAGCACATGTGACAGATGTGACAGAGTCTGGAGACGCTGTGGAGAGCGATCTGCTGTCTGCAGCATCCTTCAGCATGACCGGTTTGGCAGTGGGTCAGTAATGGTGTGGGGTGGCATTTCTTTGGAGGGCCGCACAGCCCTCCATGTGCTCGCCAGAGGTAACCTGACTGGCATTAGGTATCGAGGTGAAATCCTCAGACCCCCTCTGAGACCGTATGCTGGTGCAGTTGGCCCTGGGTTCTTCCTAATGCAGAACAATGCCAGACCTCATGTGGCTGGAGTGTGTCAGCAGTTTCTGCAAGATGAAGGCATTGAAGCTATGGACTGGCCCGCCCATTCCCCATACCTGAATCTGATTGAGAACATCTGTGACATCATGTCTCTCTCCATCCACCAACATTTCGTTGCACCACAGATTGTCTATGAGTTGGCGGATGCCTTAGTCAAGGTCTGGGAGGAGACCATCCGCCGCCTCATCAGGACCATGCCCTGGCATTGTAGGAAGGTCATAAATGCACGTGGAGGCCACACACACACTACTGAGCATCATTTTGACTTGTCTTAAGGACATTACATTCCACTTTAATTTTGTGGGTGACTCCTAATCCAGGCTACCATTGGTTAATAAATTTGATTTCCATAGAAGATTTTTGTGTGAATTTGTTGTCAGCTCATTCATCTTTGTACAGAACAAAGTATTCAATGAGAACATTTCATTCATTCAGATCTAGGCTGTTATTTGAGTGTTCCAATCATTTTTGAGCAATATATATATATATATATATATATATATATTATATATATATATACTGTACATACACTGGGTACAGAAAGTTTTCAGACCCCTTTAAATTTTTCACTCTTTGTTTTATTGCAGCCATTTGGTTACTTCAAAAAGATCATTCACTCATATTTAAGTCACATGCTGTCCATTTCCTTGGGATTCTCCTTGAGATGGTTCTACTCTTTCATTGGAGTATTAAATTGATAAGACTTGATTTGTGAAGGCACACACCTGTCTACAGTCATGGCCAAAAGTTTTGAGAATGACACAAATATTAATTTTTACAAAGTCTACTGCTTCACTTTTTCTAATGGCAATTTGCATATACTCCAAAATGTTATAAAGAGTGATCAGCTTAACAGCAATTACTTGCAAAGTCAATATTTGGCTAGAAAATGAACTTTATCCCCAAAACACATTTCAACATCATTGCAGCCCTGCCTTAAAAGGACCAGCCAACCTCTTTTCAGTGATTGCTCCATTAACACAGGTGTGGGTGTTGATGAGGACATGGCTGGAGATCAGTCTGTCATGATTAAGTAAGAATGACACCACTGGACACTTTAAAAGGAGGCTGGTGCTTGGCATCATTGTTTCTCTTCTGTTAACCATGGTTATCTCTAAAGAAACACGTGCAGTCATCATTGCAATGCACAAAAATGGCCTAACAGGGAAGAGTATCGCAGCTAGAAAGATTGCACCTCAGTCAACAATCTATCGCATCATCAAGAACTTCAAGGAGAGAGGTTCCATTGTTGCCAAAAAGGCTTCAAGGCGCCCAAGAAAGACCAGCAAGCGCCAGGACCGTCTCTTAAAAGTGTTTCAGCTGCTGGATCGGGCTACCAGCAGTGCAGAGCTTGCTCAGGAATGGCAGCAGGCAGGTGTGAGTGCATCTGCACGCACTGTGAGGCGGAGACTCTTGGAGCAAGGCCTGGTCTCAAGGAGGGCAGCAAAGAAGCCACTTCTCTCCAGAAAAAACATCATGGACAGACTGATATTCTGCAAAAGGTACAGGCAGTGGACTGCTGAGGACTGGGGTAAAGTTATTTTCTCTGATGAATCCCCTTTTCGATTGTTTGGGACATCAGGAAAACGCCTCATTCGGAGAAGACAAGGTGAGCGCTACCACCAGTCTTGTCTCATGCCAACTGTTAAGAAACCTGAAACCATTCATGTGTGGGGTTGCTTCTCAGCCAAGGGAATCCGCTCTCTCACAGTCTTGCCTAAAAACACAGCCATGAATAAAGGATGGTACCAGAATGTCCTCCAAGAGCAACTTCTCCCAACCCTCCAAGAGCAGTTTGGAGATCAACAATGCCTTTTCCAGCATGATGGAGCACCTTGCCATAAAGCAAAGGTGATAACTAAATGGCTCAGGGAACAAAACATAGAGATTTTGGGTCCATGGCCTGGAAACTCCCCAGATCTTAATCCCATTGAGAACTTGTGGTCAATCATCAAGAGACGGGTGGACAAACAAAAACCTAAAAATTCTGACAAAATGAAAGCATTGATTGTGCAAGAATGGACTGCTATCAGTCAAGATTTGGTCCAGAAGTTGATTGAGAGCATGCCAGGGAGAATTGCAGAGGTCCTGAAGAAGAAGGGTCAACACTGCAAATATTGACTTGCTGCATTAACTCATTCTACCTGTCAATATAAGCTTTTGTTACTCATATGTTTGCAATTATTATATTTCTGTCTGTGATAAAAACATCTGTCAAACACACATAAAAACCAGAGGGCAGCAGATCATGTGAAAATATAATATTTGTGTCATTCTCAAAACTTTTGGCCATGACTGTATATAAGACCTCACAGCTCACCGTGCATGTCAGACCAAATGAGAATCATGAGGTTAAAGGAACTGGCCAAAAAGCTCAGGGACAGAATTGTGGCAAGTCACAGATCTGGCCAAGGTTACAAAAAAATGTCTGCAGTACTCAAGGTTCCTAAGAGCACAATGGCCTCCATAATCCTTAAGTAGAAGAAGTTTGGGACCACCAGAAGACTTCCTAGACCTGGCTTTTCAACCAAACTGAGCAATCATTGGAGAAGAATCTTGGTGAGAGAGGTAAAGAAGAACCCCAAGATCCCTGTGGCTGAGGTCCACAGATGCAGTAGGGAGATGGGAGAAAGTTCCACAAAGTCAACTATCACGGCAGCCCTCCACCAGATGGGCCTTTATGGCAGAGTGGCCCGACTGAAGCCTCTCCTGTTATGATTTGGTAGCTGAGGAGAGCAGGCAAAAAAGGAAATACACCAGAGCAGTTGGAAACTATGAGATTGCAGTACCCTGACTAACCACCACAACTAGAGGCAGCCGTGGAGCGTTCCTACGTTGGTCCTAGACGCCTCGTCACAGCCTGAGAAACTAACTACACCTAAAGATAGAAAGAGGAAAGCTATCTGCCCCGGAGCAGATCCCCAAAGAGCACAGAAAGCCCCCAAACATGTAATGGCGTTTAGACAAGAAGAAATACTGACACAGACAGAAAATAGTATGAGCAAACGTTGGGGCCCAAACTTACTAAATAGAAAAGGATAGGAAGGGCACTTACTGCAATCCCAAAAAACCCTGAAAAGCACCAACTCTACTAATTTCAAAAACACCTGAGATCACACGACCTCTACCACCTAAATTAATTCTCTGGTGTAACCAAAAACAAAACAGCAGCCACTGAAAAAACTGGAAAAAGCAAATGTACAAACATCAGTGGCTGAACTGAACTGAGAGGGCAAAAGCCCCCAGAAGGGACCCTGAAGGCCCCCACAGAAGTGCAGGACAAAATGCAAAAATCAAGCACAAAAACAAAAAGAAGAACATGTCTTATCTGTTAGCAGGAGATGCAGACACGACACAGCAGGCTACAAAGGAAACAGGACTCAAGGATTGAGACCAGAACAATTGATCACCGGCAACCCTGATGGGAAGGCAACTCCCTTATATAAGACCAGTCAGTAACACCTGATTCCCAATCCTCACAATCTTCACTGGACAGTCCAGTACCGTTTGTAACCACCAGAGGGAGCTTCTGCTCAGAACTCATTTCCAGCCTATTCACAACAGTACCCCCCCTTGAGGAGGGGTCACCGAACCCTCATTTGAGCAACCAGGTCGGTCAGGATGAGTTCTATGATAAGCACGAATGAGTCTCCTAGCATGGATGTCCGAAGCAAGCACCCAAGAATTGTCTTCCTGACCATAACCTCTCCATTTAACCAAATACTGGAGTTTCCGTCTAGAAAAACGAGAATTCAGTATTTTCTCAACCACATACTCCAGATTGCCCTCAACCAAAACAGGGTCAGGAGGCACAGTAGTAGGAACCACTGGCTCAACAAACCTCTTCAACAAGGACTTGTGGAACACGTTATGGATCTTAAATGTCCCTGGAAGAAGCAAACGAAAAGAAACAGGATTAAGAATCTCCATGATCTTATAAGGTCCAATGAACCTAGGCTTAAATTTAGGAGATGCCACTCTCATAGGAATATTTCTTGAGGAAAACCAGACCAAGTCCCCCACTTTAAACCGAGGACCATCAGTCCTATGCCGGTTAGCAAACCGCTGGGCCTTCTCCTGAGAGAGGGACAACCTCTCCACTACCTGGTCCCAAATCTGTTGCATACGCTCCACAACAGAGTCAACACCTGGACAGACAGAAGCCTCCGTCTGTCCTGAAGAAAATCGAGGGTGAAACCCAGAATTACAGAAAAATGGAGACATCAAAGTGGCAGAGCTAGCCCTATTATTAAGAGCAAACTCAGCCAAAGGCAAAAAAAAGACCCATTCATCCTGATCAGCAGACACAAAGCATCTTAGATAAGTCTCCAATGTCTGGTTTGTTCTCTCAGTTTGACCATTGGTCTGAGGATGAAACGCCGAGGAGAAAGACAATTGAACACCAATTTTAGAACAAAAGGTCCTCCAAAATCTGGAAACAAACTGGACTCCTCTGTCAGACACAATGTTCTCAGGAATGCCGTGTAAACGAACCACGTGCTGAAGGAACAAAGGCACCAATTCAGAGGAGGAAGGCAACTTAGGTAATGGCACAAGATGTATCATCTTGGAAAACCTATCGCAAATCACCCAGATGACAGTCATTCTCTGAGAAACAGGGAGGTCGGAAATGAAATCCATAGAGATATGGGTCCATGGTCTCTTGGGCACAGGTAATGGCATCAACAAACCACTAGAACGAGAGCAAGGCTTGGAGTGAGAGCAAGTCCCGCAGGACTGCACAAACTCCCTGACATCACGAGACAAGGTAGACCACCAAAAGGACCGACTAACCAAGTCTCTGGTACCAAAAATTCCGGGATGACCGGCCAACGCAGAACAATGAATCTCAGACATTACACTCTTTTTCCACTGGTCCGGGACAAACAATTTCCCAACAGGGCAGCGCTCGGGCTTATCCTCCTGACACCCCTCCAGAGCCAGTCTCAAATTGGGCGAGATGGCGGAAAGAACTACACCCTCTTTCAAAATAACAGAAGGATCAGATAACTCAGGAGAGTCCGCCAGGAAACTCCTCGAGAGGGCACCCGCCTTAACATTTTTAGTGCCAGGAAGAAATGAAACCACAAAATTAAAACGTGTGAAAAACAAGGCCCACCTGGCCTGCCTAGGATTAAGTCGCTTGGCAGATTCCAGATAAACTAGATTCTTATGGTCCGTAAGGACCACCACCTGATGTTTGGCTCCCTCCAGCCAATGTCTCCACTCTTCAAAAGCCCACTTCATGGCTAATAACTCCCGATTACCCACGTCATAATTACGTTCAGTGGGAGAAAATTTTTGAGAGAAAAAGGCACAAGGGTTACTTTTAGAGGTCTCTGGATCTGTTTGGGACAAAACGGCACCTGCCCCAATTTCAGAGGCATCCACCTCCACCTGAAATGGTAGAGAAACATCAGGCTGCCGTAGAACAGGAGCAGAAGTGAATCTCTGCTTAAGTTCCTGAAATGCAGAGACTGCCTCAGGAGGCCAATTCACCACATCAGAACCCTTCTTGGTCAAATCAGTTAATGGTTTAACAATAACAGAGAAATTATCAATAAATTTACGATAAAAATTGGCAAAACCCAAGAATCTTTGAAGAGCCTTTAATGAAGTAGGTTGGACCCAATCACAGATGGCCTGAACTTTGACCGGGTCCATTTCAATAACAGATGGGGACAAAATGAATCCCAGAAATGAGATCCTCTGAACGCCAAAAAGACACTTTGATCCCTTCACATACAGAGCATTCTCTCTCAAAATCTGGAACACAGTCCGAACATGTTTTACATGAGAGTCCCAGTCATTGGAAAAAATCAAGATATCATCCAAATAAACAATCAGAAATTTATCCACAAAATCCCTGAAAATGTCATTCATGAAGGACTGGAAGACAGAAGGAGCATTAGTGAGCCCAAAGGGCATCACAAGGTACTCAAAATGCCCTTCAGGGGTATTAAATGCCGTCTTCCATTCATCCCCGTGCTTAATGCGAATAAGGTTATATGCCCCCCTGAGGTCAAGCTTGGTAAACCAAGTAGCGTTTTTCACCCTGGAAAACAGATCAGAGATCAAGGGTAACGGATATTGATATTTCACAGTAATATTGTTCAAGAGACGATAATCAATACACGGCCTTAATGAACCATCCTTTTTGGCCAGAAAGAAAAAACCGGCACCTAAGGGTGAAGAGGATGGTCTGATATGACCCTTCTCCAATGACTCCTTGATATAAGACCGCATAGCGTCATGTTCAGGTACAGACAAGTTAAAAAGGCGACCTTTAGGGAATTTACTACCAGGCACTAATTCAATTTGAATCGCTAATGACTAGGGTTGAGCATTCCGATACTGCAAATATCGGGTATCGGCCGATATTAGCTGTATCGGAATTCCGATTCCGAGTTCCGATATTTTCGTCTTATCGGATACCGGAATCGGGATTGTCACTGTCACTGTCAGTGTCCGTCGGTCGGGTCTGTCAGGAGTCAGCGGCACTTACCTGGCAGAAGATCTCCGGCGGTCACGTCCTGGACTGCTTGATAGCCGCCATCCTCTTCTCCCCGGCGGTCACATGCAGTTTCTCGCGATAACTGCAGTGACTGCTGGGTAATCGCGGCCGTAAAGCAGTCAGTCCGATGACATCACCGCCGGGGAAGCAGGTAATCAGCTGTGCTGCGTCGCGATGACAGGCTCTGCCTGTCATTGCGATGTAGCAGAGCTGGATCGTCGTGGGACTGTCGTTACTATGGACTGCGTCGGACTGGTGGTATACTGTTGGTTTGTTTTTTTTCTTTTTTTACAGGAGATCGATGGCGTCGGAGGAATGAGAGAGTAATAAAATTAATGAAAACTGTGTTGTCTCTTTTATTTCATTAAAAGACTTTTTTCTTGCTTTGTCTTTTTTTTAAACATTTAATAACTTTGGGATTAATAATGGATCGGTGTCTTATTGACGCCTCTCCATTATTAACCGGGCTTATTGTCACCGTGCAATCAACGGTGACAATAACCCCTTATTACCCCGCTTGCCACCGCTACAGGGCAAGTGGGAAGAGCGGGTAAAGTGCCACAATTGGCACATCTTTTGATGCGCCAAATGTGGGGCTGCTGTAACCTGGTATTATCAGGCTGTTGAGGGCCAAAATCCATGGGCCTTGACGGTCTTTTAATACCAGGCCGCAGCAGTCTGCATTTTACTTGGCTGGTTAACAAAAATAGGGGGGATCCCCACGCCGTTTTTTTTTCGAGGGGATCCCCTATTTTTGTTAACCAGCCAAGCTAAGCAGACTGCTGTGGCCTGGTATTATCAGGCTTGCAAGGTCCATGGATATTGGATCCTTAACAGCCTGAAAAACCAGGCCTCAGCGGTCTGCTTCATCTGGCTGGTTAACAAAAATAGGGGGGACCCCATGCCAATTTTTTTCGAGGGGATCCCCTATTTTTGTTAATCAGCCAAGATATGCAGACTGCTGTGGCCTGGTATTATCAGGCTGGCAAGGTCCATGGATCTTGGCTCCTTAACAGCCTGAAAATCCAGGCCTCAGCGGTCTGCTTCATCTGGCTGGTTAACAAAAATAGGGGGGACCCCAGGCCAATTTTTTTCGAGGGGATCCCCTATTTTTGTTAATCAGCCAAGATATGCAGACTGCTGTGGCCTAGTATTATCAGGCTGGCAAGGTCCATGGATCTTGGCTCCTTAACAGCCTGAAAATCCAGGCCTCAGCGGTCTGCTTCATCTGGCTGGTTAACAAAAATAGGGGGGACCCCACGCCATTTTTTTTTCGAAGGGAACCCCTATTTTTGTTAATCAGTTCCCTCTGACGTCACTGATTGTGTCCCTGGCTGACCTGAAGTGAAAGTGGAAAGCAATCAATTAAGCTTTCCACTTAAGGGCCCGTCTCACATAGCGATATCGCTACCGAGATCGCTGCTGAGTCACTAGTTTTGTGACGCAGCAGCGAGCTCACCAGCGATATCGCTGTGTGTGACATTCAGCGACGATCAGCCCCCCTGCTGGGTATCGCTGATCGTCGCTGAAATGTCAGGACCTTTTTTTGATCGCTGGTTTCCCGCTGACAGGCACGCATCGCTGCGTGTGACAGGCGGGAGACCAGCGATCCGCTGGTAACCAAGGTACACAGCGGGTTTCCAGGCGCGGGGCTGTGCCTAGAAACCCGCTGTGTACCTTGGATACCAGCGCCCTGATGCAGGGAGCTGGTATCCAAGGTACACAGCGGGTTTCCAAGCGCTGCGCGGTGCCTGGAAACCCGCTGTGTATCTTGGTTACCAGCGGATCGCTGGTCTCCCGCCTGTCACACGCAGCAATGCGTGCCTGTCAGAGGGAAACCAGCGATCAAAAAAAGGTCCTGACATTTCTGCGACGATCAGCGATACCCGGCAGGGGGGCTGATCGTCGCTGAATGTCACACACAGCGATATCGCTGGTGAGCTTGCTGCTGCGTCACAAAACTTGTGACTCAGCAGCGATCTCGGTAGCGATATCGCTATGTGAGACGGGCCCTTAAGCGATGTTACCCGCAGTGTCGCTGTCCCAGATCGCTGCCTGAGCTGCCTGTTTGGCAGCTCAGCAGCGATCATGTAGCGATACATCAGCGATCCTGACAAGTGCATATCGTTGTCGGGATCGCTGGTGTATCGTTATGTGACACCCAGCCTTTACTCTCCTGTCAGGCAGGAGAGGAACTCATTCATTTGGGGTTTACTGTGAGGCTGCAGCATTAGCTGCGGTCCCTGCAGTAAACATTAACCCTTTCTGAAGGATTACATCGTGGGACCTGACTGTGCATCGGATTGGTAAGAATAATTTTGCTTTTTTATTTTATTTTTATTACAGGAAATGGTTTTAGCAGGTAAATAAAATATGGTCAAAAACTGTGTGATTATTTCATTAAACTTCTTTTTTATTAAAGTGTGTGTGTTTGATTTTTCTTTCATACAATAGGATTAATAATTGATAGTTGTCTAATTGACAGCCCTCAATTATTAACCTGGCTTAAAGTGACCTTTCAATTGCAAGGTCATTTTAACCCCTTATTAACCCATTCGCCACCGCTACAGGGCAATGGGAATAGACGGGCAAAGTGCCAGAAAGGGCAAATCTAATTAGAGATTTGCCCTTTCTGGGGTGTCTGGGGGCAGATGTTAAGTAGCCGGGGGGGGGCCAAAAAAAATGGTCCCTCTCTGGGCTATTATTATCTGCCCCCACTCACTGGCTTTGTCTGTCTGGTTGCGAAAATAGGGCGGGAGCCCACGCATTTTTTTTCAGCAATTTTACACCTCATATATATATATATATTATATTACACACATGTCATTGAATTTGTGACACATATATATTTATATTTGTAGTTCATACACTTCTACATAGTATAATAGCCGCTAATTCAATTGCCGGCTTTTGTGAAAATGCAGAACCCGACATGAAATGACACTTGGTGTACATAGGGTTAACCATGTCTTTTCATGTCCTTTGCTATCTAATTTGCACAAACAATTAAATCAGTCTATGTGTGCAAAATTTCACACCTGTAGGGGTTAATTAAAGGTGTAAATTCGTAGCAAAAAAGTCCGTTTTTTTTACAACGAATTTACACCTTTAATTAACCCTACAGGTGTGAAATTTTGCACACATAGTCTGATTTAATTGTTTGTGCAAATCAGATAGCAAACGACATGAAAAGACATGGTTAACCCTATGTACACCAAGTGTCATTTCATGTCGGGTGCTTCTGTCTTTTCACTGAAGCCGGCTTTACCCGGCAATTGAATCAGAGTATATTTTACTATGTAGAAGTGTATAAACTATACATATATGTATATATATATGTCACAATGACATGTATATATATATATATGTATTCTATGTGTGTATATTTAGTGTTTACAAGGAAATAAAGGTTTTTTTTAGTTGCGATATTTTGTTCCCATAGACTTACATGGGACTTCCGGTATCGGTATCGGGTATCGCCGATATTTTAGTGATATCGGCGATACCATTCCGATTCCGATACTTTAGGATATCGGAAAGTATCGCTCAACTCTACTAATGACATAGAATCATTGAGACCAGAGGGAACAGGGAATCCCACCATAACATCCTTTACATTATCTGACAGTCCCTTCCGAAAAAGAGCTGCCAAAGCGTCGTCATTCCATTTGGTCAGGACTGCCCACCTACGGAATCTCTGACAGTATAACTCAGCGTCCTCAAGCCCCTGACTTAATGCCAACAAAGTTTTTTCAGCTTGATCAGTGACATTAGGCTCATCGTACAATAACCCCAAAGCCTGAAAAAACGCATCAACATCACTCAAAACAGGATCCCAGGTGTCAGGAAAAAGCCCAATCCTGAGGGTCGCCGCGCAGGAGAGAGATGACAATTTGAACCTGCTGCGCTGCGTTCCCTGAGGACTTAGATTTTAAGGCAAAAAACAATTTACAGTTATTTTTGAAATTCAGAACTTAGCTCGATCCCCTAAAAACAAATCTGGCATGGGAATCCTAGGTTCCACAACAGGCAACCTAGCAAGATAGGTAGCAATACTCCGAACTTCTGTGGCAAGCTGATCCACACGGCCAGACAACTGTGCAAACTCCATTGAGAGAGAAAAAAATCCTCCTCAGCACCCAGAGATACAGAGGGAAAAAAAAAATGCAACAAACAGAAAAAAAAAAAATCTTTGACAACTCTGACAACTTTTTTCTTTCCACAATATTTTTCCCTTCTGTGAGTACCATATAATTTTCAGTTTAGGCCGGTGATACTGTTATGATTTGGTAGCTGAGGAGAGCAGGCAAAAAAGGAAATACACCAGAGCAGTTGGAAACTATGAGATTGCAGTACCCTGACTAACCACCACAACTAGAGACAGCCGTGGAGCGTTCCTACGTTGGTCCTAGACGCCTCGTCACAGCCTGAGAAACTAACTACACCTAAAGATAGAAAGAGGAAAGCTATCTGCCCCGGAGCAGATCCCCAAAGAACATAGAAAGCCCCCAAACATGTAATGGCGGTTAGACAAAAAGAAATACTGACACAGACAGAAAATAGTATGAGCAAACGTTGGGGCCCAAACTTACTAAATAGAAAAGGATAGGAAGGGCACTTACTGCAATCCCAAAAAACCCTGAAAAGCACCAACTCTACTAATTTCAAAAACACCTGAGATCACACGACCTCTACCACCTAAATTAGTTCTCTGGTGTAACCAAAAACAAAACAGCAGTCACTGAAAAAACTGGAAAAAGCAAATGTACAAACATCAGTGGCTGAACTGAACTGAGAGGGCAAAAGCCCCAGAAGGGACCCTGAAGGCCCCCACAGAAGTGCAGGACAAAATGCAAAAATCAAGCACAAAAACAAAAAGAAGAAAATGTCTTATCTGTTAGCAGGAGATTCAGACATGACACAGCAGGCTACCAAGGAAACAGGAATCAAGGATTGAGACCAGAACAATAGATCACCGGCAACCCTGATGGGAAGGCAACTCCCTTATATAAGACCAGTCAGTAACACCTGATTCCCAATCCTCACAATCTTCACTGGACAGTCCAGTACCGTTTGTAACCACCAGAGGGAGCTTCTGCTCAGAACTCATTTCCAGCCTATTCACAACACTCTCCTCAGTGCAGGACATATGAAAGCCCATATAGTGTTTGCTAAAACACAAATAAAGGACTCCCAGACTATGAGAAATAAGATTCTCTGGACTGATGAGACGAAGATAGATCTTTTTGGTGATAATTCTAAGCACTGTGGAGAAAACCAGGCACTGCTCATTACCTGCCCAATACATTCCCAACAGTGAAACATTTTAATGGCAGCATCATGCTATGGGGGTGTTTTTCAGCTGCAGGGACAGGATGACTGGTTACAATTAAAGGAAACATGAATGCGGACAAGTACAGAGATATACCTCTTCAAGAGTGCTCTGGACCTCAGACTTGGCCGAAGGTTCACCTTCCAACAAGACAATGACCCTAAGCACACAGCTAAAATAACAAAGGAGTGGCTTCAGAACAACTCTGTGACCATTCTTGACTGGCCCAGCCAGAGCCCTAACCTAAACTCAATTGAGCTTCTCTGGAGAGACATGAAAATGGCTGTCCATCAACGTTCACCATCCAACCTGATGGAGCTGGAGAGGATCTGCAAGGAAGAATGGCAGAGGAGTGCCAAATACAGGTGTGAAAAATTTGTTGATTCATTCCCAAGAAGACTCATGGCTGTACTTGCACAAAAGGGTGCTTCTACTCAATACTGAGCAAAGGGTCTGAATACTTATGACCATGTGATATTTCAGTTTTTCTTTTTTAATACGTTTGCAAAAATTTCTTCATTTCTGATTTTTTTCTGTCTGTCAAGATGGAGTGCAGAATGTACATTAATGAGAAAAAAATGAACTTTTTTGAATTTACCAAATTGCTGCAATGAAACGAAGAGTGAGAAATTTAAAGTGGTCTGAATACTGTCTGTACTCACTGTATATTATATATATATATATATATACATATATATATATATATATATATACATATATACAGCTCTGGCAAAAATTAAGAGACCATTGCACAGTTTTATAAAAATCAGCTTCTCTACATCTCTGACAGGTATTCCATTCCAGTGTCCGTTGAATTCCAACCAGAGAATACCTCATTTTACTTAATGTGCTTCTGATTAGGTGATCACCTGAACCAAATCTTATTTAACGAAAGAAAGTATAAAAAACACTGCTATAGTGTTCACAATCCTCTTGCACTAGGACAAGCCGGATGGCAAAACAAGTGCTAGTAATATCCCAAAAGTAATAGGAATGAAAAAATAACTTTTAGCCATGCCAAAGGAGTTGAAAAGAAAAGTCTTGAGTGAGGAAAAGAAGGGTTCAATTCTGGCTTTACTAGCAGAGGGATACAGTGAAAGTCATGTTGCCTCCATTCTTAAAATTTCTAAGACAGCAGTCCTTTACAACAAGGTCAAGCAGCAGACATTGGGGACAAGAAAGCTACAGACCGCAAGAGGGCGAAAACGACTCTCCACTGATCGGAATGACCATCATCTCATTGGAATGACACTCAGCAACTGCAGAATGACATCAACTGATCTACAAAAGGAATGGCAAATGGCAGCTGGGGAGAAATGCATGGCAAGAATAGTTCGTAACAGGCTCCTAGAGGCAGGGCTCAAGTCATGTAAAGCTAGAAAAAAACCTTTCATCAATGAGAAGCAAAGGAGAGTAAGGGTAAAGTTTGCCAAAGACCATAAGGATTGGACCATAGAGGACTGTGTTGTGAATGGGTTTGAGATGAGTTCTGAGCAGAGGCTCCCTCTGGTGGTTACAAGCGGTACTAGTGAAGATTGTGAGGACTGGGAATCAGGTGTTACTGACTGGTCTTATATAAGGGAGTCATTTTCCCATCAGGGTTGCCGGTGATCAATTGTTCTGGTCTGAATCCTTCATTCCAGTTTCCCTTGTAGCCTGCTGTGTGGTGTCTGCATCTCCTGCTACCAGATAAGAATTTTTCTTCTTTTGTGTTGTTGCTATATTTTTGCATTTTGTCCTGCACTTCTTTGGGGGCCTTCTGGGTCCCCTCCGGGGGCTTCTGCCTTTTCAGTTTAGTTCAGCCACTGAGTTTTGTTCTTTTGCTTTTTCCAGTTTTTTCAGTGGCTGCTGTT
>JARQOD010000006.1:414340897-414370236 GCA_033576555.1 Oophaga sylvatica
TTTTAAAAAAATTTTTTGAAATAAAACCATTTTTGACCTCTTTTTTACGCAAAAAACTGTTAAAAAAAAAAAAAAAAAAATTTTTAAACCACCCCATCACAGTCGGGTTTCCCGGTGTAATCCTCAAAAGGGTTTATGTTTACTGCATCCCGCAGCTAAGGCGCAGCCTCCAGAAAACCCCAAATAAATTTATTTTCCTCTCCTGCCGACAGGAGATAAAGGGGGGTGCACATAACGTACACACGATCCCGAAAACGATTCCCCTTGTCAGGATCGTGGTGTATCGCCATGATCCCTGACTGCCAAACAGTCAGCTCAGGCAGCGTTTTCGGGACAGACACTGCGGGAACCCATCGTTTTAGGGCCCGTCCACATAGCGAACGCTACAGATCGCTGCTGAGATCAATAGTTTGGACGCAGCAGCGAGCTCACCAGGATCGATGTGGGCTTCGCGACGATACCCCCCTGGGGTAACGCTGATCGCGAAGAAAGCAGACCTTTTTTTGACGCTGTTTCCTCTGACAGCAGCATCGGCGTGTGACAGGCGGGGACCGCGATCCGCTGGTAACCAAGGTACCGCGGGTTTCCAGCACCGGCAGCGCTTGGAAACCCGCTGTGTACCTTGGAACCGCTCCCTGCATCGGGCCGGTACCAGGTTACACAGCGGTTCTAGCACAGCCCCCGCCGGAAACCGCTGTGTTCCCTTGGTACAGCGATCGCTGGCTCCCGCCTGTCACACGCAGCGAGTGTGCCTGTCACGGGAACCCAGCGATCAAAAAGGTCCTGACATTCACGACGATCCGATCCCCGGCAGGGGGGCTATCGCGCTGAATGTCCAAAACACAGCGTATCGCTGGTGAGCTCGCTGCTGCGTCACAAAACTAGTGACTCAGCAGCGATCTCGGTACGATATCGCTATGTGAGACGGGCCCTTAATGGGAAAGCTTAATTGATTGCTTTCCACTTTCACTTCAGTTTAGCCAGGGGGCAAAAATCAGTGACGTCAGAGGGAACTGATTAACAAAATAGGGGTTCCCTTCGAAAAAAAAAAGGCGTGGGTTCCCCCCTAATTTTTTTTTAACCAGCCAATGAAGCAGACCGCTGAGGCCTGGATTTTCAGGCTGTTTTAAAGGGGCCAAGATCCAAGGGCCTGCCAGCCTGGTAAAACTAGGCCACAGCAGTCTGCATATCATGGCTGATTAACAAAATAGGGGATCCCCTCAAAAAAAATTGGCGTGGGGTCCCCCCCTATTTTTGTTAACCAGCCAGATGAAGCAACCGCTGAGGCCTGATTTTCAGGCTGTTAAGGACCCAAAGATCCATGGACCTGCCAGCCTGATAATACTAGGCCACAGCAGTCTGCATATCTTGGCTGATTAACAAAAATAGGGGATCCCCTCGAAAAAAATTGGCGTGGGGTCCCCCCTATTTTTGTTAACCAGCCAGATGAAGCAGACCGCTGAGGCCTGGTTTTTCAGGCTGGTAAGGATCCAATATCCATGGACCTTGCCAGCCTGATAATACCAGGCCACAGCAGTCTGCTTAGCTTGGCTGGTTAACAAAATAGGGGATCCCCTCGAAAAAAAAAACGGCGTGGGGATCCCCCCTATTTTGTTAACCAGCCAAGTAAAATGCAGACTGCTGCGGCCTGGTATTAAAAGACTGTCAAGGCCCATGGATTTTGGCCCTCAACAGCCTGATAATACCAGGCTACAGCAGCCCCACATTTGGCGCATCAAAAGATGTGCCAATTGTGGCACTTTACCCGGCTCTTCCCACTTGCCCTGTAGCGGTGGCAAGCGGGGTAATAAGGGGTTAATGTCACCGTTGATTGCACGGTGACAATAAGCCCGGTTAATAATGGAGAGGTGTCAATAAGACACCGATCCATTATTAATCCCAAAGTTATTAAATGTATAAAAAAAAGACAAAGCAAGAAAAAAGTATTTTAATGAAATAAAAGAGACAACGCAGTTTTCATTAATTTTATTACTCTCTCATTCCTGCGACGCCATCGATCTCCTGTAAAAAAAGAAAAAAAACAAACCAACAGTATACCACCTGTCTGACGCAGTCCATAACGACAGTCCCACGACGATCCAACTCTGCTACATCGCAATGACAGGCAGAGCCTGTCATCGCGACGCAGCACAGCTGATTACCTGCTTCCCCGGCGGTGACGTCATCGGACTGACTGCTTTACGGCCGGGATTACCCAGCAGTCACTGCAGTTATCGCGAGAAACTGCATGTGACCGCCGGGGAAAGAAGATTGCGGCCATGAAGCAGTCCAGGACGTGACCGCCGGAGATCTTCTGCCAGGTAAGTGCCGCTGACTCCTGACAGACCCGACCGACGGACACTGACAGTGACAGTGACAATCCCGATTCTGGTATCCGATAAGACGAAAATATCGGTACTCGGAATCGGAATTCCGATACAGCCAATATCGGCCGATACCCGATATTTGCAGTATCGGAATACTCAACCCTAGTCATTGATGTTAGAGGGTGCAATACACAGTATTAAGATATGGGGTATGTAATCTTTTGACCATGTAAATTATGTCACCATCTTCCATTGCTCAATAGATCTGTTATGCTCAAATGATCTTTGTAGGTACTTCTGCCGATGGACACTGGATAGATATCATGATTGGTTCTCTTAATGGTTTGCAGGTACAGTGCACCATGTGCAGCAAGCTGTGATACACTGTATACATTGATGTCTTTCAGTCACAGTTAGCATTAGCTTTTTAAAAGGTTGGGCTACAATAGCTCTGCTTTTGATTTATACTAGTTGGACTCAATTTCACTTTCCCACCGTAGGCACCCATGACCAATTGTCTGCCATTAGACCTCTTTGGTAAGTAGTAATAATAATAATAATAATTTTATTTCTATAGCGCCAACATATTCCGCAGCACTTTACATTATAGAGGGGACTTGTACAGACAATAGACATTACAGCATAACAATAAACACAGATCAAAGTAGATACCAAGAGGAATGAGGCCCCTGCTCGCAAGCTTACAGTCTATGAGGAGAAAGGGGAGACACAAAAGGTGTATGGTAACAATTGCTTTCATTGTTCGGACCAGCCATAGTGTAAGAATTTGGTGTTCCTGTAATTCTGCATGAACCAGTTAACAGCCAATGTATGTAACAGTACAGACGTAGAGGTGTTATGTTTCGGTAACTGAAGAGAAATAGCAAAAAATAGCAAAAGCAGTAATACACCAGAGAGGCTGGAACCTATTGGATTGCAGTAACCTGAACTAACCACACAACTATAAGTAGCTGTGGAGCGTTCCTAAGGTGATCCTAGACGCCTCGTCACAACCTGAGAGATAACTACCCCTAAAGGCAGAAGGATGAAAGCTATCTGCCCCGGAGCAGATCCCCAGAGAAAATAGGAAGCCCCCAAACATGTAATGGTGGTTATACAAGAAGAATGCACGGACACAGACAGAAAATAGAATGAGCAAATGCTGGGGCCCAATCTCTCTAGACAGAAAAGTACAGGAAAGAATTCTGACTGCAATCCAACAAAAACCCTAACAAAAATACCAACAATTCTGATTGCAAAAAAAACCTGAGATCACACGATCTCATCCACCTAAATCAGATCTCTGGTGTAACAAAACGTTATTCAGCAAATAAAAAGTAACAAAGGAGCAAAGCAAAAGTGCAGACACAAACGGAGCACAATTGCAGCACCAGACCCCCAAAAGGGGACAGGCTGCAGTCCATTGCAAGCAGCAAACCAGCAGAGAAAATCAAACAGAGGAAAAAAAAAAAACAGCAAACACTTATCTGAGGGAGAGCAGGAAACTAGCAGTGCTTCAAGCAAGAACAGAAGGAACAATTGATAAACGGCAAGGCTGCTGGGAACCCAGGCCACTTATATCCTACCATTCAGAGCCAGCTGAAGGCCATTCATTAATCAGCTCATTACCCTCAGCAACCACCGGAGGGAGCCCCTGCTCAGAAGCCGCCTCCAGCATATTCACAACAGACCCCCCTTAAGGAGGGGTCACCGAACCCTCACCTGCGCAACCTGGCTGATCAGGATGGGCTCGATGATAGGCACGGATAAGTCTCTCAGCATGAATGTCCGAAGCAAACACCCAAGAATTGTCTTCCTGACCATAACCTCTCCACTTAACCAAAAACTGGAGTTTCCGTCTAGCAAAACGAGAATCCAATATCTTCTCAACCACATACTCCAAATTGCCCTCAACCAAAACAGGGTCGGGAGGCGCAGCCACAGGAACCACTGGTTCGACAAACCTCTTCAATAAGGACTTGTGGAACACGTTATGGATCTTAAATGTCGCTGGAAGAAGCAAACGGAAGGAAACCGGATTAATAATTTCCATGATCTTATAAGGTCCAATGAACCTTGGCTTAAATTTTGGAGATGCAACCTTCATAGGGATATTCCTTGAGGACAACCAAACCAAGTCCCCCACTTTAAAACGAGGACCATCAGTCCTATGGCGGTTGGCAAACCGCTGGGCCTTCTCCTGAGAGAGAGCCAACCTCTCCACCACCTGGTCCCAAATCTGCTGCATACGCTGCACAATAGAGTCAACCCTCGGACAGACAGAAGCCTCCGCCTGTCCTGAAGAAAATCGAGGGTGAAACCCGGAATTGCAGAAAAATGGAGACATTAAGGTGGCAGAGCTAGCTCTATTATTAAGAGCAAACTCAGCCAAAGGCAAAAAAGAGACCCAGTCATCTTGATCAGCAGACACAAAACATCTCAAATAAGTCTCCAAGGTCTGGTTTGTTCTTTCGGTTTGTCCATTGGTCTGAGGGTGAAATGCAGAGGAGAAAGACAACTGAACACCAAGTTTAGAACAAAATGTCCTCCAAAATCTGGAAACAAACTGGACTCCTCTATCAGACACAATGTTCTCCAGAATGCCATGTAACCGAACCACATGCTGAAAGAACAAAGGCACCAACTCAAAGGAGGAAGGCAACTTAGGTAATAGCCCAAGATGTATCATCTTGGAAAACCTATCACAGATTACCCAGATAACGGTCATTCTCTGAGAGACAGGGAGGTCGGAAATAAAATCCATAGAGATATGGGTCCATGGTCTCTTGGGCACAGGTAATGGCATCAACAAACCACTAGAGCGAGAGCAAGGCTTGGAACGAGAGCAAGTCCCATAGGACTGCACAAAGTCCCTGACGTCACGAGACAAAGTAGGCCACCAAAAGGAGCGACTCACCAAGTATCTGGTACCAAAAATCCCGGGATGACCAGCCAACGCGGAACAATGAATCTCAGACATCACACTCGTTTTCCACTGGTCTGGAACAAACAACTTCCCAACAGGGCAGCGCTCAGGTTTATCCTCCTGACACCCTTCCAGAGCCAGTCTCAAGTTAGGCGAAATGGCGGAAAGAACCACACCCTCTTTCAAAATAACAGCAGGATCAGATAACTCAGGAGAATCTGCAAAGAAACTCATCGAGAGGGCATCCGCCTTGACATTCTTAGTGCCAGGAAGAAAAGAAACCACAAAATTAAAACGTGTGAAAAACAAGGCCCACCTGGCCTGTCTAGGATTATGTCGCTTGGCTGATTCGAGATAAACCAAGTTCTTATGGTCCGTGAGGACCACCACCTGATGTTTGGCTCCTTACAGCCAATGTCTCCACTCTTCAAAGGCCCACTTCATGGCCAATAACTCCTGATTACCCACATCATAATTAAGTTCAGTTGGAAAAAATTTTTGAGAGAAAAAGGCACAAGGGTTACTCGTAGAGGTCTCTGAATCCCTTTGGGACAAAACGGCACCTGCCCCAATCTCAGAGGCATCAACCTCCACCTTTGGGAAGCTCCCAAACATGTAAAGGCAGTTAGACAAGAAGAAAGCACGGACACAGACAGAAAAAAGAATGAGCAAATGCTGGGGCCCAATATGTCTAGACAGAAAAGTACAGGAAAGAATTCTGACTGCAATCCAACAAAAACCCTAACAAAAATACCAACACTTCTGATTGCCAAAAAAACCTGAGATCACATGATCTCATCCACCTAAATCAGATCTCTGGTGTAACAAAACGCTATTTAGCAAATAAAAAGTAACAAAGGAGCAAAGCAAAAGTGCAGACACAAACGGAGCACAATTGCAGCGCCAGACCCCCAAAAGGGGACAGACTGCAGTCCACTGCAAGCAGCAAACCAGCAGAGAAAATCAAACAGAGGAAAAAAAACAGCAAACACTTATCTGAGGGAGAGCAGGAAACTAGCAGTGCTTCAAGCAAGATCAGAAGTAACAATTGATAACCGGCAAGGCTGCTGGGAACTCAGGCCACTTATATCCTACCATTCAGCGCCAGCTGAAGGCCATTCATTAATCAGTTCATTACCCTCAACAACCACCGGAGGGAGTCCCAGCTCAGAAGTCGCCTCCAGCATATTCACAACACAGAGGGCTATTAAATGCATAAAAGTGGGTGAGAACATAATAAGAGGTACCTGATTATGGTAGAAATTTTTTTGAATGGGCCAACAGGGATAGTTAGATTAATGCTTTGAGGTGGTATGCCAGTCTGAACAAATGCGTTTTTGGGCACGCTTAAAACTGTGGGGATTGGGGATTAATCATATTAACCTGGGTAGTGCATTCCAAAAAAATTGGAGCAGCACGTGAAAAGTCTTGGAGACGGAAGTGGGAGGTTCTGATTATTGAGAATGCTAACCTCAGGTCATTAGCAGAACGGAGGGCACGGGTAGGATGGTAGAATGAGACGAGGGAGGAGATGTAGGATGGTGCTGAGCCATGGAGTGCTTTGTGAGTGAGGGTACTAAGTTTGTACTGGATTCTGTAGTGGATGGGTAACCAGTGTAATGACTGGCACAAGGTAGAGGCATCGGTATAATGATTGGTGAGGAATATGATCCTGGCTGCAGCATTCAAGACAGATTGGAGAGGGGAGAGTTTGGTAAGAGGGAGACCGATTACTAGAGAGTTACAATAGTCCAGACGAGAATGAATAAGAGAAACAGTAAGAATTTTTGCAGAGTTGAAAGTAAGAAAAGGTCGAATTCTAGAGATGTTTTTGAGGTGGAGATAACAAGAGCGAGCCAGTGATCGGATATGGGGGGGGTGAATGAAAGCTTGGAATCAAGTATGACCCCAAGACAGCAGGCATGTTGCTGGGGAGTAATGGTGGAACCACACACAGAGATGACAATGTCAGGCAAGTGTAGATTAGTAGAGGGAGGAAACACGAGGAGTTCCGTTTTTGACAGGTTCAGTTTCAGATAGAGGGAGGACATGATGTTAGAGATAGCGGTAAGACAATCACTGGTGTTTTCTAAAAAGGCAGGCGTGATAACAGGTGAAGAAGTGTATAATTGGGTGTCATTAGCATAGAAAAGAGATGGTACTGGAAACCAAATCTACTGATTGTTTGTCCAATAGGGGCAGTATACAAAGAGAAGAGGAGGGGGCCCAGAACTGATCCTTGAGGAACCCCAACAGTAAGGGAAGATGAGAGGAGGAGGAACCAGCAAAAGATACAGTGAAGGAACAGTCAGAGAGATAGGAGAACCAGGAGAGAACGGTGCCCTTGAGGCCAATGGAGTGGAGCATAGTGAGGAGGAGCTGATGGTCCACAGTGTCGAATGCTGCGGAGAGATGCAAGAGAATTAGCATGGAGTAGTGACCATTAGATTTAGCTGTTAGAAGATTATTAGAGACTTTAGTGAGGGCAGTTTCAGTAGAGTGTAAAGAGCGGAAACCAGATTGAAGAGGGTCGAAAAAAGAGTTATCTGAAAGATAGCGAATAAGACGGGTGTGGACCAGGCGTTCCAGGAGTTTAGAGATGAAGGGAAGATTAGAGACAGGTCTATAGTTAGCGGTTTGGTCGAGGGATGAGTTTTTAAGTAATGAATGTATGATGGCATGTTTAAATGAGGAGGGAAAGATACTGGAAGAGAGAGAGAGGTTGAATATTTTTGTTAGGTGAGAGGTGACAGCAGAGGAAAGGGACTGGAGGAGATGTGACGGAATGGGGTCACTGATGCAAGTGGTAGTGTGAGAAGATGCAAGGAGTAGTAAACTCTTCATTCGAGAAACACCCACAAGACTTGCTATTTTGCTCTAACTTTTTTTTTTTGCTTCTTACACATCATCTTCCAGAAATGACTGATGAGATAATCTCTGTTGTTTACTTCACCTGTCATTATTTTTAAGGGTATTTCTGATCAGGGTTTATTGGTTAATTGACCGAAATAGAGAAATATTCAACATCTTGCAAGTTTACTTACCAAAACCAATAGGCAGCTTGATGGTCCATGTGCAATCCAAACTACTTGGGTAATTTCCTGGAAACCCAGGGCTGAGTATCACCCCACTGAAGTCAAACATTGCTCCACCACACTGAGCTGAAGAGATCAAGAGTTGATTATTAATTTAATAGACTAGCAAATGTTTTTCTGTAATAAATGATGAACTACTGGATATCTTATTTTCCATCAGATGACAGTGCCACAGCAAGAGATGTCTAGTCGTCCACAATACCCTATACAATACACAAGAGATGATCGTCAAATTTTCTCTTGAAAATTTGATTTCCATCAAATAATTTTGAAGAAAATGTGAACATGTGAAAGCAGGTACTGACCACCACTGTACAAGGTATGATAATCCACTCAAAAAACTGGGATGGGCACCATGGTAATCACTGTAGGCCTGGGGTTACGGGTGCAAATTTCACCAAGGACAATATCTACAAAATGTTTGTAAGCTCTCTTTGTAGCTGCATGGGCTTCCTTTAGTTACTCTGATTTCTTTGCATACTCCAAAAACTTACTGGGAATTTGCATTGTGAGCCCAATGGAGACAGTGATGACAATGTATGTGAAGCGCTGCAGAAACTATTGTGCTATTTAAGTGAGCATAATAAATAAAATGTGATGCTGTAGTTGCAGGACATAATAGGGAAGCCATTTGACCACAAAAAAGACATTAGTTTGCTCTCTGATGCTTCACCAGCATGAGAAATGGTGCCCAGAAAAGTTTTTTTTTTTTTTTTTTCAAATTAAATCTCAAAGTTTTTTATTTCATATGGCACCAAAAAAGTCAGGAAATTTGATGCAAATTCATATCGTTCCTCTAATCTCAAGTAAACCTTTGGCAGAAGTGGACACAGACAGAAGCGGGACACTATGCATGAGCAATATATGAATATATGGGCCCTTTGCAGTCCAATAGCTCAGAACAATGCACAATTTCACCAGCTTTGTAGATGGAAATGGGCTTCTTGGGCCCCTTTCTGCTAAACAGGTTGCGCTAATTATACGTCCACTATTTTTTTAGAAATCACTTACCAATGCATATTGGAATTGGGTAGTTCCATCTTCTTACTGGTCCAGGCATGCATGTGATGTGAGAATGTCCCTGTAGTAAAAACAGGTAATAAATTAGAATGTGGTAACAATGGAAAAAAAAACAGTTTGATATACTAAGATGTGCTGTGTTATAGGAGCTACATCAGATACAAACAGTCTACCTTCATCTACAGTTTGGCAAAAATATTTCTGATTACAATTTTGCATGTAATCCTTATAAATAAAGTTTGCAAAATGGCTATCTTCATTAGAGAATATTTTATTATTAAGAGCATTACCCTTTACCACCAACCAAAAATAATCAGAGCACAGGATATTATGATGTTGGAGCCATTAGTGAACATTTCAAATCTTCTGAGAAACCTTGCAATTAGAGTTAAATTCCCATACACCACCACCACAACACAAAACAATCATACCATGCTGTCCATCTAAATCAACAAGCCTATATAAGACAAGAACGTCTTGGATATTATTGGGCAGATCAATTCGTAGTACTTTAGTTTATCTACCAGGTCGGTAGACTCTGGCCACTGGATGAGAGGCTCACCAATCTCATACCTTCAGGCATCCTTGACACATATTCTGATTAGCAAGACTAATGCAATGTCATCTGTGCGCGACTCCGCAATTATGATGTTGTGCCAGCCTTGCTAATCAAATGCAGAACCAGGCATCCTGGAAGGTAACAGATTTTTGAGCCAATGGACCGGAGTCCCGTGAATCAATTCGCCCAACTATAGTGCTATTTAAAAGAGGAATGTAAGGAAAAGAGATGGACCTTCTTTAAAACATATGGACATCTTTAGGATCTGTTTTGCATGTATTTTGGGCAAATCATTTTGGCGTTTGGGGTTTTGCACCGTTTGCCCTAGATATAGACATTAAGTTGCACTGTCTATTGCTGGCTGAAAAATAACTTATCTATGAATTCATCTTTGAGTTTGCTCTGATGAAAAAGTTTGTAACCCTTTTATTTGTGGGGAGGGGTTTCGAAATTACTTTGAGTTGAGCTGAATTTTGTAGTCATAAATCAGTTGAGCAGAGCTCTGAAAAAGACAAAAGAGTTATGCCTCCCTTCAGAAGGAGCTGCGAAACAGATTCTCAGTTAACTTATTCTGCAGCCAGCAAATGTGTAGGGAAACAAAGCCTATAAAATGCAAACGTTGCAAAATTTTTCATGAAATTAAATTGTAAGAATTATTTTTTTTAGCCCAAAATACATGGCTTTAAATATATTAACAAAAGTCACTAAATGTGTCTATATCTTTAAGAATAATTGTAAGAATGACTTGCTCGAGTCATAAGGTTGGGAGATGTCTTCAGAAATGACAATTGGGCAGATTTATCAAAACTGCCAGTAAAACTGTCTATGTTGCCCATAGCAACCAATTATAGTGAAGTTTTCATTTTTCCACTGCAGCTTAAGAATTGCTAAGAGCGAAGACAGTTTTAGTAACAGTTTTGGTAAATCTGCCTATGAATGAAAAATAAGGAAAATACGGGAAGCTTGAGTAGGTTTTGGTAAAGTAACATATTGATGTTATTTAACATTTTCATTTATAGCTATACAACAATTTCACTTATTTGTTTTCTGTTTTTAATAGAATCATACTTTTAATAGCAAAACAATGGGGTTAATTCCAGACCTAAAAATATATATATATATATATAAATATATATATAAAATTATCTTAAAAACGTAAATTAACATAAAAGATCATTTTCTTCATTTTACAAAAACATTCTAAGCAAAAGCATCTTTCTTTAATCTCAATATTAACTAATTTACACTTGTGGTTACTTTAATTAGCATAATATAAATACAATTAAGGCAATGTAAAATAAATGACAGTACCTGGAGAGAATATCCTTGATCACAGTGAAAGGACACCACATCCCCAACCATGTATCTTTCACCAACTTTTATCCCATTACTTGGCATTAACGGCTCTGGACAGGAATCAAGGCCAATTGCTGAAAAATAAGTAATAACAGTGATCATCCAGTCAATTTTTCATAATGGCACATGTTGCACATGCTAAATTTGCCTTACTACTTGTTCACAATAAGGCAAGCAATAATTTGGAAATAAAAGCTAAAACCTCTACAGAGTCCATAAAATAATTATGTTTTATGGGAAGAGATGAAATTTGTTTCAGGAAGATTTTGCTCGATTCGGCAAGAACGTTGGATTTAGTTCTCAAAAAATTGTTTCAAATCGGAAGTGCCCAGACTGCTATGAAATATTTTATTTCTCTGAGATCACACAGCATAATAAATGAAGGGGTGGGAAGAAAAGGAGTTAAAAATTTTAAAATACTTTAGATTCATCTATTGTTTTCACCTGTCCCTGCTCCAGTGATAGGCATTGCTCCCTTTTCACATGTACAGCTTCGTTTTTTTGTCCGTGATTCTGATTTTGACATATTCATGCCATATTCGAACACTATTAGTGCCGAATGTATGTTTAATGATAGGTTCCGAACATATTCGTTAATTTCCACTCCCATTGACTCTAATGACGTTCGGCTGTGTTTCACAAATATTGCAAAACAATATTCGAAGCCGATCGTATTCGGAACCAAATCCGAACAAATTTGCTTATCTCTAGTCTTTGGTAACCCACCAACCACCTTTGACTTGATCATATAATGCTTTTTATGACTGATCAGGCAAATTATAGTTGTGTGAATATTCAAGAAGCATAATTTCCAGCTTCCATATATTTTACAAGAGTTTGCCTCATCATCTCCTTCATTCAGCCCCAGCCAGGTGTCTAATAATCTCACCAACACACACTGGTCTGAGGATCATGTCTTTTCAGGTCAATTGGAAATTGGTAGCTTTTCAAGATTTTCAATTCTGCAAAGCTGGTGAATTTGAATTTCAAAAAATTCACTGATCCTTAGTGGCCTCCCTATACCAAGACACAGACCATCTTTCTTCATGGTTGCACTACTAGCGTCCACAGAGATCCTTAGTCTAGGGTTGCTGATATAGTGAGAAGCAAGATATACACACATTTCCCAATATATCCAAGAGAAACAACATCCTAATAAGTCCTTGTGACAAACATACATGATCTTTAATCAAATAAGGAATCAAACAATAGTAATAAATCAGGATGTGTACAAGATTTAAGCATAACGATAAAACTTCTTGACACTGGTCAGCAGGATAAAATGGCAAAATTAAATGTATAAGTTCAAGTTTGACATATGATATAAATATTGTGAATTTAAGTTCTTGGTCCCAATTCACAAACTTTAAAAGGGCCTCTACCAAAAATTTGTCTTGTTTTTCTGTCATGCACCCAAGATGGCACCACATAAAAATATGTATATCTTCCAAAATATAGAAAAAAAGTAGCAAGATAAATAGATGATCTACCTGGAAACAGTTAAATTAAATGGCAATCACATTTACCAAAGAAAAGCTTTCTATTTGAAAGTAATGGAATTTTGTATGGGACATTGACATTGACAAATGCCTTTCTCTGTTTGTAGGTAATACTAATTGAATTCATACAAATTACTAGAGTCCAGTTATCAGCATTTATATCCCTGTTATCAGCTGAGGTACTAAGACCAGCTGCATAATTCTGGAGCACCATTAGGGTCTATTGTTGCTGCCTGACATCGCTGTCAGCACATGTTCCAACAATGAGAAATGCAGGATTTGCTATTGGTTTATTAATGCAAAAAAAATCCACCTGTGACAATATTTCATTTCCTTTGAAGCTGAACATTTTATGCACATAGAGATTGCATAATTCGAACCAATATATAGATGTAACATGCATTTGATATTTGTTAATGCATTAACTCTGAATTTCTACATTAAAGAGTATCAAAGAATAATTCAGGTCTATGGATTAATAGGATTAAATCACATAATGGCTTTACTTATCTGACATTCTAAATCCACTAGGGATTAAAGAAGGGGTAAAATTAAATAAATATAGGAGGAATATGTTGGAAATGTATGCACATACTGTTAGGGTTCGAGTTCCCACTCCTGCACAGAGGGAATCTCGAGCTGTTCCCGCTGCGGTTCCCCATCCATCTCCGGCCGCAGTGATTCCTGCTCAGCAGAGACGTCTGTCCCAGCGTCTTGCCCGGCCCAGTACTGTGCAGAGACTTGCTGCTGCTGCAACCAGTGTTGGAGCAGGCAGATTTGGGACTAAGTCCTTTGTTGCTTCATCTGAGCATGCCCAGGGCAAGGGTAAATGCTCAGATACAGCTGCCACTCCTATTGGTCCTTCAGGAAGGTCCTGTGGCTGTTGATGTTCTGAAGCAGCTTCCCATTGGTCCTTCCTGGAAGGTCTTTTTCTCGTGGCTGCTGTAAAAGGCTGTCCTTACCGCATGGCCGTGCGCTAGTATCAAATCTGTTACGTGCTTGCGCCAGTGTGGTCATGTATGCATGTGGTTAGGTCTGGCTGAAATAAGCCCCTAGTATACCGGCACCTCCGGTGAGGAGATTGTATGCACGTGTTCAGGGCTTGGCTGAAAACGCCATTAGAATACCGGCTACTCCGGTGAGGACATTATTGCTTGGGTTCTGATTGCATGACCACAGACTGTAATCCGCTTAGCAGTCCTCTGTGTTCCCTGTGAGTCTAACAGGACACAGGCTTTGTTACAGCGGCTCTGTGAATTAACAGAGTCCGCTTATATCGCCATATAGTGCTACGGCGTTTACATCTGCGACTCTGCGGGATACCAGAGTTCACTCATATTGTCTATTTACGTCATCTTACTAGCAGCAGGCTCTGCCTGCACGGTGGACCCCGGGCTGCGAACGCACCTCTCCTTAATATCTATTAGGTGCGTTCCGCAGGCCCCTAACACATACGTTCACATAAACCTATGTGGAAAGCTTTACTAGAAAAATCTAAATTTATTTTTAATTTTCTTTATATTAAATTTAAATAATGGCCAGTATTCTTAAAGTAGGATTCCAGCAGTTCTTTATTTTGCATTTTGCTGACAGGAAGACACATATCACCAGCAGGAGGCAAGTAAAGCTATGTGAAATAGGATACACTGAGACTCTGTAGTATCTATTATTGAATAACAATTAAAAATAATCAAGAGCAATGTGATGAGATTTCACCCCTCTGTAAAGCCAGGGGAATGATACAAAGTGTATTCTGCATCAGGGGAACCAAATCAAAGGAGAAGCGGAAGGAAGATGGCTAAACTAAAGAGCACTAACATGTGTGCAAAAGGCATACACAAAAACATCTACATTATTCTTTAATTACAACTTGTACTCTAGTTTGTAAGCAAAAAAAAAATCACTATTTTAAAGGGAGCAGATCATACCCCAAACATTATTAACCTGCAGATATGGGCTTAATATGCAGGTTAATTCCAAAGCTTTGCAGCTACTCTTCTGAAAGAACAGCAACTTTTTACCTCCTGGCAGCCACTGACTTTCTGTTACAAAGACTTCAGTCAACACTCAGTAAACAGTAAGTGGCGGATGTAAGATCACATTGGCATATTGACTGACAGCCATCTCAGCAGGATATCTGTGCAGAGATGGCTGACAGTCAATATGCCAGGGGGTGGATACAGCTACTGCTCACTGTGTAATGAACAGTGCGGTGACCAAAGCTGTCCAAGCATGACCGTATGAGTAAAATCCTTTTGCTCCATGGAGGAATAAATTTCTCTTCAGCATCCATTTTTAGTATGGTGGCCGCACAGCTTCGGAATGCTATAGACCTGCAGAGTAAGCCCATATTTGTAGTGTTTGGGTACATAACAGGTTTCCTTTAAAATTATATTTCCACTGGATTATACATATGCAGTTATTCTGGCACAGGTCAGATATTTAGACCTGTGAATCTTTACAGAAGTACCAGGGAAATGATTTACATCTTTTATAAACTTTGTAAATATTTGGTACTTTTCCCCAGGGTCTGTATAAAAATTCAGAAGTCCAGATCTCTATTTCAGGACCAAAATCCACTACATCAAAAGCTTTTGAGTCATGCAAGGCACATAATTTATTTATGAATAGGGCCATTTTGTTTTAGTGATCAACGTGCGTCTCACAACCCAAAATCCTATCAGTGAAAATAACTGACATTTTTCTATGAAGTGTCAACAGTTTTCTGACGGTTCAGCTACATAAATATGGCTCAATATTCATTATTGAATAATAGAATGTGCACATTTCCATAGCATGAAGTACCCACTCAAATCATTCGAAACAACCCACAAGCTCAGAAGTTTGCTTATTTCAATTGGTATTTTCTTGGTAGACATAAGAAAATTAGGTTTGTTGGTCTGTGAACTAAAATTACTTTTTTTCCAGAAGATGGAACATGAAATATTTTACTGGTTTGTGTAACCCTGTCAAGAAATATTTGAAATCATAAAATTACAGTGTATCAATTTAAAAATGATATGTTGTGATTCTTCTAAGAGATTTAAGTTTGTAATCTAGTTATTAAAATAATACACACTTCTCATTCCTAAGCAGCAGCAGCACATACACCAATGCTGCACATTTCTGTAACTGACTACAAAGCTCCAGCAGCGGACAGAGCCTTCTGCATTGTCTTCAGGACATCTGTATCCTGCAGGATTTCTTCTCTTTAAAGCTATTAATAAACTCAAAAAGAGAAAATCAGCTAGACTTGTTGTTGGATAGGAAAGTCTAGAAGACAATTGCCTGGACTTTGTCTGCTGCTGGTGCTGGAACTTTATAGTCAGCTTCAGAAATATGCAGTATTAGTGCATGTGCTGTGTTTCAGCTCAGAAAGAAAGCAGAATCTACTGCTCAACTAAACAATTTTTATGGGAAACCGTTAGCTAATTCTTGCTCCGTTAATCACAGGCAGCCTCAGAGACTGGCTCTATTATTGAAGCTATGTACATTTTACTCTAAACCTCTGCTAGCTAACACCTGAGGACCATGTATCTAGGATGACTAGTCCAAGAGACAGTTTCCAAGAGACTTCTCTGGACTGGCAAATGTCTCACATGGGCTTATGCACAGGGCCGCATTTTTGAACCAAGTATGATCCAACAAAATTTTGGACTGCACTTGTACCAATGTTATTCTATGGGGCCATGCAGATGTCAGATTTCTTCCTCAAGCCAAGCCAGTGCAAGGAAAAAATTGCTGCATGCTAGATTGAGATTTGATATTCAGTGGCGCTCGGCCATGCAAGTCAATGAGCACATGGACACCATCAGAGTGCATTTAGATGATATCTGAGTGCAGTCCAATATTCATGGATTGACAGAATGGATAAAATTATTTATTTCTCCATCTTCTCCTCATGCTCAGATTCTATTCAAACTCTGATTAGAGTGTGATTTGTATAACTGACCCGATTCTCTTGGATGAGGGAATACAAGGTCTTCTGCACCTAGCCTATGAGTGTGCATAATGAAACCTATCAATCAAGACGAGCGGGTTATATACATGGCTGCAATAATGTAGGCAGCATGATTCTGCTGAAAAGTACAGAACCAAACATTTGTCATTTATAACTGAAGGCACACCTTACACATTGTAAGGCGTTCTATGTGCATGGCATTGCTCCAATTTTTGCTGGTGCTAGTGCAATTTCTGAATTAGCAGAATTTCCTTTTGATACCGTAGATGTGCGTTGGATCAGATGGATTATCAATTGATAGAAAGGTGCTTTTTTTTCCCTTTCTTATGGCTTTTGTGTTATTCTTCAGAAGAATATATGTGTAAAACCAATGCTATAATATAAACACCTGTCATTATTATTGTTAATAGCAAATTCTAAAGCCTTGGAAGCATTAATAGATCAACATTTCATTTGCTAAACAGCAGGTGTTTTGAGTTCAGTGAACATTATCTATTCATGTTTTCTAATTAACTTCTTTTTGACGCTGCTTGAAAATCTGCAAACTAATTACAGTAATTAAATAATCAAGATTTTTCTAGGTGAATTCAAGCCAAAACTATCAGCTGCATTAAAGTCATTAGGACATCTGAACATTTTTTTTTCTTCCTCCCTAATAAAGTTTATGTCAGTTAAAAAGAATTAAGAAAAGTTTAAAAAGCGCCATTATTTTTCACACTTCATGTAAAAAGTCACAGTCATAAGAACTGGGACAAGGGACACGTTCACAGGTTCAGTATCAAGTCAGTATTTGACATCAGTATTTGTAAGCCAAAACCAGGAGTTGAACAATTAGAGGAAAAGTATAATAGAAACAAGTCACCACTTTTGCAGTTTTGACCCATTCCTGGTTTTGGCAATACTGATGTAAAATACTGACCAAATACTGAACTTGTGAAAATGACCAAATAGTATAAATTTGGCTGTTAGGGTATGTTTCCACGGTCAGGAAACAGTCCGGAATTGCTGCGTGTTTGCCTCTGTGCGTTGGCGCAGCGTCAAACACGCAGCGTCCAGATGTTACAGCATAGTGGAGGGGATTTCAAGAAATCCCGTCTCCACTATGCTTCAAAACACGCAGGTGGAAGACCTGCGTTTATGGACATGCGGCGCGTCTTTTTATGTCCTATTAACACGGGGCTATGTAGCCCTGCGGTCATTCCGCATGTGTTCCGGATGTGTTCCATGAACACATCCGGAATGACCGCGTGTTCAAAAGGGGGTGGGGCTTTGGGCGGAGCGGACTTTCCGCTCCGTCCAAAGCGCTGTGTTTCCTGAGCGTGGAAACACAGCCTAAGGCCACATTCACTCATTCAACGCTTGGTCAGTATTTTACATCAGTATTTGCACTGCAGGAAACTGACAGAAGCAGGGCCCTCTGGGCAAGAACAATGTATGTGCCCTTTGTAGCCCAATAGCTTATCAGAATGCATAACTCCACCTGATTTAGAGGTGGTAGTAGCCCCTTAGCTCTTGGGCCCCTGTGCGGCTGCAAAGATTGCAACAATGATATGTCCGCCCTTGAGTATTTGTAAGCCAAAACCAGGAATAGGTGAAAAATACAGAAGTGGTGATGTGTTTCTGTAAGGCCGGGATCACACATGCGGAAATAGAGCAGAGTCTCGCATGTTAATACCTGGCACTGCCGCCGGCCTCGGGAGTGGAGCGTGTGGCCGCATAACAATACATGGAGCCGAACGCTCCGCTCCAAAGGCCGACGGCAGTGCCGGGAATTAACATGCGAGACTCGGCTGTATTCCTTGCATGTGTGATCCCGGCCTTATACTTTTCTTCTTATTGTTCCACTCCTGGTTTTCGCTTAAAAATACTGATGTAAAATACTGACCAAATACTGAATGTGTGACTGTGGGCTCACATAGAAAAAAATTAATAAACAATTTTATTAGAATTATAAAGTAGATTTACAAACTTTTCCACCCAAAAAATAGTGCTGTCACTTCACACAAAGGCTTGTTTTCGAGTAGGCTGTTGTTGTCATCGGTGTTTTTTTGGGTACTCACTTTTTAAAATTCATTTTAATAATTTAAAAACAGCAGATTCTTGCATTTTGTTTTTTTTTCTCTATGCTATTTACCATGCAGGATACAAAATGTCATATTTGATTAGCTTGGATTTTTGAAGATGTTATAATACCAAATATTCATTTTTTCTATTGTTTCTTTATTGTTGTTTTGGGAAAAGAGGGTTTCAAATGTCACTCTATTTTTTACACCTATAATATTTTTCCTTTTTTTTAAGTATTATCTTTTCTTTTTTTAGTTCTCATAGGGGACTCGAACCCAGGATCATACTATATACCGCAAAGATGGCAGCTGCCAAGGGAACCTATCACAATTTTGCAATTATGTTGCGGAGGGAAGGAACGTGTAAATGGGTACATCACTGTCATTATAACACATAAATGCTGCTGTCACTAATTGACAACTGCATTTATGTTAGCAAATTGCAAGTGCTGGCTCTATAACACAGAGGGCACCCTCTGTATATGGTGCAGGAACAGCCCCTGAGTCCGCTTCATCCACCCGTATCACACATGCACCGTGCATGAAACTGCTATATTTAGTTTGGGAAATTACTAGTGTGTGCTGGGGGTCGAGTTCCCGCTTCTGCACAGGGGAAATCTCGAGCCATCCCGGCTGCGGTCTCCCATCCGTCTCCGGCCGCAGTGGACTCTGCTCAGCTTGGACGTCGGTCCCAGCGTCTCGCCCAGTCTAACAGTGTGCAGAGGATTACTGCTGCCTCTCCAGACTCTGCTATTTTGGCCAGTACTGGTTAGCAGCGAGCAGACGTCTTTAGGACAAAGTCCTTGTTTTCTCCTTCTGAGCATGCCCAGGGTGAGATCTCTCATTGGAGATCAGGGGTCACATGCTCAGGTACTGCAGCAGCTGCTATTGGTCCGCCAGGAAGGTCCTGTGACTACTGGTGTTCTGGAACAGTTTCATTGGTCCTTGTTTCTGGCAGGTCCTGTAGCTGTTACTATAAAAGGGTGGCATGGCTGGGCCGCCATGCGCTAGTATCAATTGCATTATGTGCTTTGCGCCAGTGTGATCATGCACGCATGTGGTTAGGGCTCGGCTGAAATAAGCCCCTAGAATACCGGCACCTCCGGTGAGGAGATTTGAGTGCAAGTGGTTAGGGCTTGGCTGAAATAAGCCCCTAGAATACTGGCTTCTCCGGTGAGGAGATTGCTTGATTGCGTTGCTGTCTGCATGATCACGTACTGCTATCCGCACAGCAGTTATCTGTGTATACCTGTGGTGTTACAAATTGAGTACATTATGGCAATGTGCTATGAAGAACGGCAAACCGCAAGTCACATTACAAGCATATTCACATACAGCATGAAAAAACTTCCAACAGAGAATTACAAAACTATATATATATATATATATATATTATATATATATATATATATATTATATATTTTTTTTTAATGCCATTTCATGTTACTTATCTCAGGATATGTCAAGCCAGGAGACAAATTTAGGACAGGATATATCAGTAAATTTAGCAGTTTTTTGTAATCCCCAGAAGCTTTATGTTGCCTCTTCTTTTTTAATCCCTAGAAGAACTAGCATTTTTATCGTCAGTAGTGCTACTTTCATCCTTTTATCACTATATAACAATAGTTTTTTACCATATCTTAAGCTGGAGTTGTGCAAGCTCAGTAATATATTTGAATTTCTGACACCAATCTCTTGAAAACCCTCAAACAGAGATGTCCAACCGAGGTAAAACAGACTGAGCTTCACAACAATTTTGGGAATATTGTTCCAACACTCGCGTGCCATTTACAGCTTTTACTTTTGTGACAACACAGCAGAGAGATATGGAGGCGTAATGAAAACCTGACAGAATAAAGACAATCTCATTGCTCTAAGACTGAATTGTCAGAACCCAAGGAGAGCGCTGTGGTCTAAAAATATTACAAATTCATCCTATTAACTCAATCCCAACAGTAGAAAGGAAGAAGCTGGGAGCCGGCAGGGGGAGGGAAGGGACTGGCCCAAGCTGTACTTGTTATATTTCTTTCCAAGCTTATTATCAGATCGATAGAAAATGAAACAATGCAATTTTTGTAGACACTACTAAAACTACAGCTTACTCATTATCTCCCAGGAAGAATTATCCTGCTGTACCCTTTCACTTGCAAAACAAAAACCATCTGCTTTGGTAGATCTAATAATCCTTGAAGTCAAAATCCATGGTTGAAGCTATAACTGAACGTTGTAGAAAAACAGTTTGATCCGTGTGCAGCTTATATTTCTCAAAGAAAGGAAGATTTTACCATTGCGTTGACCAGACCTGTGTCCACATGTCCCATCAACACAGACATAGGCATGGACATACAGTACAGACCAAAAGTTTGGACACACCTTTTCATTCAAATATTTTTCTGTATTTTCATGACTATGAAAATTGTACATTCACACTGAAGGCAACAAAACTATGAATTAACACATGTGGAATTATATACTTAACAAAAAAGTGTAAAACAACTGAAAATATGTCTTATATTCTAGGTTCTTCAAAGTAGCCACCTTTTGCTTTGATTACTGCTTTGTACACTCTTGGCATTCTCTTGATAGCTTCAAGAGGTAGTCACCGGAAATGGTCTTCCAACAGTCTTGAAGGAGTTCCCAGAGATGCTTAGCACTTGTTGGCCCTTTTGCCTTCACTCTGCGGTCCAGCTCACCCCAAACCATCTCGATTGGGTTCAGGTCTGGTGACTGTGGAGGCCAGGTCATCTGGTGTAGCACCCCATCATTCTCCTTCTTGGTCAAATAGCCCTCACACAGCCTGGAGGTGTGTTTGGGGTCATATTTAATCTATTGAGATATTGTAATACTGAAATATATACTTCTAATTTAACCCACAAATATAGGTTGAATACAGCCATATTTCTAATAAGACATATGATGTAGTCATAACACAGTTACATTGTTACATAGGTTGAAAAAAGACCACGGTCCATCAAGCTCAACCTTTTTTCACCAATTGTCATTTTGTCACTAATTTAACTATAGCCCACAATGTTATATGTATCAAGTAAATCATCCAGCCCTTGTCATGATGCATTTGTTCATTCTCTTCAGTGCTGGTGACCGCCTTTAGGCTGCCACAGTTTTCCTGCATTTTGCAGTGCTGCTGGTGTCATACACATGCATATTCATCTTCTTAAAGATCTGGCCATAGTTAATGCCTAATTAACTTGTGCTTTATATAAGAGACTCTGCATCTGAACCATAGGGTCCAATTTCTTGTCCTTGTGCTCTTTTCCTATTTAGCTCGGCATGACCATGTTTTCTTGTCTGCTGACCATCCTGACCTTTGGCCTTCTTCTACTTATGATCAATTACTATGATTCCAGCCTGCTTCCTTGGTACTGGGATGTTTCAGTGTTATTTGGCTAAAGTAAAACTGTTACAACTGAGGACTAGGAATTTATTCATCATTCGGATGACTGGAATAGCTCGCCATACAAGAAATGTCTGGCAATACTCTCTTTATCTTTATTTTTCTCTTTATCTCCCAAAAGGTATGGTAGAAAACAAGGGGATCTGCTACATTGGATTTAAGCCTTATAAACAGGGAGGAAATGGTTGAGGAGGTAAGAGTGGCTGGGACCCTAGGAGGTAGTGACCATGCTATTTTAGAATTTTGGATCACTAGAGGAGGAAGACATGTGAAGACTCAGACTTCAAGGTTAGATTTCAGAAAAGCAGATTTTAAGTTACTCAGAAAGAGAATCGGAGGGATCCAATGGCTGGATATCCTTAAAGACAAAAATGTCCAGGAAGGATGGGAAATCTCAAAAAATGAGATACTCAAAGCACAATCATTAACAATTCCGAAAAGAGGAAAGAATAGGAAGCATTTAAGGAAACCAGGATGGATGAACTTAAACACATGCTAAAAAGGAAGAATGAAATGTTTATCAAATGGAAAGAGGGAGGCATATCTAAAGAAGAATATAATGCTGTCTGCAAAACCTGCAGGACACAAATCAGATTATCGAAAGCTGACAATGAATTAAGGCTTGCAAGAGACATCAAAAGCAATAAAAAAGGATTTTGGGATATGCCAAAAGTAAAAGAAAAGTCAAAGATGCTATAGGATTTTTACAGGATGAAAATGATGAAATGGTAAAAAGGATGTTGAGATGGTCAAACTTTTAAATGCCTATTTTGCATCTGTTTTCTCTCGGAAAGGAAATGTAACATCAACTGATCTTCAGTGCCCTATTAAAAAAATGGGAGAATCTAGGACATCTATAAACAGAAAGATAGTGAGGAAACACTTAGCTAGTATAAATGAATTCAAGTCTCCAGGTCCAGATAAATTACACCCCAGAGTACTGAAGGAGATAGCAGAAGACATTTTTTAACCACTCTCTACAATCTCTGAAAATTCTTGGAGAACAGGAGAAGTCTCAGCAGATTGGAAAAGAGCAAATTTTGTTCCTATCTTCAGAAAGGGGAAAAAGGTAGACCCAGGGAACTATAGGCCGGTGAGTCTGACTTCTATACCAGGAAAGATCTTTGAACAAATTATTAAAGAACATGTATGTAAGTACCTGGATAAGAATGAAGTGATTAACCAGAGTCAGTATGGGTTTGTAACTAATATGTCATGTCAGACTAACTTAATTTCTTTCTATGACAGAATCACTGACTGGTTGGATCAGGGAAATGCTGTAGATAAAGTATATCTTGACTTTAGCAAAGCATTTGACAAAGTATCTCACGTAATCCTTATTGAAAAAATGACTAAGTATGAATGGACAGAGAAACTGTTAGGTGGATTCATAAATGGCTTAGTGATCGAACTTAGTGATTGGAAGAATGTCTCAAGTGGGATACCACAGGGTTCTGTCCTGGGCCCTGTATTGTTCAACATCTTTATCAATGATTTAGATGAAGGAATTGAAGGGTAAACTGATTAAATTTGCTGATAACACAAAGCTAGGAGGGATAGCTGATACTAGAGAAGAGAGAGAGGATTCAAAAAGATATAAATAAACTGGAGCAGTGGGCAGCAACTAACAGAATGGTTTTTAACAGGGAAAAATGCAAAGTACTACTTCAGGGCAATAAAAATGAAAACAGCATATACAAAATGGGAGGAATAGGGCTAAGTAACAACACATGTGAAAAAGACTTGAGTATACTAATAGATCACAGACTGAACATTAGTCAACAGTGGAAGTCAATGGAAGTCTTCAAACAGAGGCTGGACAGTCATCTGTCTGGGAAGATTTAGTGAATCCTGCTTTGAGCAGGGGGTTGGACCAGATGACCCAGGAGGTCCCTTCCAACTCTACCATTCTATGATTCTATGATTCTTCTAGTTACATGGCAACTGCAGCCAATTACAGACATAAGTGGTCTTGTGACAGAAGAGTGGTGACTTCATCACTTTTAAAGCTGACAAAGACCATCAGATTAGTCTGTGCTGGATAAAATCCCACCAAGGACAACATCTGCAAGGAGTTTGTATGGTCTCCCCGTGTTTGCGTGGGTTTTCTCCGGGTACTCCGGTTTCCTCCCACACTCCAAAAAACATACTGATAGGGAATCTAGATTGTGAGCCCCATCGGGGACAGTGACGATAATGTGTGCAAACTGTAAAGTGCTGCGGAATAAGTTAGCGCTATATAAAAAGAAAGATTATTATTATTATCCATAGGGTTAGCAACCTATGAGTTTGTCAGAGTTTTATCACATTCTTGCTTCAGTAACATACTTATGTAGCCCTAACAAGTCCTGTAATTTCTTCAGTTCATTAATGTACCATCCACTGTAAAAGTAAACTATGCCAAGTATAACGACTGTGAAAAATCCACAGCCCACCTGAGAGGCGGTTAGGGTGAATAACTGATGATTTCTTAAAATATGGTTGTTTAGACCTAAAACGATTGCATTAGTAATCTATTGGATGGACAATTCAAGTTGGACTTCTTGCAACAGGAAGTCAAGAAATCAAAGTGGCTTCATATCTTCCAATGCTGTGATGGCAATCACACTGAACTCTTATTCAAGTAAGTATTTAGTTATATAACAGAAAGAACCTTACACATTTTTTTGTCTTAATGTGCTCTCCTTCCGTCCCCAGAGCATCCATTTTTGTAGTATAGCACCCAAAATGTCATCTTTAAGATAAATATATGTAGTTTCAGTCCACAAATGGGTGACAAAACCATGTATGTATAATGGATATAGTTCATCATTTTATCATTTTCATTGTATTGATTCAATAACACTTTTCTTTACAAATGCTCTTTCCAGACTTCAGAATGTTACATTGGTCTTTAAAGCAAGTTATAAGCACTTTTATCTATGTTATCTCCTTGATAAACATAATAGTTGGATAATTGCATTTCAGAGCTCATGACTACGGGTCTGGTAACATCTTTACCTACAAAAGACTTCATATACATTTTTTGACTAATGTGTAGTTAGTAATTACAAGATCAATCAGTTACCCAGATTATTTTGGGCACAGCTATTCCCAGAAATAAGAATGTATAGCATATAAGAACAGTCCAGCTGTTTGGAATGACCCTTTTTGTTGTATTGATCCAACTGGAATTTTTCTCATTACTTTTTAAAACATGAAGTGCATAAAGTGCATAGAGGCCTCGATAGTCATGACACATTGTGTCAAAGTTATGTTGTAAGGCGATGTGACGTCTGAGACTCAGTTGTGGTGATATAAATAAATGAATGAAGCAGCATCCAATCCAGGTGAAAAAGTAAAAAAAAACTTCTTTATTCCGCCATCACAAACATCAGATATAACGTTTCGGCCATAATGTGGCCTTTTTCAAGTATATGGCCACATTATGGCCGAAACGTTGTATCTGATGTTTGTGATGGTAGAATAAAGAAGTTTTTTTTACTTTTTCACCTGGATTGGATGCTGCTTCATTCATTTATTTATGTGACTTTTTTGGTTCAACTGGGTCCTTGAACTGGAAGCGTGCATCCAAAACACTCCTATTGTGCTGTCAGCTGCCTTCAATTTTCAGTTGTGGTGATGTCATGACTTGCTTTGGTCGTGGCTTGAAGCCCTGTTCTAAAGTGAAGATACCGGCGTATGTATACAGGAAGAAGTGACCCCAAGGACCGAACGGCTGGGCAACGAGCACCAGAGGCAATGGAGGTGCGAGGATAGGTGAGTGGTAAGTATTCTTTTATGTTTTATAGACTCTGTTGTGATGACATCATGATGCACTTTGGTCATGGCTTGAAGGCTTGAAGCCCTCTTCTAAGATGAAGATACCGGCACATGTATGCAGAAAGAAGAAACTCTGAGGACCAAATAGGTGAGCAGCAAGCACCAGAGCCACTGGGGTTGACTGTAAGTATTATTTTTAATTTTTTTTTACATGTTCCATTTATTATGCTTTCGTTTCTGGAGCATAACAGGGAATATAAAATTAATGAAGAATAACCACTGCAAATCAAATCTGGTAAAATCCATATAATTTGGATAATTTGAATGCTGAAAATCCGCTTTTCTCCACTTGGATCCTTACCAAAACATAATTTGCACCTTGAGAAAGACAAGGGTGATTTTAGGGAGCCTTGCAGAGCATGGTCAAGGTTTGCACATCATGAATGGCCTTCACCATAGAAACTGTGTAACTATTTAGAAGCTGATGGACCAAGGATTTTACTTTTTAGTCAATTACTAACAACATTTAAAGAAGCTGAAGTCAGCTTTAACAGAAATTATAGCATACACCATGGGGCCAATAATTCAAGACTGTTATGCCAGAAAACTTTTGTAAAGCATTTTGAAAAGTTGCTAAAATTTTGCACAACACAGAGCTGCACAAATATTTTGTAACTTTTTGAATGCCCATACCTGTTTAAAGCAGTTCATGGCAATCCTAATGTTTGTCTTAATTGGCTGCTATGTGCCTAGAGCAGTGAACTCATACAGTATACAGGAGACCACCCCACTAAATTTGATAATGCACGTGTATTTTAGCATGTACATAATATAAGCAGATTCATTGGAAAATGCTAAAAATTCTGCAAACATATCAAAGACTACATGCATTGTGCTGAAAAACGGAATATCCTCTCAGTCAATATCTAACTTAACTGACGCACATGCTGCCTGCAGTAAAATCTTAATGTCATAACTAAACCAATGGCTTAAAATATGCATTTCATGTCATGGCTATTTTCCTCTTTTCATTTTCGTTTTTTCCTCCCCTTTTTCCAAGAGCCACAACTTGTTGTACTTTTGAATTATTCATTGATTTTACCATATAGTATACTAGTAAACAGGAAAACAATCCTAAGTGCGGTGAAATTGCAAAAAAAGTGCAATTCCATAATTGTTTTATTTTTTATAATTTAATATGTTCACTATATGGTAAAACTGACCTGACAATATGATTCCCCAGGTCACTTCATGTATACAGATACCAAACATGTATAGTTTATTTTTTATTTATGTGGTGAATTTAATTCTGAAATTTGTATGAAAAACAGTTTTTGCATTTAGAATAGTTTTCTGAGACCCATAGCATTTCCATTTTTATGGATCTAGGGCTGGGTGAGGGCTTATTTTGTGCTTCCCTGAGCTGATGTTATTATGGACTCCATTTTGGGTAGATACGATAGTTTGATTGCCTGTTTTTGTATTTTATTGCAACATTGCGGCAGATGAAAAAACTTATTTTTGGCGCTTATATTTTTTTGTCGTTACACCGTCTACTGATCTTTAATAATTTATTTTATTTTTTGATAGTGGGCCATTTCTGAATGCGGCAATACCAAATATGTGTCTCTTTTATTGTTTTATTTTCAATGGCACAAAAGGGGGGTAATTTGAACTTTTGTCATTTTTTTCTTTTTTCATATTATTAAAAACTTTTTTTTATTCACTTATTACTACATTTAACAGTCCTTTTAGGAAACTTGAAGCTATGATCATCCTATCACCTATGCTACACAGGCAGGGCTTCAGCCATGCTATGTACAGCAAAAATCATGATCTTCTATGAATGCTGACCACAAGCTGATGTTCATAGAAGTATCATTGTGACAGTCATGGGGGTCTTCTGCAGACCTACAACTGTCATGACAATCCAATGGCACCTTGTGATCACGAGACAGGGGCGTTTATGGACAATGACAGCTCTTGTTAAAATCAAGCTGTCAGATATTGACAATGGGATTTAACTGGTCAACAGCCACGAGTGGAGCTTCAATCCACCCATGGCTGTTAAAGGTACATGATTAAATCAGCTGTCATGTGTGATGAAAGAAGCAGACTTAGGGTTTGAGCCCACATGAAATCCAAGGACACACATACAGTGGGGGAAATAAGTACTTGATCCTTTGCTGATTTTGTACATTTGCCCACTGACAAAGACATGAATAGTCTATAATTTTAAGGGTAGGTTAATTGTAACATTGAGAGATAGAATATCAAAATAAAATCCAGAAAATCACATTGTATAATTGATATAAATTTATTTCCATTTTGCAGTGAGAAATAAGTATTTGATCCCCTACCATTCAACCAACCATTAGGAGTTCTGGCTCCTACAGACCAGTTAGATGCTCCTAATCAACTCGTTACCTGCATTAAAGACAGCTTTCTTACATAGTCACCTCTATAAAAGACTCCTGAGGAAAAGAGTGAAATCTAACGAGGGCATGAGGGATGGAGGGGAAGGGTAGGGGGGTAGTCCTGCTGATAATTAGCCAATTTTCTACTTAATAGTGGAAAAACTAAAGCATGTATAAGTATATGTAGCATAAGCATAGTTGATTGCTTAATTCCATGATTTATAGCTTAGTTTTATTTTGATATTCAAACCAATGTTAACAGTTTTTTCTGATGTTGATATTTTCTGTGTTTATTTATAAAAAATATCAGAAATTTTTCAAAAATTACAAAAAAATTGCATTTTTCAAACTTGGAATGTTTATCCCTTTAATCCAGATAGTCATATCACACAAAAATATTAATAAATAACATTTCCCTCACGTCTGCTTTACATCAGCATCATTTGTAAAATGTTGTTTTATTTTGTTCTCATTTTAACGGTTTAAAAATGTTTAGCAGTAATTTTTCGTTTTTTCAAGGAAATTTACAAAAAAATATTTTTTTTAAGCACCTTTTAAGTTTTGAAGTGACTTTAGGGATCCTATACATTGGAAAACCCCAAACATTATACCATTTAGAAAAAAAAAAACATATTCAATATTGCATTCAGGTAGTTTCTTAACCCTTCAGGTGCTTTTCAAGAATTAATGCAAAGTGGCATAACAGAACTAAAAAGAAATTTATTTTTACCCTCAAAATGTTGATAACTTCTGTACAGGGCGCTGTAGCTGCAAGACTTTAAGGTCATTATTAGGCCATGAACTGCCATGGAAACCATCAGGAACACACAATCAAGATCTCAGGGTGCCGAAGGGGTTAAAGAGGGAGCCTGCAGACTCTGTTAGCCACCTGGATGCTGTAGTCATTATTGACAGCAGCATTTAAGGGGTTAAACAAAC
>JARQOD010000006.1:414370336-414461282 GCA_033576555.1 Oophaga sylvatica
AAGAGACGATAATCAATACACGGCCTTAATGAACCATCTTTTTTGGCCACAAAGAAAAAACCGGCACCTAAGGGTGAAGAGGATGGTCTGATATGACCCTTCTCCAATGATTCCTTGATATAAGACCGGATAGCGTCATGTTCAGGTACAGACAAGTTAAAAAGGCGACCTTTAGGGAATTTACTACAAGGCACTAATTCAATAGCGCAGTCATAGCTCCTATGGGGAGGCAAGGATGCAGATTTACTTTTGCTAAACACATCAGAAAAATCAATCAAAAAGTCAGGAACATCCTGAACCTTGGGGGAGGCAGAAAAAACAGGAGTGTTGGTATTAACACATTGGCAGCCCCAACTGGTTACAGACACAGATTTCCAATCCAAAACAGGATTATGAGACTGTAACCAAGGGAAACCCAGCACGATAATGTCATGCAGATTATACAGAACCAAAAATTTGCAGCACTCCTGGTGATCAGGTTCAACCCTCATTATCACCTGAGTAGAAAACTGGGGTTTATTCTCAGCCAAAGGGGTAGAATCGATCCCCAGTAGGGGAATAGACTTCTGTAGGGGTATCAAGGGAAACCCACAACGTTTAGCAAAATCATAATCCATCAGGTTAATAGCTGCTCCAGAATCAACGAAAGCCTGAGCAGAAAATGAGGACAGAGAGCATATCAGAGTGACAGTTAATAAAAACTTAGTCTGAACACTACTCAAAACAACTGAGCGTGCAAAACGTCTTCCCCGCTTAGGGCAGACTGAAATAGCATGAGAGGCATCACCACAGTAGAAACATAAACCATTGCGCTTTCGAAACTCATGACGCTGTGCCCCAGACACCACTCTATCACACTGCATGAGTTCAGAAGCTGGTTCACAAGGCAACACCATTCCACGCATACTTCTCCGCTCACGCAAACGTCTGTCAATTTGAATCGCTAATGACATAGAATCATTGAGACCAGAGGGGACAGGGAATCCCACCATAACATCCTTTACATTATCTGACAGACCCTTCCGGAAAAGGGCTGCCAAAGCGTCGTCATTCCATTTGGTCAGGACTGCCCACGTACGGAATCTCTGACAGTATAACTCAGCGTCATAAGGCCCCTGATTTAATGCTAACAAGGCTTTTTCAGCTTGATCAGTGACATTAGGCTCATCGTACAATAACCCCAAAGCCTGAAAAAATGCATCAACATCACTCAAAACAGGATCCCCAGGTGTCAGGGAAAAAGCCCAATCCTGAGGATCGCCGCGCAGGAGAGAGATGATAATTTGAACCTGCTGCGCTGCGTTCCCTGAGGACTTAGATTTTAAGGCAAAAAACAATTTACAATTATTTTTGAAATTCTGAAACTTAGCTCGATCCCCCAAAAACAAATCTGGCATGGGGATCCTAGGTTCCACAACAGGCAACCCAGCAAGATATGCAGCAATACTCTGAACCTCAGTGGCAAGCTGATCCACACGGCCAGACAACCGTGCAAACTCCATTGAGAGACAAGATCCTCCCCAGCACCCAGAAATACAGAGGGAAAAAAAAAAATGCAACAAATAGAAAAATATCTCTGACAACTCTGACAACCTTTTTTCTTTCACAATATTTTTTCCCTTCTGTGAGTACCATACAAATTTCAATTTTTAGGGCCGGTGATACTGTTATGTTTCAGTAGCTGAGGAGTGCAGGTAAAAAAGGAAATACACCAGAGCAGTTGGAATCTATGAGATTTCAGTACCCTGACTAACCACCACAACTAGAGGCAGCCGTGGAGCGTTCCTACGTTGGTCCTAGACGCCTCGTCACAGCCTGAGAAACTAACTACACCTAAAGATAGATATAGGAAAGCTATCTGCCCCGGAGCAGAACCCCAAAGATATTAGAAAGCCCCCAAACATGTAATGGCGGTTAGACAAGATGAAATACAGACACAGAAAGAAAATAGTATGAGCAAACGCTGGGGCCCAAACTAACTAAATAGAAAAGGATAGGAAGGGTACTTACTGCAATCCCAGAAAACCCTGAAAAGCGCCAACACTACTAATTTCAAAAATACCTGAGATCACACGACCTCTACCACCTAAATTAGTTCTCTGGTGTAACAAAATCAAAACAGCAGCCACTGAAAAAACTGGAAAAAGCAAAAGTACAAACATCAGTGGCTGAACAAAACTGAGAGGGCAGAAGCCCCCGGAGGGGACCCTGAAGGCCCCCACAGAAGTGCAGGACAAAATGCAAAAATATAGCACAAACACAAAAGAAGAAAATGTCTTATCTGTTAGCAGGAGATGCAGACACCACACAGCAGGCTACAAGGGAAACTGGAATAAAGGATTCAGACCAGAACAATTGATCACCGGCAACCCTGATGGGAAAGTGACTCCCTTATATAAGACCAGTCAGTAACTCCTGATTCCCAGTCCTCACAATCTTCACTGAACAGACCAGCACCGCTTGTAACCACCAGAGGGAGTCTCTGCTCAGAACTCATCTCAAACCCATTCACAACACAAAACATTGCTAGATGTTGCTAGCAAAACTCTTGGTAGAGTGCAACCAGCATCACAATCAGTCGGAGGAAAATAGGTTTGTTACCAGGTTAGTCAGTTGAAAAAAGATTGTACTTAGTGGGAAAAACAAAATAATAGTCTTGCAGTTATGATACCTTTTAATGGCTAACAAAAATAAAATAAATGATGTTACAAAGCAAGCTTTTGATACTTCTTTGGTCTATTCGTCAGGCATGTTACAGCAAAGTATCCAGAGAAACACAAATATATATAAATACATACAAAAAAAGATCAGAGACGTGACATAATAAAAGGACATTTAAATAAAGAAAAAAATTTAGTTTAGAGAGCAAATCTTTAATAAGATTAAATTTGTGATGTGAATTTTTTATAGAAAATGAACTCGGCACTCAACTTTAGTATAGTGAGAATAAAGATTTTTATTCACAGTAGTAACGCGAAACGTTTCGGTCCTATATCATGGACCTTCATCAGTCACTACAATTTATAAAAAACAGAAGAAAAAATTATATTAACAAAATAAAGTATGTACAATCAAAATTTGGTCAATAGTAAAGGTAGAGAGTAGTTGTATACAATGCTTCAGGAGATTTAGGGAGCAATCATAGGTCAGAGTTGTATCAGAGGTATCACAAAGGCAGAAAGAATATATATGGTGAGGACATACCAGATACTACTGGGAAGGGGGTTGATCCACATAGGGAAGAAAGAAAGGGCTGGATATAGCTGTAGGTGAAAATAAGATAAACGTAAGTGCCGATATACTTTTGTGTATAAGTAGATTTTGTGCCTATGCCTGTAGATGTGACATACCCTGTATTGGTGGGGTGAGATGAGGAAGAGGACAATGCCTCTATTGCACTAGTAACCTGTAGAAACAGCGCAAAACATAGATACCATAAATATCACAACTATCAATGTGATGGTGAAGCGGTGGAGCCGCTATACTTGTCTGTGACTGACCTGTTGTGAAGGAGTCCGGCAGTGAGGATAGGTCTCTGCATTGGACACGGTGTCCACCGCTAGTCTGAGTGCAGAGAAAGCTAGAAAGCAGCATGTATATGAGAGGAAGAGGCGGGACTATAGTGTCAGTCAAACAGAGCATCAGACAGGAAGTGAGGTGGCAGGAAGTTAATGGACATGCGTTCCAAGTGAATACTAGGTAACCAGAGGCCGTCCTACAGGTGGGAGGAGTAAAGGAGCGGCGTGCTGATGGAGATGTGCCCAACAGGATGACGTGGCAGCATTATAGTATTTAATACAGCGGCTCTAAAGTGAATGAAAGAGAGGCATGTTAGTACAAGCATAAAGGAGTTTACAGCAATAAACATTGCGATCTTGTACATTAGCTTAAAGCGATAGGAATACATAACAGGCTTGCAGCATCAGTATGCGTCAAAAGGGGCATAACAGTAATATGAGTACTGATTTAGTACATTATCATAAGACAGTATGGAAGACAAATCTGCAGGCAACAAGGACTAATTAATAAACACCTAACAGAGATCAAAGCAGCATGTGGTAAATGACAGGTGATGTGTAAACATCTGTATGCATCATTTATAAAGTAAAAGGGTGTCACAGCAAAATTCATATTGGTATAGTGCGTTATCAGAAGACAGTATGGGAAAATGGCAGCACGGATTATTAAATAAATAAACACCTGGCTGAGATCAACATATCATGTGGTATATGGCAAGTGATGTATAAAAAAGGGGGGGTGGGGGAATTATAGCCTCAGTGGTCATATGCAGAATTACATGAAGGAGAGTAAATCGTATTCACGATTAAGACCCTTAGGTGATAGAGTGTCTAGGGTGTGTATCCAATACGCCTCTCTCCTTTTCAATTGACGTATGCGGTCGCCTCCTCGTCGTGAATGTGGTATTTGTTCCAAAACTTGGTATTTTAATTGGGCTATGGTATGTCCCATTGTGATGAAGTGGTGTGGGATGGGGAGTAAGGTATTCTTACATCTTATGGTTGATTTGTGTTTTGAAATGCGTTGTTTTACAGGTTGACTAGTTTCCCCAACATATAATAACCCACAAGGACACTTAATCACGTATATCACAAAGGCCGTGTCGCAAGTAAAGAAACCACGGACTCTAAATGTTTTTTCCCGTATATGGGTGATGGATGGTTTCTCCTCTGAGTACGTTATTACATTGAGTGCATCCCAGACATGGGAAAGTGCCCGTTCTTGGTTTTTTCAGGAATTGTTGTGTAGTTCCTGATTTTTTAGGGCCTAAGTCAGCTCTGATCAATGCATCCCTTAGGTTGGGTGCACGGCGGAAGCATGGGAGAAAAGGTCTAGAGAATTCCCCTTTTTAGGGGCTATCCACAAGGGGTCCTGGATCGTTCCAGAACTACGGTCACTCGCAATAAACAAGATATGGGGGGCAGAATTGCTTTCTACACCATTACCACCCCTATGCGTATATATTACACAAATCCATTCGCCAACATTGGCCGCTCCTCCAGACTGCGCACCCGGACATTAAAGAATTCTCTAGACCTTTTCTCCCATGCTTCCGCCGTGCACCCAACCTAAGGGATGCATTGATCAGAGCTGACTTAGGCCCTAAAAAATCAGGAACTACACAACAATTCCTGAAAAAACCAAGAACGGGCACTTTCCCATGTCTGGGATGCACTCAATGTAATAACGTACTCAGAGGAGAAACCATCCATCACCCATATACGGGAAAAACATTTAGAGTCCGTGGTTTCTTTACTTGCGACACGGCCTTTGTGATATACGTGATTAAGTGTCCTTGTGGGTTATTATATGTTGGGGAAACTAGTCAACCTGTAAAACAACGCATTTCAAAACACAAATCAACCATAAGATGTAAGAATACCTTACTCCCCATCCCACACCACTTCATCACAATGGGACATACCATAGCCCAATTAAAATACCAAGTTTTGGAACAAATACCACATTCACGACGAGGAGGCGACCGCATACGTCAATTGAAAAGGAGAGAGGCGTATTGGATACACACCCTAGACACTCTATCACCTAAGGGTCTTAATCGTGAATACGATTTACTCTCCTTCATGTAATTCTGCATATGACCACTGAGGCTATAATTCCCCCACCCCCCTTTTTTATACATCACTTGCCATATACCACATGATATGTTGATCTCAGCCAGGTGTTTATTTATTTAATAATCCGTGCTGCCATTTTCCCATACTGTCTTCTGATAACGCACTATACCAATATGAATTTTGCTGTGACACCCTTTTACTTTATAAATGATGCATACAGATGTTTACACATCACCTGTCATTTACCACATGCTGCTTTGATCTCTGTTAGGTGTTTATTAATTAGTCCTTGTTGCCTGCAGATTTGTCTTCCATACTGTCTTATGATAATGTACTAAATCAGTACTCATATTACTGTTATGCCCCTTTTGACGCATACTGATGCTGCAAGCCTGTTATGTATTCCTATCGCTTTAAGCTAATGTACAAGATCGCAATGTTTATTGCTGTAAACTCCTTTATGCTTGTACTAACATGCCTCTCTTTCATTCACTTTAGAGCCGCTTGTATTAAATACTATAATGCTGCCACGTCATCCTGTTGGGCACATCTCCATCAGCACGCCGCTCCTTTACTCCTCCCACCTGTAGGACGGCCTCTGGTTACCTAGTATTCACTTGGAACGCATGTCCATTAACTTCCTGCCACCTCACTTCCTGTCTGATGCTCTGTTTGACTGACACTATAGTCCCGCCTCTTCCTCTCATATACATGCTGCTTTCTAGCTTTCTCTGCACTCAGACTAGCGGTGGACACCGCGTCCAATGCAGAGACCTATCCTCACTGCCGGACTCCTTCACAACAGGTCAGTCACAGACAAGTATAGCGGCTCCACCGCTTCACCATCACATTGATAGTTGTGATATTTATGGTATCTATGTTTTGCGCTGTTTCTACAGGTTACTAGTGCAATAGAGGCATTGTCCTCTTCCTCATCTCACCCCACCAATACAGGGTATGTCACATCTACAGGCATAGGCACAAAATCTACTTATACATAAAAGTATATTGGCACTTACGTTTATCTTATTTTCACCTACAGCTATATCCAGCCCTTTCTTTCTTCCCTATGTGGATCAACCCCCTTCCCAGTAGTATCTGGTATGTCCTCACCATATATATTCTTTCTGCCTTTGTGATACCTCTGATACAACTCTGACCTATGATTGCTCCCTAAATCTCCTGAAGCATTGTATACAACTACTCTCTACCTTTACTATTGACCAAATTTTGATTGTACATACTTTATTTTGTTAATATAATTTTTTCTTCTGTTTTTTATAAATGTAGTGACTGATGAAGGTCCATGATATAGGACCGAAACGTTTCGCGTTACTACTGTGAATAAAAATCTTTATTCTCACTATACTAAAGTTGAGTGCCGAGTTCATTTTCTATTAGATACGGTGTGGGAACCTACTCTGGCACCTTCTTGGTTGTGCACACGGTTATTTTTTCATGTGAATTTTTTATAGTCCCAATATCCATGTAAGATCAGAGACCTGGTGCCCTCACTGCCTCTGGAGCAGATTCCTCAGATTTTGTAGTAAATCATATCATGTGTGGAGGGAATCAAAGACTGTAATAAGCTTGTAGCCCCAGACCCTTCCATGTTTTTGTCTTTTGAAGATGCATTTTAATATGACAAATATCACATTGTTTATGTTGTGTTCTGGACCACAGAAATGTTTGTCCACAGGTCAATGGTTTATTTTGTCTGTAATTGTGTGGCAACGAGACCTCATTCTTGCCCTTAGTTTCAGTCATATTCCTCCAACACAGATCCTCCAGTAGGACATTTAGTCCTAATCTGAGGAATCTAGAGAGACAGTAACGGAACCGGTTGTCTGATCTTACATGGATATTGTTATGGGTTGTGGAACGCACCAAATAAATATAAATAAAAGGTGCATTCGCAGCCCGGGGTCCACCGTGCAGGCAGAACCTGCTGCTAGTAAAATGGCGCAGAAGGTGGTATGAGCGAACTCTGTTATCTCGCAGAGTTGCAGATATGGACGCCGTAGCACTATATAGTGAAGTGAGCAAACTCTGTTACTCCACAGAGCCGCTAAACAAAAGGATGTGGCGCTATATGGCGGTATAAGAGAACTCTGTTGCTCCACAGAGTCGCAACCCAAACGCTGACTAATAGTGATGTCCGCGTGCCGCCACCAGGTTACGTCCGGACTGCGCCAGCTTCAATTTAAAGTAGTCAGCAATGCACACAGCAAACTCCTCACCGGAGGTGCCGGTATTCTAGGGGTTATACAGCCAGAGCCCTGAACCCATACACACAACTCCTCCTCGGAGGTGCCGGTATTCTAGGGGCTTATTTCAGCCGGGTCCCTAAACACATGTATAACCATACTGGCGCAAGCACGTAACAGATTTGATACTAGCGCAAGGCCATGCGGTTATACCACATTTTTATAGTAGCCACGAGTACGAGACCTTCCAGAAAGGACCAAAAGGAAGCTGCTTAGAACACCACCAGCTTCAGGACCTTCCTGGAGGACCAATAGGAGTCACAGCTGTATCCGAGCATGTGACCCCTGATCTCCAATGGAAGATCTTGCCCTGGGCATGCTCAGATGGAGAAACAGAGGACTTAGTCCCAAATCTGCCTGCTCCAACACTGGTTACAACAGAGGATCCAGGAGCGACAGCTGCAAGTCTCTGCACAGTATTATACCGGGCGAGACGCTGGGACCGACGTCTCTGCTGAGAAGATTCCATGCGGTTGGAGATGGATGGGAGACCGCAGCGGGAGTGGTTCGAGATTCCCCTTGTGCAGCAGCGGGAACTCGATCCCTAACAGATATTGGGACTATAGAACCTTCACACCACTAATCTAATTAAGGATTCACTCTCTAAAACCATTTTTTTTGTATATTTAAATGTCCATTTGTTTGCCATGCCTCTGCCTTTTTGGTGCAAATATTTCTGTTTCTTCAAATACTTTGTTATACCATGAAGAACAAAACTAAGAAGTCTCGAAAGCTTGCTTTGTAACATAATTTACTTTATTTATGTTAGCTATTAAAAGGTATCTTAACTACAATATTATTATTTTGTTTTTCCTACTGAGAGCATTCACTAGGAGGTCACATGTATCACTAAAGTTCAGCAAAAGGATTTTCAGCACCCTGGTCTGGTGCTCATGTTGATACTCCCTGGCATATGAACCAGGGTTCTACAAATATCTTGACTGACACTCAAATGCCAGCATCCTAAATGACTATGGTATTAACAATATTTAGACTTGAGAGTCTAGATATTTTTCTATCTACTGGCTAACACGGTACGAAGATACACATCTTTCCTATATAGGTATTAACAAAGAGAAATGCACATCCCAAAGTCTTGAGAGGCCTAGTGACTATTTATGCTACTGTTATATTGATTGCGTTATAAATTAATTTGCGCTCTAAAGTCAATATTCTATTAATATTGCATTTTAATCTTAGATTAATGATATCCACAAGTATAAAAAGGACATATTGAGTGTGAATACTTTAAGAATTATACATACTTTTACATTCTGAAGCTATTCACAATGTGACATTTAATGGGAAATGTCAAGATTTGAGAATGTAGAGTATCTGAGGTGGCATGGAATCTTAAGGTTCATTTATGAAGATAAAAAAACTAACCAACTTAGTATAAAAATGAGATAATGTACAATTATAACTGTAATATAGAAATTATTGACAATGTTGTTCGGCTAAGCCACAAGTGACATTATGACATCAAAAGGGCGCTGTAAACAATAGCAGAAGTCAGGATGTTGGCATTTGAGTGTTGGCCAAGGAAGTTCACAAGACTCTGATCTGTCTGCCATTGAGTACCAATGTAGATCGGAATGCTGAAAATCTTTTGATTCTTTCTATATAAACCTATAGCATAGACATCTACCAACTGAGTACTGCAAAATCATGGTGTTTTGGGACCCAAGAGCTTCAAGATGACCTGTCGCCAGAAATTAGAATATAGACTGTATAGCACATTCTGTTGGGAATTCTTGAGGACTGGAGCTGAGAAACAAGAGTTAGTTTGAGTGGGCAGAGATTGTTAGGTATGTGCAATAACCTCTCAAATAGATCTTGACTTGATGATATGACACAATACATGTAAATGTATTGTTAAGGTCGTTTCTGTATTTACCTTGATAGACAAAGTGAAATCCTTTCGATGTCACTGGTCCAATTGTTGTAAATTTAATAATAATCTGGTTACCAGAACTTAGTGGAAGCGATTCGCCTACTCAACAAAATGAATAGAAAAACTTTATTAACAAGTCAACAAAGAAAACTTCTGACTGTGCTATATCTGTTATTTCATAGAGCTTAGGAGTCAGTGTCAATGTATGGTTACTGAAATCCAATTATACATTACATTTATAGGACAAATTAAAGTGTTTAACAGGTCATACAATTGTAGAGAATCTATCACCTCATAGATAACTCTAAAGTTGGACAATTAATGAAAATGCTAAAGATTGATTACCCCTTGCAAGTCCTCGGCAAGTAAGCAAGATGTGGAGTCACAATGTACCATAAAGACAAGTCAAAAGCTATTTTACCATTGCATTTATAAATTTTGTGTTTAATGGGCTTCAGCAGAACCATAAAGATTCTTTCTGCAGAACCATCTTGCCTGCACCTTAATTTTATTAATATGTTTTCGATAGCTTGAATATCATGTGCTTTCAGTGTCCGAACATTTGGTACTTCAACTGATGGCATATTAATGCCCCATTTTGGTACTTCTGACATTTGGATGCCACATGATTCTCTACGGCATTTGAAACTCAACATTAGCAATGATGTCTGCTGTCTCTGCTCTCAATTTCCCTGAGTATGAGTCAAAAGGCAATTTTAATGTTCAGTATCATTTGAGAAAACTGTCCAGGGCATGATCAATTGGAGAAAAGGCAAGCGTATTCCAAGCAGCAGGTGTCATTGCTGACATTGTATTTAGGTGCTGCAGAGACTTATGTAGCATCTGAATGTGACACCAACAGAAGGGCTGACAGATCCAAATATGCAGTTGCATGACTTATGGTTGGAGTAGGAAAAATATACATATTAGTATAGGTAAGATGAGTCTGTAGAAGGTTTTGATGGTGAGTTTGTAAGGCTATGTTCATATGTCCAGTTGTGTTTTCCATTTTGGGATACATTTTGGATAGACAAAAATACAAGCAAAATAATTCAGTTTAGGATCCATTATTTGAATGAGAACAGAAATGCCCTAAAATGTCTTCCATTTGACTAAAATCCAGCTGCAATCCTTTTTTAGCTGGATCAAAAAACCTAGCATGTACAACTTTTTAGTACCACCAAAAAACAGATAACAACTGCATCTATATTTATTTTTAATTCTATGGAAAATGGATCATAATGGATAATCATTTGGTAATATTGTTAACAGATCCGTATTTTGTCACTGAGAATGGAAACCAAAATGGAAACCAAAGTGTGTATCTGTTTTTGCTCTATTTGTAACATATCACTTTTTTTGGGATTGGTTACAACTGGATGACAACTTCACACCTGAACATAGCATAACTTTCTTTCTTTCTATATCTGAGCTCCTCTCAGCTGATTTATGACCACAGTAAAGTCTATGGTTATTAATCAGCACAGAGAAGTTCAGCATAATCCAAATAACAATGATAGTGCTACAAATCTACCTTGAGGACAATTTCACTTACAGATTATGTGTTAAAAATAACCTGACACCAGGTTTACGAAATATAAAGTATGACTACCATCTTTAATGCCTTCTTTACAGCATTCTAGTAAGATGTTTATAAGCCCCCAACCCCCTCTGCACGGCCCAAAAAATAATTATATAATACCCCATATAGCGAGGTCTTGTCAGATGGAAGTTTTGATCTGGTGCCTCCACTCTTTGAAATTGTCATCCTCCTTCCCTTCTTTATATGGATGACATGTACTACATTATCCACACAGTGTCCTCAGATGACATTCCAGCGAAGATATACTTCACTCTGCTGTGCTGGGGTCAGAGCACAGTATTGTAATGTGCATGCATCGAGAGAGGCCAAAGAACACCGATGACCCAAAAATAAAGACGCCGCATGCACATTACAGTACTTTGCTCTGCCTCGCCAGGTCAGAGAGCAGTATGCCTGCACAAAAGTGAGATTTGGTGACATTTTGGGGATGACATAGGACGTGTTATCCACACAAAACAAGCAGGCGGACAGTGATTGTGAAGAGAGATGGCACCAAAGGAAAACCAGCAATGCACATGGGACCAGACCTCGCTGCATGGGGGATTATAAAAGGTATATTTTGGGCTGTGTAAAGGGGATTTGGGACTTATATCTTACATCTTAATAGAATATTGTAACAGAAGCATTAAAGGTGGTGGCTGTAGTCTGTATTTGGAAAATCTAGTGACAGATTTCCATTAACTCATTCTGCAGCCAACAGTCTGCAAGGAAGCAAAGAACTTCGAAAAACAAAACATGCATTTTAGTAAAAAAAAGAATTATCCCTGATGGTTTTTAAATCTTAAAATAGTCTATATTTTTCATATCCTTTCATGACACTAGATAGCACAATGGTAAAGATTTAATGTAGTCTCAAATTAATTTGGCATTGATATGACCATTGGGGTTAAACAAAAGTCCCCAGATAGCAGTTTAACATGTAGATTTTACAAAATTACAGATATTGAAAATGAAGTTTCAAAACTATATCTTTTGTGTTCATGAATCAGGGATCTGTTAGCTAAAATGTGTTCCCATGAGGTTTATTAATGCACAAAATGCTATGGAAAGGAGAGTTTGAAATGCTTCAAACTGCATCAATTTGGTTCACAATCTGTAATCCCATTGATTCTTTTCTATGAGTTTTTGGTGAGTTTTTGAAACTGCATATTTTCACTGGGGCAAAACCGAAGTATCTTACAGTTCAATCATATTGGATGGGATTAATAGAAACTTCATGGCTACTGTGGTTTCTTTATGCGTGTATAAACTGCCCAATGGTGCGTGTTTGAAATCTGCAACATGTCAATTTCTCTTGCGAATATGCTAAATTTTATAGTCAAATTTTTTCTTTAGACTCGCATTAGATGCGAAAAATCCGCAGGTAAAAAACACACACGAGTTATTAGCGCGTTTCCGTGGAAACAAATAAAAAATGCTTTTAATCCAGATATGACAATATCAATAAAGTGCCAAATACCAAGAAGTATCAAAAATAAAGCAGCTTCATTTAAAATATGTCATGCTAACTCAAAACCGAAGTGTCAAAAAAGCAATAAAAACGCATGTAAAAAAACACACTAATAAACGAAAAGAAAAAAAATACAGTAACCTAATAGGTGCAGAATTGCTGCAGAAAACTCACCAAAAGCTCATTGTGGGAATGTTGACTTGAACTGCTTGTTTCACGATAATCTTGGAGTCTAAACAAGCTGCTGATCTTTCACGATTGGCAAAATGCTTAATCGTCACATGAAATGATGTTTTGTGCTGCACAAAACAGGTTGGTGATCAGCAGTAATTTAGTGCTACATATCTTTAATTGTAAACAGATCCTAAGATCTTATGCAATTTGCCATGCTACAAAATTTTGAAGATTGATAATCAGGATACACAGAGTTGCATCATCTTTTCACGCTCACGCATATCTACAGTATTATCTTCTACATATCTCTACATACTCAGAGTCCAAATCATTGTACTGTACCTTCAAGGTAATGAAAGGCTATATGTCTCTGTGTCATAGACACTGTACAATATAGAGTAGCTCTGTGAGTGCTCATGAAGACTTAGACTGTTAATATATACAGTTGTGAGACAGTGAAGGAATATGTGTCGAATGGGGTGTACATTTCACCTAGGTACTGTGCTGTATGGTATAAGGGAAATGTGTGGCTTTGTAAACCTAGTGGTAGAGAAAGGTCACTACACCTTACATTCAGTACACACTTGCAGCTCAGGCCTGAAACCATTCAGCTGTTAATTAGGAGACCAGAAGTAGGTGTCTGCGAACACAGTCAGAGAGCTCGCTTAGTCTGGACAAGGAGTCCAGGCACAAGAAGGAGTCTCCAGGAGTATGAGCTATCTCAGTCTGGGTGCTCGATGTACCCCGGACACAGGAGTAGTCTCTGTGAGAATCCATGCGGATAGCTGCTGAATAGGAGGGGAGCTCTCTCAAGTCTGGACGTTGGATATGCCTTCAGACACAAGGAGGAGACTCTGTGAAACTCCATGCTGGTAAATGCTGAACATATGTGTTGTTTTGGCCCAGGCTGTTAGAGTCGGGACCCGATAGATAGGGAAATCTATCTAAGTGTAGTAAGTGGCTGGACAAGCCCAGGTCTTATGTTTATGATTTGTTTTATCTGTTTGCTGTGGACTTTAATAAAGCTGGTTGCGGCCAGTTTTAACCAGAACTGCTGTCTCTGAATAAACTGTTTCTATGCCATTCCGTCTACCCGGACGGCGATCTCAGAGCTATATCCCCTGAAAAGCTTACACAGTACAGATGAAAAGTTTGGACACACCTTCTCATTCAAACATTTTTCTGTATTTTCATGACTATGAAAATTGTACATTCACACTGAAGGCATCAAAACTATGAATTAACACATGTGGAATTATATACTTAACAAAAAAGTGTGAAACAACTGAAAATATGTCTTATATTCTAGGTTCTTCAAAGTAGCCACCTTTTGCTTTGATTACTGCTTTGCACACTCTTTGCATTCTCTTGATGAGCTTCAAGAGGTAGTCACTGGAAATAGTTTTCACTTCACAGGTGTGCCCTGTCAGGTTTAATAAGTGTGATTTCTTGCCTTATAAATGGGGTTGGGACCATCAGTTGTGTTGTTCAGAAGTCTGGTGGATACACAGCTGATTGTCCTACTGAATAGACTGTTAGAATTTGTATTATGGCAAGAAAAAAGCAGCTAAGTAAAGAAAAAGGAGTGGCCATCATTACTTTAAGAAATGAAGGTCAGTCAGTCTGAAAAAAATTGGGAAAACTTTGAAAGTGTCCCCAAGTGCACTTGCAAAAACCATCAAGTGCTGCAAAGAAACAGTCTCACATGAGGACTACCCCAGGAAAGGAAGACCAAGAGTCACCTCTGCTTCTGAGGATAAGTTTATCCGAGTCACCAGCCTCAGAGATCGCAGGTTTACAGCAGCTCAGATTAGAGTGCAGGTCAATGTCACACAGAGTTCTAGCAGCAGACACAGCTCTACAACAACTGTTAAGAGGAGACTTTGTGCAGCAGGCCTTCATGGTAAAATAGCTGCTAGGAAACCACTGCTAAGGACAGGCAACAAGCAGAAGAGACTTGTTTCGGCTAAAGAACACAAGGAATGGACATTAGACCAGTGGAAATCTGTGCTTTGGTCTGATGAGTCCAAATTTGAGATCTTTGGTTCCAACCACCGTGTCTTTGTGCGACGCAGAAAAGGTGAACGGATGGACTCTACATGACTGGTTTCCACCGTGAAGCATGGAGGAGGAGGTGTGATGGTGTGGGGATGCTTTGCTGGTGACACTGTTGGGGATTTATTCAAAATTGAAGGCATACTGAAGCAGCATGGCTACCACAGCATCTTGCAGCGGCATGCTATTCCATCCGGTTTGAGTTTAGTTGGACCATCATTTATTTTTCAACAGGACAATGACCCCAAACACACCTCCAGGCTGTGTAAGGGCTATTTGGCCAAGAAGGAGAGTGATGGGGTGCTACGCCAGATGACCTGGCCTCCACAGTCACCAACATCTGAACCCAATCGAGATGTTTTAGGGGGAGCTGGACCGCAGAGTGAAGGCAAAAGGGCCAACAAGTGCTAAGCATCTCTGGGAACTCCTTCAAGATTGTTGGAAGACCATTTCCGATGACTACCTCTTGAAGCTCATCAAGAGAATGCCAAGAGTGTGCAAAGCAGTCATCAAAGCAAAAGGTGGCTACTTTGAAGAACCTAGAATATAAGACTTATTTTCAGTTGTTTCACACTTTTTTGTTAAGTATATAATTCCACATGTGTTAATTCATAGTTTTGATGCCGTCCGTGTGAATGTACAATTTACATAGTCATGAAAATACAGAAAATTCTTTGAATGAGAAGGTGTGTCCAAACTTTTGGTCTGTACTGTAAGTAGATAATAATTGAAGTTACAATACAAGGGAGGTTGCAAACAATTTTTTACTGAACTTTTTTCTTACAGTTCTGAAAATATTTGTGATTGAAAAAAAATCACTTTTTGGGTCCCTGGGATTTTGAATAAACAAGTATAAAATTATCTTTTTGCCAGACATGAATGTCAGACTTCTATGTCAATTATCTGAAAATCACCATTGTGCTTGTCTATGGCAGGAATTGATACGCAAAATATTTTTTTATATAGTTTTAAGGGTTTTTTAATGTAATTTGAAAATCTGCAGACAGCCACCAAAAGAGATAAAATTAAAAAAAAATGTATACTCAATAGTGATCAGTGAATCTGCCAAAATTTCCTTAAGCTTCGTTATGGAATTAATTCACATCCAATTTATTCAATATGAATTAAACATATCTTTTTATGCTCTGACCCAAAGTATAATAATTTATCTCCTATGTTCAAAAAACAATAAATATGTGGCACTTAAAATTCATAGATCAACTAAGTCAGATGGGAAGCTGCCTCATTTGATAAGAAGTGATTCCAAACAGTTTAAATAAAATAAAGTATTTTCATTAGCTCAAAATGTATAAAGCTCCAATATTATATAAAAATATTTAAAAAATGTATATATTCCGAGATTAAAATAATTTAAAAAGACAGGGCAAAAACCTCCACAAAGGAGGGAAAACAACAGCCAGGATAGTGATGTTTAAAGATAAAAATGGAAGGTTAAATGGTTAAGTAGAGTTATGGGGTTGCCCATCCTTCATGTCACCAGAAGAAACAAGCAGCAAAATGGTGCCCGTCAGGTGTGAGGGTTACACAGCCAGCAGCACCTGTCTCCCAGATTTATACTGGTAGGTACACTGCATTATTTATTCTAGTATTACTTTAGCTATAGATCTGGTGGTTATAATGACATGTTCCACTTGGAACTCGCTTTGGTGACCTTTTCCTCTGTTATACTTGGCAGCACCTGCCATGAGACTATACCCATAAACATGATATAATTGGGATTTTTGAGAGGAAGCCTACATTTAGATTAACCCTACCGCCAGTGTCAAACCAGTAGCTAATGAATATTGGTACCTGCTCACATACCCGTTTAACCTTCCATTTTTATCTTAACATCACTATCCTGGCTGTTGCTTTCCCTCCCTTATTGGAGGCTTTTGCCTTGTCTTTTTAAAATATTTTAATCTTGGAATTATTTTATAAATTTTGAGTTAATAAAACTAATTTATTTTATTTAAGCTGTTTGGAGTCACTTCTTGTCAAATGTGGCAGCTTCCCATCTGACTCAGTTGATCCACCAAAGAATAATGAGCCTACAGTTCTGAAAAAAATTTAACCATTTCACCACATAGCTATAACCACACCTCCCAGTCTGTACATTAAATATATTCCTGTGTGTACTTTGTCTTCTTTTCTTGAGATGTGGTGACAAACATCCTCTTTCGAATCTTCAATCTCCATTGATACTTCCAGCAAAGACTAAAGATCAGAAAGGGGACATCTGTTGCCACACTAGAAGGAATGAAGACCCTGGAGTCACAAGGAGAGATAAATAGTAGCTGCAGGAAGAGATAGAAGGACAAGGCAGGGAGCTGCAGTGGTGGAACAGTTGAGAAAAGACGTGATTAAAATTATTTTTAACTTCATCCCCATGCATAACTTCCATTTAGCTGAATTTGTCTGGAGCAAATCATCAAAATTATTGGAATTAGGCAAAATTTTAAAAATTTGCCAAAAAATTTATTTGTTCAATATTAATATTCAGCTTTTTAAGCAATGCAATTCCAGAGCTATGCACTCGATCTTCCTCATTCTGGTTACATGGCTGCATTATGTTGCATCCAATTACTGGCCTCAGTGGTCTCGTACTGCTGTAATCTATTGGACATTATCACTGCAGGTAAATAGAAAACTTGAAACACTGTACTGTAAGGACAGCTATTAAATGGGTGTACATATGAGTATACATTTTTTTACTAAATGTATTAGTTCTGGTGGCTGTGGGCAATTAAATGGGTATAATAAATATACTTTATATTTAAAATGATAAAAAAAAACTTTTAAAGGGAAGCTATCATAAAAATGATCTATTGCTTAAATCAAGAGTTTTGAGTTACCTGAATTTAAAAGAAAAAAATGGAATTTTTTTTCCTATCACAACTTAAAAAAAACAGAACATGTGTTGTTTCCTGAAACTACAGGTATTGTTTCCTGATTTTTTTAAATTTACAAGATTTTATTTTTTTATTTTTAATACTGATTGTAGCAGTTGAACTATGTATTACTTTGTAATTTTTTTTTATTGTTTGTACATATCCACACTTAATTGTGAAGTTCTGCTGAATATGATGGTGCTATAAAAACAAAATAATAAAATAAAATAATTATTTTTATTTTAATATGATGAAAAATAAATTGTAATATAGAAAATATTTAGCACAAAAAACAAATTTAGTCAGTAAGTCATTTTCTGAAAATAGCTTCCCTTTAAAATCTAAATGTATTGTATGTTCATAGTATGTTACTTATTTCAACTAGCATAATGTTAATTAAAAAATAGAACATTTTATAAATGACCCATTGGTATCTCTGAGAAAAGAAAAAGTACCTGAATGAGATCCTGAGAGGGAAGATAAGAGAGGCGACTGTTGAGTTGCTCCATCATATACCTCAACTACGTCATGGAGAGACGTCTGGAAAAACACAAACTGGCCAAAAACCACTATAGAGCAATAACCAGTAGCAGAGAAAGAAAAGGGAGAGAAAAGAGAAGAAATCATGCTCCAAGTTCATGATCTTTAAGATGTTTCAAATAATTTGTGACAAAGAATACGAAAAAATATGTAATAATATTACATGATCATATGTAAGGCATATGAAATGCCCAAAATGTAATGTAATGAATCAATATATAACTCTTAAGCAATAGAATATATAGATTGCAATAATAATTTATCAACAGCAAACATAATGCATAAAACAACATGAAAACACGTTTGCTGAATTTGTGAAATTATTTTGTGGAGGAGCAACATTTGGTAATGAAAATGGGCGTTCAGTCAATGAATCGAATATTAAAAGTGGAATATTCATTGTTTCAAAATATCATGTACAGATAAGTGGGGCAAATTGACACTATATATTAAATATCTGCTCCACATTTTGGACAATTTCCCCAGCAATTACATGTGTTTGTTAATCACTACCATTGCTGGTAAAAAAAACTTCTTAAATCAGATGAACCGAGACATATTTTTTCCCAGTTGTGCAAAATGATGAATATTTATGTAAGCAGTCCCAGTTTCTCTTCTCTGTTTATGATTATTGTGATACTTAGCAACCAGTCTTATGTGGATGGAATTATTAAAGACGGTATACAGGTCCTTCTCAAAAAATTAGCATATAGTGCAAAATTTCATTATTTTCCATAATGTAATAATTACAATTAAACTTTCATATATTTTATATTCATTACACACCAACTGAAATTTGTCAGGTCTTTTATTGTTTTAATACTGATGATTTTGGCATACAACTCCTGATAACCCAAAAAACCTGTCTCAAAAAATTAGCATATCAAGAAAAGGTTCTCTAAACGACCTATTACCCTAATCTTCTGAATCAACTAATTAGCTCTAAACACATGCAAAAGATTCCTGAGGCTTTTAAAAACTCCCTGCCTGGTTCATTACTCAAAACCCCCATCATGGGTAAGACTAGCGACCTTACTGATGTCAAGAAGGCCATCATTGACACCCTCAAGCAAGAGGGTAAGACCCAGAAAGAAATTTCTCAACAAATAGGCTGTTCCCAGAGTGCTGTATCAAGGCACCTAATGGGAAGTCTGTTGGAAGGAAACAATGTGGCAGAAAACGCTGTACAACGAGAAGAGGTGACCGGACCCTGAGGAAGATTGTGGAGAAGGACCGATTCCAGACCTTGGGGGACCTGAGGAAGCAGTGGACTGAGTCTGGTGTAGAAACATCCAGAGCCACCGTGCACAGGCGTGTGCAGGAAATGGGCTACAGGTGCCGCATTCCCCAGGTAAAGCCACTTTTGAACCATAAACAGCGGCAGAAGCGCCTGACCTGGGCTACAGTGAAGCAGCACTGGACTGTTGCTAAGTGGTCCCAAGTACTTTTTTCTGATGAAAGCAAATTTTGCATGTCATTCGGAAATCAAGGTGCCAGAGTCTGGAGGAAGACTGGGGAGAAGGAAATGCCAAAATGCCTGAAGTTCAGTGTCAAGTACCCACAGTCAGTGATGGTGTGGGGTGCCATGTCAGCTGCTGGTGTTGGTCCACTGTGTTTCATCAAGGGCAGGGTCAATGCAGCTAGCTATCAGGAGATTTTGGAGCACTTCATGCTTCCATCGGCTGAAATGCTTTATGGAGATGAAGATTTCATTTTTCAGCACGACCTGGCACCTGCTCACAGTGCCAAAACCACTGGTAAATGGTTTACTGACCATGGTATTACTGTGCTCAATTGGCCTGCCAACTCTCCTGACCTGAACCCCATAGAGAATCTGTGGGATATTGTGAAGAGAAAGTTGAGAGACGCAAGACCCAACACTCTGGATGAGCTTAAGGCCGCTATCGAAGTATCCTGGGCCTCCATAACACCTCAGCAGTGTCACAGGCTGATTGCCTCCATGCCACGCCGCATTGAAGCAGTCATTTCTGCAAAAGGATTCCCGACCAAGTATTGAGTGCATAACTGAACTTTATTATTTGATGGTTTTTTTGTTTGTTTTTAAAAAACACTTTTATTTTATTGGACGGTTGAAATATGTTAATTTTTTGAGACAGGTTTTTTGGGTTATCAGGAGTTGTATGCCAAAATCATCAGTATTAAAACAATAAAAGACCTGACAAATTTCAGTTGGTGTGTAATGATTCTAAAATATATGAAAGTTTAATTGTAATCATTACATTATGGAAAATAATGAAATTTTGCACTATATGCTAATTTTTTGAGAAGGACCTGTATATAAAAAAATAATATCTGTTCTCATTTTATTTTTTGTAAAAATATTTACATAAATACTGCAAAGATTCGATGGGTCATTCTTAATGTTCCTAAAACTGTAGTAATAATAATAAAAACATTTTTAAATATACTCTAAAAGTTTGTTGCTGAAAAAAATATTACGAGAAAGAAGTTGCAATGCTGGATTCCCACACGGAGGGATCAATTCATCATTGAATTTGTGCCTTTTTAGTTTTTTTCTTTTCTTGCTGTTTTTTTCCCATTACATTCATTATTGTACAGGGCTCTGTCCTGGGGCCTGTATTGTTCAACATCTTTATCAATGATTATATATTATTTTGCTGTTCTGACTGTTTTGAAGTTGCAATGCTGGATTCCCACATGGAGGGATCAATTCATCATTGAGTTTGTGCCCTTTTTGTTTTTTTCTGTTGTTTTTTTCCCATTACATTCATTTTTGTACAAGGCTCTGTTTTGGGCCCTGTATTGCTCAACATCTTTATCAATGATTTAGATGAAGGAATTGAGGGTAAACTGATTAAATTTGCTGATGACACAAAGCTAGGAGGTATGGCTAATACTAGAGAAGAGAGAGAGAGGATTCAAAAAGGTATAAATAAACTGGAGCAGTGGGCAGCAACTAACAGAATGGTTTTTACCAGGGAAAAATGCAAAGTACTTCATCTGGGCAATAAAAATGAAAAAACATATACAGAATGGGAGGAATAGGGCTAAGCAACAGCACCTGTGAAAAAAGACTTGGGTATACTAATAGATGACAGACTGAACATGAGAAAACAGTGTGATGCAGCAGGAAAAAAGGCAAGTGCAATTCTAGGATGTATCAACAGAAGCATGCAGTCTAGATCACGTGAGGTCATTATTGCCCTCTACTCCTCTTTGGTCAGACCTCATCTGGAATACTGTGTCCAGTTTTGGGCACCACATTTTAAAAAAGACATCAACAAACTGGAGCAAGTTCAGAGAAGAGCGACCAGAATGGTGACTGGTCTGCAAACCATGTCCTATGAGGAACGGTTACAGGATTTGGGAATGTTTAGCTTGCAAAAAAAGAAGACTGAGAGGAGACTTAATAGCTGCATACAAATATCTCAAGGGCTGTCACATTGTAGAAGGATCATCTTTATTCTCATTTACGCAAGGAAAGACTAGAAGAAATGAGATGAAACTGAAAGGGAGAAGATACAGATTAGATATTAGAAAAATCTTTTTGACAGTTGGGGTGATCAATGAGTGGAACAGGCTGCCACGAGAGGTGGTGATTTCTCCTTCAATGGAAGTCTTCATACAGAGGCTGGACAGATACCTGTGTGGGATGTTTGGTGCATCCTACTTTGAGCAGGGGGTTGGAGCAGATGACCCAAGAGGTCCCTTCCAACTCAATCATTATATGATTCTCTTTTTTAAGCTATTTGCCTCTTTTCTTTTTTGCTCATCAAAGAGGATACGGGTAGCCAAATTAAGATGTTTTTACTTATGTCATAATTTGCAAATTTTTAAAAAGTTTAATTTTTTTCAAAAATATGCTCCTCTGCTTCCCTGGAATTTTATTTTGTCCGTACTTAAAGACTGACATACCATATTTAAAGAATTATGGAAATTTTATTCTAATGGGATTGAAAACAGGCAGAAGAGCAAAAAAATAATATAACTGAATTTGTGCAAAATTCATCATTGTGTGCTATTTTGATGAATTTGATCAAGGCTGGCATTTCCAGAATTACATAAGAATAAAAGCTACCCAAATGTATTAAATTTGGCATGTATTCATACAGTATTTGACATGTCCACAAGTCACAATATTAAATCTAACTAGTAGCTGAAATAGATTTTGGATACAATATGGTCTGAGTTGAAGACATACTTTATAGTATACATGTCAAGTTGCATAGTGATTGGTGATGCCTAAGTTTCACTCTTTTTGCAATGACTCACTTTTATTTTTCAGAGAAAGTTTGCAAAATGACTTTTTCATAAAATTTTCCAATTTTTTATAAGCCAGAATAGTTGATGGAGGGATGATAAATTGCAAATTTGTGCTATCTTAGGTGCATTTTTTTCCTTGTTTTTTTCTTATTTGTGGTTTAGGGCATTTTTCATTACAAAAATGAAGTATTCAACGAGTATAGCTTTTTTCTCTTCCAATGAGACTTGAAACAGCATCTTTTACAAATGGCACAAAATAAAAAAAACAAAAATGCTTGTCAATGTGCTTTATAGATGCTAAAAAGATGCTAAAAGAAAGTAGTATATATGAGGGAAGTCTGAACATTTTGAGTATTTACCATTTTCTTATATTTTGTTTTCAAGCAAAATAAAATATCTGCAGAATTTATATGTAAATAAAAATTAAAATAATAAAACTAAAGTGAACCTGTCACCTTAAAAAATGCTACCAATTGGCAGATACTGGATTAATCTGCATCTTAATAGTGTTGTGAACCTGCTCAGCGTCGGCACTTAGACTCACACTGCTGGTAGGATTCTAACTTTATTACCTCCGGCAGTGATCCGGTTTGATTTAAGGAGGTGGCATCTGTGCTGGTTCAGTCACTGCTTTGTGTATAGACAGTGGCCGCTGTAGCCATGTCCCGGGCTGACTAAAGGCAGCTCATCATTAGAGCTGACTGTCAGTCAGAGCTGGGGGCTGTCAGTCAGAGCTGGTGACTGATCCCGTACCGGCGCCACCATCGTTACTGAAACAGGAACACTATTGGAAGGAACGCGCCAGCATTTGTCAAAGTGCCAGCGCCAGTCAGGTTCACATTGCTATTAATCTACAGATTAACTCCATATTTGCAGGTTAACAGCATTTTATCAGGTGACAGGTTCCAATAGTAATATAATAATAATAATAATAATAATGAAATTAAAACTAGTAACTTCCTATTCTTTAATCCTGTTTTTGATTAACAATAGAATTTAAAAAATAACAACAATCAAAACAATAAATACATTTCTGAATCACATGAAGGCAGCTCCTGAAAGTTACTGAGTTCTTCCTGAAAATATCACAAAAATAAATTGTGAGCAAAGTGTTATTTCAAGAACTTGATGGTCTTCTATTTTGCACAAATCAAAGGGCAAATTGATCAGAGTTCAGATCTTTGGTTTTCACCAAAACCTTTTATACATTTTTATAGTAGCCTGAACCAGAAGTGAATATTGATATAAGGAAGAATGGTGTAAGGAGTGGTTCAAATAGAATTACAGAAACATTTTAAAGTACCTGCAAAAAAAAGAACAAATCTGCATATGGGATCATGGTTATCATATGATAAATTTTGTGCATTTGAAAAGGAATGCAAAATAGCTGCCCCCACCTCAGAGCGATTTGCTGATATGAAAATGATCGATTTGTATATTGCTGCATGATATACTATTATTCCATGTCACTAATGCAAAGTATGGTAATTTTATGGTTAATGCTACGGTTCATTGTAATCCCTTTTATGTGAAGTGATAAGAGGATAGGCAGCTGGACAGGAAACAGTTACAGCGGCAAGCCATGTAGTTGGAAGAAGTTTTGGGAGCAAAAAGGGGGATGCTTCCTGATGAGAAAGACTAGTGAAAGAATATTAAGGGTTGTCTAGCAGGGACATGTGGAAAAGGCTGCTTTACCCAATTCTTGCTTTAGTGATGAGCGAACATGCTGTAATAACATCTTATCCGAGCATCATCCGGTGTTATCAGAGTATCTCGGCAGTGCTCGTATATTATGTTCCAGTCCCTGCGGCTGCATGATTCACGGCTGTTAGACAGCTGTTAGACAGCCTCAATACATGTGGGAATTCCCTAACAAATAGGCAATCCCTGCATGTGTTGAGGCTGTCTATCATCCGCGAATCATGCAGCCGCAGGGACTGGAACATACTATAGAGCACTGCCGAGATACTCTGATAACACAGGAGCATGCTCAGGTAAGACGTTATCACAGCACGTTCGCTCATCACTACTTGCTTGTGTATAGACCGATGAAAATGCGTCTTCCAACTGTATCCTTTTGTGTAACTGCAGTGAAGATGTTAAAGCCTTTACCACAACCTGAAACCATTAAGCTTTTGCCTCTTATTGCATTTTCAAATGTCCAGATAATGCTTTCCACTCTGGCAGATTCAATCAATATTCTTCTGGGTTCTCCTTTTCCTTTGAGAGTAACAGCCAGTAAGGGGTACAATATGCCAGAATATCTGGTCACCAAGGGAGCAGGAATATTCACATGTACCCTTATAACTAGTGTTTGGGTGCACAACTACGTGTCTTGAATCCGAGATGTTTTCAGGGGCCTCTTTTCTTAAAAAGATCTGGTTTTCGCTACCTCATCCGAGCTGCATGATGTAGGCAGAGACCCCGAACCCAGTGATGTATCACTTAAATTACTCTGTGCAGCAGTTGTGACACAGAGATCATAGATTTTGCAATGCAGCAGAGCTGATAAATCTAACCCCGCCCACACTCGCCCCCACTCTGTAAGTACATAATCTATAGACAGTGAGCTGCTTATCACACTAGGGGGTAGAGTCTTACTAGCATGCAGATGCTGCTGTAGATGCTGTAGTCCTGCAATGATAATCAAAAGGTGATAAAACCTTCATTGTAAGAAAACAACAGCACACAGTCTGACGTGACGCATCGCTGAAATCTGTGTTTTAACCACTACCTGAGGCTGCATTAGATTACATAGCAAACACCTGCTGACAGATTCCCCTTAAGTGTGACTTTGCATAGATTTTTCTGTTCAGTCGTTTTATTCTGAATTTGAAGTTCTATTAATAAACCAGTGGAGAAAATAATATTGTCCAAATGATACCGAATTATAAAACAGATCTCTAAAACAGCCCTAAAAAATGGATCAAACAGCAGGCCCTTTTATCTGGTGAATCAAAAGGCATTAAAAACTTATGTTATTGAAATATTAAACCATGTTCCCACTGCATTTTTTCCTGTAGGTGTTTGCACCAAAAAACGCAACAGCAATCTGCTATGATTTTTGCATTTTTAAACCTTTTTTGTTGTCTTTTCTCCTGCCTTTTTTCGATCCATTGTTGGTGCAGATTTGACTCAGCATTTTTGATGTACTTTAATGCAGAAAGTCTGAGATGTACATTTAAAAATACAATTTATTATTTTTTATGTACAGGCTTATACTCCAAACAAAGGTATAAAACTTCTCAAGCTCCTCTCAAAAATTGTTGTTTCTTTAGAGTGATTTTCCATAACTTTCATGGAATTCTAGCAGGTGTAATTGGTGCCTCCGATAAGCTGTGCGCTGTGGTTGTGCTTGTTTTCTTCTCGCTTCAGCTTGGTTCAATAAATGTAATTGCTAATTTCCTTAGTCCAAGTGCATTTCGCTAATCTTGAGATAAGTGTAAAGCTCAATATTTTTTTGTAAATTTTTATTATATTACCGGTTTTATATCTGCTTCTCCTTATTCTCCAACAGAGAAAATTAAAATAATTCCAATAATTCTTTGCAAACTTTTAAGCCAATTCATCATTGCTGTTTCTCCAATTTTCTGGAGTGATTTGCGCCTTTTCAGTGGCTTTAGTAATTCCGTCTTATTCTCTATATGTGTGGTGATACTTTTTAAAGGAATCTGCCGTAGGTTTTTGGTATTTCATCTTGAAGCAGCATGGTGTAAATTCAGAGACTCTGATTCAAGTGATATATTACTTAGAGCCCCGTCTCACATAGCGAGATAGCTAGCGAGATCGCTGCTAAACAGTGATTTCAGCAGCGATCTCGCGATGTCTGACACGTACCAGCGATCAGGCCCCTGCTGTGAATCGCTGGTCGTGTCAGAAATGCCTGGACTTTTTTTTGATCGCTGGTCTCCCGCTGGCAGGCACGCATCGCTGCGTGTGGCAGGCAGGAGACCAGCAATCTACTTGTAACCAAGGAACACACCGAGTTTCCAGGCGCGGGGCTGTGCCTGGAAACCCGATGTGTACATTGGATACCAGCGCGCTGCTGCAGGGGAGATGGTAACCAAGGTACACATCGGGGTCCAGGCACCGCGCAGCGCCAAGAAACCCGATGTTTACCTTGGATACCAGCTCCCTGCATCAGCGGGTTGGTATCCAGCGTACATGCGGGTAACTAGGCGATGTTACCCGCAGTGTCACTGTCCTGATCGCTGCCTGTTTGGCAGCTCAGCAGCGATCATGTAGCGACACACCAGCGATCCTGATCGTTGTCAGGATCGCTGGTGTGTCGCTATGTGAGACGGGGCCCTAACTGGGCTGCTCACTGTACTTTCAAGAAAATCAATATTTTTTCAACATGAGATTATCACTATAGGGATTGTCTAATGCATTTATAGCAAACTACATCAAGCAACCCAATGAGTGAGACATCATTGGATTCTGGGTCTGTGCCCCTATATTATGCTACTTTAATATTACATAGCAAAAACCTGATGACCGGTTCTCTTTAAGTTGTTTTTCTTTTTTCTTTTTCTTCTTTTTCCTTGATAACTTATCTTTTCCCGATATTTTAGACAGATTTAAGACATGACTTAAATCAAATGTTGCACATTTGTTGTGACTTTTTCAAGGATCTTTGTCTTTTAGTGCTAAAAAGTCACAAACACTAGTTCAAAAAAAATCCCTCTAAGGAGTTGCCACTTTGAGTCTTTTCCCCAATTCTAGCTCACTTGTAAACTATGTTTTCTCTAAAATGCTTTCAGAATTAAAACCTAGAAAGTTTAACCAAGGGAGCATATCCCTGTTTTCTACTGTCATGTTTCATGCTGTTTTATGACAGATTCTCTTTTTTTATTTTCCTGAAAACAAAATCACACTTTGTAAAAATAAAATGATCATTTATTTTACATATGAGCATAAAAAGTCCTTCAACACAAAACTGTGTCTTTTGGGCCAATTTGGTATGGTAATTTGGGTTAAATTTTTCTCTACAAAAGTTAAATATTATATACTTAGTGAAAAAATTCCCATATGATTCACAAGCTGCTATAAGGTAATACACATGGCCCCAAGGATATGCATAACTACTTTATGATCTGTATGATATGCATCCCATAGGACCACTAAACTGTCCAATATATTGGAAATACTGCAATCTGCATAGTGTTGTAAAGTTATGGGTTAAACAGGCATACAAGCAACAGAAATGCAGAAGAGAGAGGACCACTTGGCCAAAAGTTAAAACTGGCCCCTACTGCATGGTCTTTTTACTCTTTGTTACCTGGGAAAAAGTCAACATCATTTATATATTGTCTACAGTATATGTTTATATTACTGGAAAATAAAGAATTTTACTTCAGATAAGTAACAGAAAAATGCACAAAACATAACAAAAAGGTACGGGCTTGTGCCGACGATCATACTCTCAATCCGACAAAACATTGGATTGCACAAGGACCAATGCAATTTTATGGGGCCGTGCACATTTCCAATTTTTTCCTTTGACAGAGTTTGTCCACAGAATAAATTGCAACATATGCGAAATTTGGATCGCACTAGGCCATGCATGCAAGTCAATGAGTCTGGGGGAAAAAAAATCGGACCTCACTCGGTTGACATCTGATTGCGGTCCCACCTTCATGGACTGACAGAATGGAGAAGATGGAGAAAGTTTTTTCCACCTTCTCCACATTGGAAAAAATCAGATCACACTATGATTAAGCTCTTGTCAGAGTGTGATCACAATGTGATTAGCATAATCGGGCAGATTTTCTCAGATGAGAGAAAATATGGTCGTGTCACCCTAGCGTAAAGGGAATCTGTCATCAGAAAACGAACTATTGTTTAACCCCTTAACCCCTGGGCCATTTTCCATTTTCATTTTTTGCTCCTCTTCTTCCCAAAGCCATAAGGCTAGGTTCACATCGCGCTAGTGGCATCAGTTTAACGCATCCGTTACTAAGCGGCACTAACGCTATGTGACGGATGCCTTAACGCACCTATTGGCATCTATTATGGTAACGCATCCTAACACATTTCCAAATCGGCATGCATTAGCGATGATGCGTTACTTTGTGATGCACCCTCGAACCATGTTTTCGGCTGTGTTAGGTCTAACGCACAGCGAACGAACGCGTTCGCTGTGCATAGACCTGTTTTGCTAATGGCATGGCAGGTTAGCTCTATCGCTAAAAACATGCCAAAAAGGACACCAGCGTTAGACTCCGTTTAGCATCCGTTAAATGGATATCACTAATGTGATGTGAACCTAGCCTAACTTTTTTATTTTTTGGTCAATATGGCCATGTGAGAGCTTGTTTTTTGCAGGACAAGTTGTACTTTTGAATGATGCCATTTCATTTTAACATACATATCATATACTGGAAAATGGGAAAAAAAATTCCAAGTGCGGTTAAATTGCAAAAAAGTACAACTTCACAGTTGTTTTTTGTTTTTGATTTTTTACCATGTTCACTAAATGATAAAAGTAACCAGCTGCTATGATTCTCCAGGTCATTTTGAGTTTACAGACACCAAACATGTATAGGTTCTTTTTTAGTTAAGTGGTGAAACAAAAATCTAAAATGTGTTAAAAAAAAAAGACAGCATCATTTTCCAAGACAGGTAGCGTCTCCATTATTCATGATCTGGGGCTGGGTGAAGGCTTATTTTTTGCACGCGGAGCTTATGTTTTTATTGATACAATTTTGGAGCAGAAACAATGTTTTGATCTCGGTGACCAAAAAAAGTAATAATGGTGTTTCAATTTTTTTTTACGCCGTTTAGCTGTTGGGTTAATTCTTTTTTTATATTAAAGTTCGGGCAATTCTCAATGTGGTAATACCAAATATGTGTATATTTTATTTTTTATTGCTTTATTTTGAATGAGGCGAAAGGGGGGTGATTTGAACTTTTTATATTCCCCGCATCAAACAGGGGGAATCCAACATGTGTGTATTATTACGTCACATGTCGGAAAGGGGTTAAAACAGGCTTTTGTTTTTCATTTTTTTTAAATATTGCAGCTTTTTTATATCATTATTAAATTAATCAATTTATTTTAAAAAAAGATCCCTCCATTAAAAAAATGTAATCTTGCAATGTTCAGACTGGCCTCTGGAGCTTTTTTAGACTCATATTTCCTGTGATTTCATTAAGAATTTTAACCATGGTTACTTATCATCAGATGCATGATTACGATCACAGGTAACACCTCTATAGTCAGCTGATATCGCAAGATCCACTATTTGCAATAGTGGATGCCACGGCTGACCCTGGGCTCCCTTCCTTCACAAAGACGTTTGAATATGCTCACTAGACGCTTCAATACAAAATATAGGGTCGAGGGCTGAACATTGTGGCTATGTACATGTGTTGTTTCCTGAAACAATAGGAAGTTACATTCTAAAATAGTTCTTTTGGCCTATGTATAATGAAAAAAAATATTTATTTTCAAAAAGAAAAATAATACATTTATTACAAGTAAACGTATTTAAACAAGAGGTCATTTTAAATTATAGCTTCACTTAAAGAGAGTTATGGTAACAAATTTAAATTTTAAGAGACCTTGGGTCTATTGCCAAAAATCTGACTGTCTCAATTTTTTGCTGTAACGACAAAATAATTTGCAACATGTTCAAATAGAAAAACGCTGAAGGAAAATACATACAGAAAACAATATGCATGATACATAAGTAAATATAATACATTCATGGAGGTTCAATACTTATATAGTTAACATTTCCCTTTTTGTATTTTCTACAAGCTTGGAAATATAACTAATTTCAAGCTGAATAACTTAGTGGGGAAGCTCAAATTCATATTTGAAATATTTGCCATGTACCTAAGGGCTCACTTACTGCCAGTGAGCCTATAAAATATGAAGATTTATTCGGACCAATCAGTAGATGACCTTGTCACTGAAGATTTGATCAAGATATGCATATAAACTTTATCCAAGAAGGAGTACATTAGGAATATGAAACATTTATGCATTAGTGGCTGATGCACTTTAGTCTCACGGTCATACGCATAAACTGATATATTCATTTAGATGTATGTCAACTGTATACCATAAAGATTGTTTGTTAGTCCCATTTCAAACATGATATATGACTATACATCTATGCAGAGTAAAGCTGCATACATAATGAAAGGTTATTGTGAGTGTTCTTGCTTGATGACAATCTTTCAGTGGAAACATGCTGCCTATAACCTGATAAATAAGCAAAACACTCAAATCACATTTCTGCTGCCAAAAGGATCATTTCTCTTGGCATAAATTTTCCTGTGTAAATAGAACTTGCACAGTAAAGAACCAGATAATTAAATGACCACAGATTGATAAATATTTACAGATGAGAGGTCAAATAGTGGCACTGGTCAGTCCATGCAAATGGACCTTAAAGTGAACCTGTCATCAGGATTTTGCTAAGTAACCCACATACACTGTCAAACTGGCAGTGTTAAACTGATTAAAATGATACCTGGGGTGAAGAAATCCGTCTTGTGGTTCTTGTGTAATCAGTTTTAGAAGTTTGCAGCTAATGATATGCTCATGGGCGGGACTGTAGACAGAGTCTTATTTTCTTGATTTATCCTGGTCTAAGACAGAGAAACCAAGGAAAGACCTGCCCACAGGCCCACCCCTAAGCACAGACATATTACACATCATAGAGACAGACTGTTTGAGCTTTGGGGAGAGCCTGTGGGCAGGTCTTTCCTTGGTTTCTCTGGCTTAGAACAGGATAGATCAGGAAAATAAGACTGCCTACAGTCCCCCCCATGAACATATCATTAGCTGCAAACTTCTAACACTGATTACACAAGAACCACAAGAAGGATTAATTCACCCCAGGTATCATTTTAATCAGTTTAACAGCAGCAACCTGACAGTATCTGTGGGTTACTTGGCAAAATCCTGCTGACAGGTTCGCTTTAAGTAATTAAAGCAGAGCTACACTTGCCCCTTATTTGACTTTTTCTGGTTTATATATGAAAAAAGGTGTAAACCTACAGAACAAGCTCCCATTATATATTAGATTAAAGTCAGCTGAACTCATGGGCAGGACCATAAGTCCTTCTGATGTTTATGGGGCCTTTTGCCTCTCCCAAAATATTTGATCTCAGTGGAGAGGAAAGTGCAATTTAAAAGTTTTAATCTTCTTAATATATTGCAATTATTATACTATCTGGCACTATATATTTCTCATTTTGCCCTTCTACTCAGATAATTATTTTTTATTCTCTTTTCTTTACTCTATGTATAAACAGGAAGTCTTTTTCCCTGCATTTATCAATTCCTCTCTTTAACTCTTGGCACAGCTGCTCCGCTCCTCCCCCGCAGGGACTTTTGTGGTGATGATGACTCATGTAAGGAAAATAGACTGTCTCATCATGGAGCTTACAATTCAGTTAGTCTGTTTTAAATCATGTGATGTCATGAACTAATGGAAAAGAAAAGAATTAACTGGCTAGAAGGGAAAATGAGCAATTGTACGTACACAGTGCTATATAATAAGATGACGACAATTACAAAAGTACACACAGGAGGCACAGCTTTCTATTCTATCTTTAAATAGAACACATGAACTGATGTCTGATATGAGCATTCATGTTTGGACAGAAGTATTGAGACACACTTCTTAATAACTGAATTTATGTTCTTCATTCAGTCCCATTGCCACAGATGTATAACATCCAGCTTCACTCCATGTCGTCTGCCTTTCCTAACATTTGCAAAAGAATTTGAGTAAAGTTCTGCAATAGGTTGCCACTATGCAGAAAGTCAGTTCATGAAATTTCTTTTCTCCGGAAGTATTTAGGGACCTCTGCAACTTAGGAGCAAACAATGTAAAGTTAGAGAAAGGGGTCACCAGGTGCTGAGGAGCATAAAGTCACCAGGGCTCTGCTAACTCCATAACAGCAGGGTCCAGACCTCTTCTTTGAATATCAGCCCAAAACCTTTGAACCTGGAGCTTAAAAGTATAGGTTTCCATGGCCAACCAGCTGAATACAAGACTTATATCACAAAGCACAATGTAGAGTAGTGTAAATCACTGTTCTGGAGTGCTGTGAAATGACGAATCACGTTTCTCTATCTGGTAGTTTAATGGGTGAGTCTATTTTTGGGGACTACCAGGAAAATATTATTTGCCTGCATTTCCTTGCGCCAATAGTAAAGTTTGGTGAATAAGTTTAATGCTATGGGGTTGATTTTAGAGGTTGGGCTAGGTCCCTAAGTTCCAGTGAAGGGAAATCTTATTGCCTCACTATACCAAGATATTGTATATTACACAACTTTATGGGAAAAGTTTAATGAAGGCTTTGTCTGTTCCAGTATAATGTGCCAAATGTGAAAAGAAAGATCCATAAAGGCATGGTTGGGTGAGTTTGGTGTGGAAGGGGATGACTGATTGCACACAGACCTGGCCTCAGTCCCTTCAAGCAACTTTGAAATGACTTGAAACAGATATTGTGAGTGAGGCTTGCTTGTCCTACACCAATGTCTGACCCGACATATGTTCTTCTAGATAAATGGGCACAAATTCCCACAATCATTCTCCAAAATGTTGTAGAAACCTTTTCAAGAAGAGTGGCAGCTAGGTATTGATTTTAACTGCTTATGGGGATTAATATCATAAAGATTTAAAATGTGAAATCATAAAAACTTCAATAGGTATAATGTGTAAGTGAGACAATATTTTCTCCATGTAGTATACAGTACAGACCAAAAGTTTGGACACACCTTCTCATTCAATGATTTTTCTGTATTTTCATGACTATGAAAATTGTAGAATCACACTGAAGGCATCAAAACTATGAACTAACACATGTGGAATTATACATTACACTTTACAAAAAAGTGTGAAACAACTGAAAATATGTCTTATATTCTAGGTTCTTCAAAGTAGCCACCTTTTGCTTTGATTATTGCTTTGCACGCAGAAAAGGTGAACGGATGGACTCTACATGCCTGGTTCCCACAGTGAAGCATGGAGGAGATGGTGTGATGGTGTGGGGGTGCTTTGCTGGTGACACTGTTGGGGATTTATTCAAAATTGAAGAGGTGAGCTGTCCAGCTCACCCCAAACCATCTCGATTGGGTTCAGGTCAGGTGACTGTGGAGGCCAGGTCATCTGTCGTAGCACCCCATCACTCTCCTTCTTGGTCAAATAGCACTTACACAGCCTGGAGGTGTGTTTGGGGTCATTGCCCTGTTGAAAAATAAATGATGGTCCAACTAAATGCAAACCGGATGGAATAGCATGCTGCTGCAAGATTCTGTGGTAGCCATGCTGGCTCAGTATGCCTTCAATTTTGAATAAATCCCCAACAGTGTCACCAGCAAAGCACCCCCACACCATCACACCTCCTCCTCCATGCTTCACGATGGGAACCAGGCATGTAGAGTCCATCCGTTCACCTTTTCTGCGTGCAAAGCAGTAATCAAAGAAAAAGGTGGCTACTTTGAAGAATCTAGAATATAAGACATATTTTCAGTTGTTTCACACTTTTTTGTAAAGTGTAATGTATAATTCCACATGTGTTAATTCATAGTTTTGATGCCTTCAGTGTGATTCTACAATTTTCATAGTCATGAAAATACAGAAAAATCATTGAATGAGAAGGTGTGTCCAAACTTTTGGTCTGTTCTGTATGTCTTTCCAGTCTGGAAAAAATGTCATTACAGGAAAATAAATCTACTTGCCACATCTTTCAAATTCATAGTGACCATCCATAAAAAAACATATTAATAGAAATCTATTTAAATTTTCACATTTTCTGGCATCTATAAAATGTGAGATTACATAACATATGAAAATATTATAATACTTTTTGAAATATGAACCATAATATAATTTTCAGTGGAAATTTATATGAACAATTTGTGCTTATATACTTTCCCTACACAATAACTTTTTATATGCACATTACACTCCAGGTTTATGAATTATTATGGGACAGAAAACTATTTTATTATCTCCATTATTACTAAAATCTAGTAAAGATTTTTTAAAACATTTATTTTTAAAGTCCCATCATTGGATAATAGATAGATGACCATGTGTTCATTCGTAAATTATTTATCTGTTTACCAAGAGTGTGCATTTTTTAATGACTCAGTTGACCTTACACATTCGCAGGCAATATTTTTCTCATTGTCCAACTCCTTCTCATTAGTGCTATTGGATGGAGAATTTCTGTGCACTTCTCTATTTCTGCTTTTTTAATGCTCACTCACATAGACAGTAACTGAACTTTCTGCTGTGAATATCTGCTGATAGATTTTCACACACATTAGATCAGTGGCCCCATCTAGAGATGAGTGAGTATACTTGTTGCTCAGGTTTTCCCGAGCATGCTTGGGTGTTCTCCGAGTATTTGACATGCTCGGAGATTTAGTATGTGTCACCGCAGCTGCATGATGTGCAGCTGCTAGACAGCTTGAACACATGTGGGGATTGCCTGTTTGTTAGGGAATCCCCAAATGTATTCAGGCTGTCTAGCAGCCACAAATCATGCAGCTGCGGCGACACATACTAAATCTCTGAGCACGCCCAAATACTCGGAGATCACCTGAGCATCCTCGGGTGAACCCAAGCAACAAGCATACTCGCTCTTCACTAGTCCCAACCTTTCTGAGCTTGACAGCCACATTCAGCTTCGAGAGACGGTGGCAAGCCACATTTAGGTCTAAAAGAAAGTCGCGAGCCATATCCAGCTCCCGCCTCCCTCACAATAGTGACACACATAGCCATCATTACTGGTATAATGACAGCCAATGCCTTTCCACAAAAATCACACTTAGGCTGTATGCCAAGTTCCAAAGGTTCCCACAATACCTTCATTCAGTAATCTTGCATCAAATCACTCCCACCACACAGTTGCATCCAGCTTCAAGCACCTCCTCCGACAGCTAAGATCATCCGGTCTCCAGCCTACCATACTTAAACTTTCTCCAAACCCCAAGGCTAAAATATGCACATTTAGATTTGCTCTTTTGTGCTGGACTACTCACAAAATTCACTATGTGAAGGCCTGCTCTTCATAGCTGTTTCCTAGACCTGTTGCTAATGCACGAAGCTGGCAGGCAGCCGAGACTAAACACATCATGGACCCTCGAGCCACATGTGGCTCCCAAGCCACAGTTTGGGGAAAATGCATTAGATGAATGCTTGTCAAAACCAACCAATTTCAGTGGCACAAGCAAATAATATAAATATTATGGTGATGTCCTGATTCTTCCAGTGGTGGTTAAAATCAAGTCAATTACATTTACAATATTACAATGTTGTATGTGACCTTTTCTCCCATAGAGCACCATTAAAATTGTGGTGCAATCACTATTTTCCCTTTATTTTTACATTGTATCATGGTAGAATTCCAGCTTAAAGCCAGTCATGCTCAAGAGTTTGTAAATGCTCATTCAGATATTAGGTTTGATGAAAAATATAGTCTAGAAAAAAAATATCAAATAACCTATGGCAAGTAAATAAGTAAATAGTAAGAGTACACTTAAATAACATTGGGCACTTAGATAACACTATAATTATCTAAAAAGCATAAAAGCCAATCCACTTCGACAATGTGCACTCAATATGGACAGTCCTATACTGTCTCTAGGACAGTCAGCTCCTGTCCTACTTTGCCCTTATTTATATCATGATCCCTGTTGCAGAATTACAGCAATAGTCTGCGCACAGATACTAAGAGGCCAAGGAGAGTGAGAGGAGAGCTGCGGTGACCAGCAGGGGAGTGACTGAAGGCGGTGTCAGGCACCGAGTAGCAGTGGTGACCGTCAATATCGGATAGTAGTCAGAACGTGCGAAGTCAAGCAAGGAGGTCAATGAGGTGCAGAAGGATGAGACTTAAAGAGTGGTACGGACGTAGCCAAAGGTTAGGAAGCCGAAGATAGCAGTAAAGTACAAACGGGGCAGACAGGTGCGGAGTAAGAGTAAACAAGCCTAAAGGTCAGAATTGGAAGAGACAGTAATATCAGAATCACAAGGCAATGCACAGAACGAGAAAACGGACCTGGTCATACCCAAGAGGCAATCGGACAAAACAGTATGCAAGCACACCAGGGGGTCAGACACACAGGCAAGAACGAATGTATAACTGACAAGGAACCCCAGATGGCGGCGGGTATATATATCCCTCCCCAAACCAAAAGGAGGTCATACAAAATTAACCCTGTGAGGACAGGGAAGGGAAACCTGTCCACAACCATGTCAATTTATTGCAGTTAACTCCTGTCAGACAACTGCAATAAATAAGGGCAGAGTAGAACCTTATTTATTGCAGATGTCTGACAGGAGTTATGGTTTTAATACTTAATACAAGATAGGACAGTCCTGAGGCCACCACCTTCTAGTGGTGGGATGGTTTTTACATTTTTTTAATCAAAATCGGTTTACTAAGTTCTATATGTTATTTACATGTACAGTCATGGACAAAAGTTTTGAGAATGACACAAATATTAATTTTTACAAAGTCTACTGCTTCACTTTTTCTAATGGCAATTTGCATATACTCCAGAATGTTATAAAGAGTGATCAGCTTAACAGCAATTACTTGCAAAGTCAATATTTGGCTAGAAAATGAACTTTATCCCTCAAACCACATTTCAACATCATTGCAGCCCTGCCTTAAAAGGACCAGCTAACCTCTTTTCAGTGATTGCTCCATAAACACAGGTGTAGGTGTTGATGAGGACATGGCTGGAGATCAATCTGTCATGATTAAGTAAGAATGACACCACTGGACACTTTAAAAGGAGGCTGGTGCTTGGCATCATTGTTTCTCTTCTGTTAACCATGGTTATCTCTAAAGAAACACGTGCAGTCATCATTGCAATGCACAAAAATGGCCTAACGGAAGAGTATCACAGCTAGAAAGATTGCACCTCAGTCAACAATCTATTGCATCATCAAGAACTTCAAAGAGAGAGGTTCTATTGTTGCCAAAAAGGCTCCAGGGCACTCAAGAAAGACCAGCAAGCGCCAGGACCGTCTCTGAAAAGTGTTTCAGCTGCGGGATCGGGCTACCAGCAGTGCAGAGCTTGCTCAGGAATGGCAGCAGGCAGGTGTGAGTGCATCTGCACGCACTGTGAGGCGGAGACTCTTGGAGCAAGGCCTGGTCTCAAGGAGGGCAGCAAAGAAGCCACTTCTCTCCAGAAAAAATATCATGGACAGACTGATATTCTGCAAAAGGTACAGGCAGTGGACTGCTGAGGACTGGGGTAAAGTTATTTTCTCTGATGAATCCCCTTTTTGATTGTTTGGGACATCAGGAAAACGCCTCATTCGGAGAAGACAAGGTGAGCGCTACCACCAGTCTTGTCTCATGCCAACAATGTTAGACATCCTGAAACCATTCATGTGTGGGGTTGCTTCTCAGCCAAGGGAATCGGCTCTCTCACAGTCTTGCCTAAAAACACAGCCATGAATAAAGAATGGTACCAGAATGTCCTCCAAGAGCAACTTCTCCCAACCCTCCAAGAGCAGTTTGGCGATCAACAATGCCTTTTCCAGCATGATGGAGCACCTTGCCATAAAGCAAAGGTGATAACTAAATGGCTCAGGGAACAAAACAGAGAGATTTTGGGTCCATGGCCTGGAAACTCCCCAGATCTTAATCCCATTGAGAACTTGTGGTCAATCATCAAGAGATGGGTGGACAAACAAAAACCTAAAAATTCTGACAAAATGAAAGCATTGATTGTGCAAGAATGGACTGCTATCAGTCAGGATTTGGTCCAGAAGTTGATTGAGAGCATGCCAGGGAGGATTGCAGAGGTCCTGAAGAAGAAGGGTCAACACTGCAAATATTGACTTGCTGCATTAACTCATTCTAACTGTCAATATAAGCTTTTGTTACTCATATGTTTGCAATTATATTTCTGTCTGTGATAAAAACATCTGTCAAACACACATAAAAACCAGAAGGCAGCAGATCATGTGAAAATATAATATTTGTGTCATTCTCAAAACTTTTGGCCAGGACTGTACTATATCTAGTTACACATTTACTTGCAATAGGTTATATACTTTTTTTTTTCTTGAGGTTTGTCTGTGAAATGGCCAAAGTATGAACATGTTCTTATCCATTGCATGCATACCAACTTATGCTCCTTCTCAATTCTTTGGTTTTGGAAAAATAAAGTCTAAAGTTGCTACAAAATCAGTTCCTAATCCACAGAGGTCCATCCCTGTCTCAGAGCCTGGGCCAGTAAAAGTATCCACTGGTATTCTTGTGGTGCAGTCTAATGCTTTGTGAGATTCTCATCTCCCCTAACATCTGTTGTTTGGAACTGGCAGGTTCTAACACTTATCAAATGTGTATGGGCAGTCTAGGAGTAAATTTATAAAGACATGTTTCATATATAACTAAGGTATCAAGTTGACTCTTTGGATATAATGGACAGGAACAGGAGCAAGCAATGCGTTTCCAACACGGTTGTTCTATATCTAGCTCGATAAAGGACTACCATGTTTGAAATGCATCGCTTGCTCCTGTTCCTGTCCATTATATATTTAATTGTTTTTGATGGAATAAAGATTACTCTGAAAATTTTACCAGAAGCGAGAACATTTCCTCTTTTTCATGCAATTACTATACATGAGTGGTGGAGTGGTTCCGTGCACGCTGGACGCCTATAAACTTCAATGGTGAGATGGCACTGTTCTTTTCTGTTTTCTGAGTCTTTGGATGCCAAAATTTACACCATGTTAAAATACCAAACCAACAGTGAAGTTTGGAGGTCGGACTATTTTTCGCATACGGCACTGGTAAACGTCCTGTAATTGAAGGAAGGATGAATGCAGAAATGTTTCAACACATTCTTGATAAAAAATCTGCTACCGTCTACAAGGATAATGAAGATGGAAAAAGGGTGGACATTTCAGCAAGACAATGGTCCCAAACACACAGCCAAGGAAACTCTCAATTACTTTCAGAAAAAGAAAATGAAGCTGCTAGAATGGTCCAGCCAATCACTGGGACCTGAATCTAATAGAAAATTTATGGAATGAACTAAAGCTTGGAGTTGATAGAAGCCCACAGAACCTTCAGGATTTGAAGAGTATTTGCGTGAAAAAATGGGACATAATAACAAGTCAGCAATACATGCGAATAGTTTCTCCACACAGGAGACATCGTCAAGCTGTTATCACCAACAAAGGCTTTTGTATGAAGTGTTAAAATTTCAGTAAGCGTGTTCAATACTTTTTTCCTGTATCATTTCTCAATATTGCACATAACTGAATTCATGGACATTCAAGGTTTGTTTTATTTACCTGTGTGGATTGGATGGGTTGTCACTAGGGTTGAGCATTCCAATACCGAAACCCGGTTCCGATACCTGAAAGCCAATGTAAGTCTATGGGAACAAAATATCGGAATTAAAAATATTCCGATATTTTGTTCCTATAGACTTACATTGGATTTCAGGTATCGGAACCGGGTTTCGGTATCGGAATGCTCAACCCTAGTTGTCACCGATATCTGGTAAGAATTTAATGTAAAGAGCACCTTTAGAAATATATTGACTTGGAAAATTGGTGACTTGTTCAATACTTATTTCACCCACTGTATATACAGTGTGAGTTTAATTACATATCTGGAAATAGCCTACAACATTTCAAGGGATATTTGCAAAACGTTTTATTATAAAGTTTTGCTCCATGCACATTGGTTGATTTTATTTTGTTTCCACAAATCTGTACTTGCGTCTGTACCACTAATGTACAATGTTGCCTTCTAACAAACAGAATTGTTTTAATTTTTTTTTGTTTAATATCGGGCAAGATGTTTGCATCATAAATTACAGCATTTCCAATGTTCTGAGAATTAATAGATGGCCAGACCATTATTGTCATAAACAATGTACAGAAGTCAGGGCATTGCTCTTCTGTGTTCTGAGCATTGAATACAAGCGTTCACGGAGAGCAACTTTGTAGTTTATCCATTATACTGTATTCCTCTAGTGTCATTTATCACTGAACATTTCTATGGATCATTTCAGTATGATTTGTAGGTGATTATAAATGTCTCGAGGTCTCTCCAGATAATAAATTTTGCTGGGAGAGAAAATGTAAAAAGCAAAATCATTTTTCCATTCCTTTAAAAAAAAAAAAGGTTTGCATTATATATTTTCTGCAAGTCGTGAGGGTTGGATCCCCAATGACCACACAATGGCCTACTGGATAGAAAGCCTTAGAATTTTACAGTAATTCTGTAAATATTGCACAGGTTTTACAGGAGTTGCAATTAATGAAAGATTTTCAATTTCCGGTCATTTTTATTTAGTTTCATTGTATTTATTTATTTTGCTTAAAAGTGGTAGTGTTAATATTTTAGCAAAAAAAGGGAACCACACATATAGGCCCCAATTCAGTAGAACTGGTGTTTCATTTTCCAGTCTTAATGAGGGGAGTGCAGGAATAAGATGAGCATCTGCCTTAATGAATTTGGCGTATTATATCAGTGACATGCGTCTTCAGGCGCCTCACCAGTAATGTTACTCTAGTCAAGGACTGCAACTTTTGATGAATTTGAAGGTCTGACGCGCCATGCCCATTCCAACTCCGTCTCCTTCCCAGGTCTGCCTATTTTGATGGAGCTGCCTAAACTAGTCTGAAAACTCCAAAAGTCATGGTTTCCAAGGCTGATTTCACATGTCAGGTTTTTTTTTCATACATAAAAATTGATCTTTGCAGGGGTGTAAACAATTGCGGTTGCACCCCTGGACCTGTACATTAGATGGGCCCACCAACGCTAGCTTCAACTGAATGTGCTTCCGAGGACACACTTGCAGCTGAGGTGTATTGCAGCGCACGGACCCTCCAGCTCCCTGCATTGCAATACATGCAACCGGCCAATCAAAATTTACCAAACTCAGAAAATGGTGACACAAACAATTTTTTTTTACAAAGTTCAGAATTTCTTTCACTAATAAAACACATAGACAAACCTATACAAGAAACATCATGTTGTTAGTAGAGTTGAGCGATACTTTCCGATATGCTAAAGTATCGGAATCGGAATGGTATCGCCGATATAACTAAAATATCGGCGATACCCGATACCGATACCGGAAGTCCCATGTAAGTCTATGGGAACAAAATATCGCAACTAAAAAAACCCCATTCTTTCCTTGTAAACACTAAATATACACACATAGAATACATATATATATATACATGTCATTGTGACATATATATATACATATATGTATAGTTTATACACTTCTACATAGTAAAATATCCTTTGATTCAATTGCCGGGTAAAGCCGGCTTCAGTGAAAAGACAGAAGCACCCGACATGAAATGACACTTGGTGTACATAGGGTTAAACATTTCTTTTCATGTCCTTTGCTATCTAATTTGCACAAACAATTAAATCAGACTATGTGTGCAAAATTTCACACCTGTAGGGGTTAATTAAAGGTGTAAATTCGTTGTAAAAAAAATGGACTTTTTTGCTACGAATTTACACCTTTAATTAACCCCTAGAGGTGTGAAATTTTGCACACATAGTCTGATTTAATTGTTTGTGCAAATTAGATAGCAAAGGACATGAAAAGACATGGTTAACCCTATGTACACCAAGTGTCATTTCATGTCGGGTTCTGCATTTTCACAAAAGCCGGCAATTGAATTAGCGGCTATTATACTATGTAGAAGTGTATGAACTACAAATATAAATATATATATATATATATATGTGTCACAAATTCAATGACATGTATATATATATATGAGGTGTAAAATTGCTGAAAAAAAATGCGTGGGCTCCCGCCCTATTTTCGCAACCAGACAGACAAAGCCAGTGAGTGGGGGCAGATAATAATAGCCCAGAGAGGGACCATTATTTTTGCCCCCCCGGCTACTAACATCTGCCCCCAGACACCCCAGGAAAGACAAATCTATAATTAGATTCGCCCTTTCTGGCACTTTGCCCGTCTATTCCCATTGCCCTGTAGCGGTGGCGAATGGGTTAATATGGGGTTAAAGCCACCTTGCTATTGAAAGGTGACCTTAAGCCAGGTTAATAATTGAGAGCTGTCAATTAGACAACTATCAATTATTAATCCTATTGCATGAAATAAAAATAAAACACACACACTTTAATTAAAAATCATTTTAATGAAATAAAGACACATGTTTTTGACCATCTTTTATTTTACTGCAAAAACCATTTCCTGTAATAAAAATAAAATAAAAAAGCAAAATTATTCTTACCTATCCCATGCACAGTCAGGTCCCACGGTGTATTCCTTCAGAAAGGGTTAATGTTTACTGCAGGGACCGCAGCTAATGCTGCAGCCTCACAGTAAACCCCAAATGAATGAGTTCCTCTCCTGCCTGACAGGAGAGTAAAGGCTGGGTGTCACATAACGATACACCAGCGATCCCGACAACGATATGCACTTGTCAGGATCGCTGGTGTATCGCTACATGATCGCTGCTGAGCTGCCAAACAGGCAGCTCAGGCAGCGATCTGGGACAGCGACACTGCGGGTAACATCGCTTAAGGGCCCGTCTCACATAGCGATATCGCTACCGAGATCGCTGCTGAGTCACTAGTTTTGTGACGCAGCAGCGAGCTCACCAGCGATATCGCTGTGTGTGACATTCAGCGACGATCAGCCCCCCTGCCGGGTATCGCTGATCGTCGCAGAAATGTCAGGACCTTTTTTTGATCGCTGGTTTCCCTCTGACAGGCACGCATCGCTGCGTGTGACAGGCGGGAAACCAGCGATCAAAGGTCCTGACATTTCAGCGACGATCAGCGATACCCGGCAGGGGGGCTGATCGTCGCTGAATGTCACACACAGCGATATCGCTGGTGAGCTCGCTGCTGCGTCACAAAACTAGTGACTCAGCAGCGATCTCGGTAGCGATATCGCTATGTGAGACGGGCCCTTAAGTGGAAAGCTTAATTGATTGCTTTCCACTTTCACTTCAGGTCAGCCAGGGACACAATCAGTGACGTCAGAGGGAACTGATTAACAAAAATAGGGGTTCCCTTCGAAAAAAAAATGGCGTGGGGTCCCCCCTATTTTTGTTAACCAGCCAGATGAAGCAGACCGCTGAGGCCTGGATTTTCAGGCTGTTAAGGAGCCAAGATCCATGGACCTTGCCAGCCTGATAATACCAGGCCACAGCAGTCTGCATATCTTGGCTGATTAACAAAAATAGGGGATCCCCTCGAAAAAAATTGGCGTGGGGTCCCCCCTATTTTTGTTAACCAGCCAGATGAAGCAGACCGCTGAGGCCTGGATTTTCAGGCTGTTAAGGAGCCAAGATCCATGGACCTTGCCAGCCTGATAATACCAGGCCACAGCAGTCTGCATATCTTGGCTGATTAACAAAAATAGGGGATCCCCTCGAAAAAAATTAGCGTGGGGTCCCCCCTATTTTTGTTAACCAGCCAGATGAAGCAGACCGCTGAGGCCTGGTTTTTCAGGCTGGTAAGGATCCAATATCCATGGACCTTGCAAGCCTGATAATACCAGGCCACAGCAGTCTGCTTAGCTTGGCTGGTTAACAAAAATAGGGGATGCCCTCGAAAAAAAAAACGGCGTGGGGATCCCCCCTATTTTTGTTAACCAGCCAAGTAAAATGCAGACTGCTGCGGCCTGGTATTAAAAGACTGTCAAGGCCCATGGATTTTGGCCCTCAACAGCCTGATAATACCAGGCTACAGCAGCCCCACATTTGGCGCATCAAAAGATGTGCCAATTGTGGCACTTTACCCGGCTCTTCCCACTTGCCCTGTAGCGGTGGCAAGTGGGGTAATAAGGGGTTAATGTCACCGTTGATTGCACGGTGACAATAAGCCCGGTTAATAATGGAGAGGCGTCAATAAGACACCGATCCATTATTAATCCCAAAGTTATTAAATGTGTAAAAAAAAGACAAAGCAAGAAAAAAGTATTTTAATGAAATAAAAGAGACAACACAGTTTTCATTTTTTTTATTACTCTCTCATTCCTGCGACGCCATCGATCTCCTGTAAAAAAAGAAAAAAAACAAACCAACAGTATACCACCTGTCCGACGCAGTCCATAACGATAGTCCCACGACGATCCAGCTCTGCTACATCGCAATGACAGGCAGAGCCTGTCATTGCAACGCAGCACAGCTGATTACCTGCTTCCCCGGCGGTGACGTCATCGGACTGACTGCTTTACGGCCGGGATTACCCAGCAGTCACTGCAGTTATCGCGAGAAACTGCATGTGACCGCCGGGGAGAAGAGGATGGCGGCCATGAAGCAGTCCAGGATGTGACCGCCGGAGATCTTCTGCCGGGTAAGTGCCGCTGACTCCTGACAGACCCGACAGACGGACACTGACAGTGACAGTGACATCCCGATTCCGGTATCCGATAAGGCGAAAATATCGGAACTCGGAATCGGAATTCCGATACAGCTAATATCGGCCGATACCCGATATTTGCAGTATCGGAATGCTCAACACTAGTTGTTAGGTAATTTTTACTGCCCAATAAACTCCATAAAAAAAAAAGCAATCACAGAATTAGATTTTTACAATTTCACCCCACTTGAAATTGTTTTGTGTTTTTCAGTTAATGATGTGGTAAATGAAGTGTCATTCAAAACTACAAAACAACAGCTTGCCCTGTAAAAAAAATTAAGCCCTCATATGGCTATATAAATGGAAAAATTAAAAAAAAAATAACTATGGCTTTTGAAAGAAGGGTAATAAAAGAAAAAAAAATGAAAAATTGCTTCGTTCCAAAGAGGTTAAACTGTAAAATATGGGCGGCACATGAAAGATATCTGTGTTAGGGATCGAGTTCCCACTGCTGCACAAGGGGAATCTCGAGCCATCCCGCTGCGGTCCCCCATCCATCTCCGGCCGCAGTGGAGACTGCTCAGCAGAGACATCGGTCCAGCATCTCACCCAGTCTAATACTGTGCAGAGGATGACTGCTGCCTCCTCAGGTCCTGCCATTGTAACCAGTGCAGGTCAGCGGCAAGCAGACGTAGTTGGGACTAAGTCCTGTGTGTTCCCTTCTGAGCATGCTTAGGGTAAGATATCTCATAGGAGATCAGGGGTCACATCGTCGGGTACTGCAGCGACTCCCAATGGTTCTCCAGGAAGGTCCTGAGGCTGCTTTAGTTCTGGAGCATTTTTCCCATTTTTCCTTTTCTGGAAGGTCCTGTAGCTGCTACTATAAAAGGTGGGCATGACCGCACGGCGGCGCGCTAGTACCAAATCTGTTACGTGCTTGCGCCAGTGTGGTCATGTATGCATGTGGTTAGGTCTGGCTGACATAAGCCCCTAGAATACCGGCACCCCCATGAGGAGTTTTGTATGCACGTGTTCAGGGCTCAGCTGAAAACGTCAGTAGAATACCGGCTACTCCGATGAGGAGATTACTGCTTGGGTTCTGATTGCATGACCACAGACTTCAATCCGCTTAGCAGTCATCTGTGTTCCCTGTGAGTCTAACAGGACACAGTCTTTGTTACAGCGGCTCTGTGAATTAACAGAGTCCGCTTATATCGCCATATAGTGCTACGGCGTTTTCATCTGCGACTCTGCGGGATTACAGAGTTCGCTTATACCGCCTATTTACGCCATCTTACTAGCAGCAAGCTCTGCCTGCACGAACGCACCTCTCCTTAATATCTATTAGGTGCATTCCGCAGGCCCTTAACAATCTGTGTGATAACCAAAACTGATGTTAGATCATTAATAGTTTCATTACGTGACAATACAGACCTTTAAATATGCAAAAATGTATTTTAAAATATAGATTGCACTAAAATCGGAAATTGGCCTTATTACGTGACGGTTGCAAAAGGGATATCAAAGTATAACTTAATCTCTGTATTAAAAACATAATATTAAAAATGATGATATTATATACATAGCAGGAATTAAGTCAGTGATATCTACCAAGTGCAGTAACCTATATTTCCAATGACAAGGACGGATCACTCATCAAGGTCATGCACAAATTGTTGGCCTGCATCTTTAAGAACCTCTAATTTTATTTATTTCTTTTTCATGAATAAAGAATTTTGTTAAAAATACAGCTTTAGGAAGTCCAGTCATCTAACGTACACCGAAGTCAATGTAAAACATCCACTTGGGCTTTTCTATTGCAGTAATAAATAATATAATAAAGTTGTGAAAGATTTTACGGCACATCCACAGTATTGCCTAATAGCTCAATTAGTTCTGCAACATACTGAGCTGAAATCAGAAAATGAGTATATCACTACTGGTAAATCAATAGGAAAGTTAAGAGAGATGGTAACAAATGTAAATGTAGAATGACAGTAGAATAATATCATACTGAGTGTAAACTGACGACTGATGCTAGACGCAAATCTGGTATCTGACAGTTACTCGATACTACATAGAACAAGACATTTATGATAAAGGACAGATATGACATGTGTAATATTGTCAGTGGCACATTTTTAATGTTCATGGCTGCTATTTCTGTTCTTTGTTGCTTGGCTAACTTAATATTTTCCACTGGACGTGTGTTAAAATTCCTATGTTAAATCCATGGGGTTGTTCAGGCTTCGGAGAGGTAACATTTTTTAAAGGTTAAGGTAATACTGGACAAGAATATATACTAAAGATGAAGGCCATGAGACTCCTAAAGGGCCCATATGGTGGGAAGGTTCCACAGGGATTGGACAATCGGTGTGGAATCTTCAGTCATATGTGGTACTGAAAAGTGTTTTAATACTCCCCTGTTGAAAGGAACTTGGCTATTGAACCAAAAAGGAATTGGAAGGTGATTCAACAAGGAGTTGGGAATTGACTAAAACATCATATTCAGTGTGAAGAATGGCAACCATCAGTAGGCCTCACTGTTCTGCATGCAATAAACAGTCATACAAGGCATAACATTATGATCTTCTCTATCAGGCCACCTTTATGACATAACTGTATAAACTGGATCTACATTATCTACATTATCCAGGTATTATAAAAACAATGAATAATAGCAAGAAATCTGCAAAAATAAAGGCATACCCATAAATAGACCTGTTATATTCACTCTAAGCTAAATGATGATGTTCCAGTTGTTAGGATTGGCGCAACGCACCAAATGAAATATATATAATAATAAGGTGCATTCGCAACCCGGGGTCCATCGAGCAGAGATGGAACCTTCTGCTAAGTAATGGCAGAACAAGATGGCGATTCAACACCGCAAACACGCGGGTTAGATGCTCCCAGTGTGAACAGCGGCGAACTCTGTTACTTCACAGAGGTGCCGCAACAAAGTAATAACACGCTGTTCCCTGTTAAATGTCACAGGACACAGCTGATATGGTGCAAGTAAGGTCTCTAGGCTCAACCCGTAGAACGTGGGGACTTGAGTCTGACCTGACCCACAATGCGCATGCCGTAGCACAACCGATGCCACTTATTGGCGCTGAGTTGTAGCAAGATACAGCTAACTAAAACGCACCACGAGTTGGTGCAAAACAAGAGCAAAAGCTCAACTGACCACAGATCGGTACCAAAAGGTGTGTCCCAGAGCATGTGGATTGACTGCGCCCTGTAAACAGCCCGTGCTAAGCAGCACACGTGGCCGAGATAGGCGATACGTCAAGCTGAATAAAAACCTCCCTGACTAAGGAAAACTAGACGATCATACATGCTGACAGTGCAGCTGGTTCTCTGCCCAAACACGCATGCATGCACAGAGTGGTAGCGTATGTACTCGCTCGCACACCATGATTTATACTAGCGCATGGCTGTGCGGCCGTGCGATCCTTTTATAACTGCAGCCTTCCAGGACCTTGCTGATGGCCCAATCCGAACTGCTTGAGGACCTGAGCATGTGACATCCGACCATCAATGAGCGGTCATCTCACGGGCATGCTCAGATGGAGAAAAGCAGGACTTAGTCCAACAAGCGTCAGCTCCCCGCTGACTAATGCTGGTTGCTATAGCTGAACCTGGGGCTGCAGCAGCAACCAAACGCATAGCATTATCCTGCGCAAGACGCTGGGACTGAAGTCTCCGCTGAGCATGATCCTCTGCGGCTCAAGAAGAATGGGAGACCACAGAGGACATGGCTTGAGATTCCCCTTGTGCAGTGGCGGGATCTCGACGCCTAGCACCAGTGCTCCCCATCTCATGACCACTACAGCAAATCATTTGTCTCCTCTACCTTGTGTCATGCATGCAAGCATCACTGTTGAGGTTGGTAATTGGCTGTAAAGGTCACATGGACGTATAGCACATCACAACTACAGCAATGAACAGAGACCAAAAGATTACCAGAGCATCAGTGTTGGAGATAATAGCAAAATATCAACTATGAACTCTGCTCACTTTATTGACTTTACTGATCATCGCTGTAGCTTGAGTTCTCATCCTCAGCTCAGTGTCTCCTGGATTCACGGCTGAGTGGTCTCATCATGCCACCGCTCAGTCATGCAATCCAAATGTAGCTGAGTTGGCAGTTGGGTTATTCGTAAGTCAAATGGATTATCATCAGACAGGTGAGAAATATGGTGTTTTCTTACTTCTGATTTTTGTAAATAAATGAGTAACAGAGGATCGAGAAGTTTAATTTAAAATAAAGACTTTATTCTGGCTGTGTCTTTATTACAATATGACTATGGGATAAGTAATGTGGTCATCTTATAGACACCTCTCCATTACTAACCCAAGGGCTTGATGTCAGCCACCATAAAACAGTGGTGTAATATTTGTGGGGTTGATTTCAGTTTCATAATGTTAGCTAACATCAAGTCATGGGATTAGTAATGGAGTGGCGTCTATAAGATGCCCCCTTTACTAACTCCGTAGTGACAAATAAATACACACACACAAAAAAGTCCTTTATTTGAAATAAACACACAGAAAAATCCTTTTTTTGAAATAAACACTCCCCCTCTCTTTTACCCATTTATTACTGTATAATTAAACACCATATTCCTCATCTGATCGCTGATAACCCATTTGTCTCATGAAAGGCCCAACTCTGCTTCATCTGGATTGCATGCCTGAGTGGTGGCAAGATGCGACCGCTCAGCTGTGAATTCAGGAGACACTGAGTCGAGCTTGAGAACTACTGCCTGTGACCGGCGGTAATCTCAATAACGTCACCGCAAGTCACTGCAGCCGCGCTCTCAGGTTCAGCACACTGTCTTCTGGATTCATGGCTGATCGGTCCATTCATGCCATCGCTCAGGCAAGCAATCCAGATGTAGCAGGGTTGGAGCATGTCATGGGATATATGGATTATCTATCGGACAGGGGAGGAGTTTGGTGTTTTATTATTTTTAATTTTACATTAATAAGTGGGGAAAAGAGAGTGGGGAGTTTTTATTGTAAAAGTTGGCCAAACCAGCTAATATCAACATATTTGGACTAGAGTTTAATGTTTATGGGGGCCTCTGACATACATCTTCTGTCACGGGAGATAATCATCTGGCATGTCCAACCTTGGACTGTCAATCCTTTTGTTTTCTAAGAGATAAGTTGCCACTAGATGAGTCTCCCTCATACAAGTCATTTATTGTGCCTCGCATGAATATCTCTGAGTTTTACTAGTCCACTTTTTTGCCTGTTCTTGCTAAATGATGATAATAACGCTACAGCTCTGAATAAATGATGAATACATATTTCACAAGGTCTTTGAATTCTCAGGGTACTGAGGTTTACCTTTATTTTTCATGACACTGTGATTTATTTGAGTATTAAATCCTGGCACCCTTTGAAGAATCTAGGCCAGCATATTTAAATACACATGTATTGTACTATATTGTTCTGTCACTGGTAGGCTGATTCTCTCTAAAGTGTATCTGCAGAGGTGTGCTGGGGTTCAGCTCACGGATACATCAAACGCCTCTCACAACTATCAATCCCTTAAATAAATATTGATCTACTTCCTCGAAAAAAGCAGCTGTCCGTGTTCATTTTTCCCAGAGGTATTCATAATTCAGAATATAAGCCCAAGAGACTTTCCAGTGGTTTCTTAAGGCTTTTAAAGCCTCTGTTCTATGGTCCTCTAAACAACGTTCATCTAATATTTACAGGGGTAAAGAATGTGGTGTCAGTCATGTTTTTTTATATTGCTCTTGAGCAAACACTCGGAAATCCAAAATGTACAACTCAACAAGACTGTCCACATCTCAAGAGGAACTCATTTACAAAGTTTTGTGTCATAAAAATACACTATATACTTTATGTTCATTTTCCTTCACCTATTATTTTCCATTCATGCAAAAACGTAATCTTCTATTTTCTTCCACCATAAATAAAATCCTCATTAAAGGGATTTTCCAGGACTTCAATATTTATGGCCTCTTCTTAACAGTAGCCATCAATATTTGAACAGCTCAGCACTGCTCGCCATTCGGCGAACCATGCCACTGTACAAACAGCTGTGACCGAGCCTGATACTGCAGCTCAGTCCCATTCAAATAAATGATGGTTGTAGGACCCTAGGTGCTCGAATGTTGATGGACCACTCTAAGGGAAGTATTTTAATTATTCAAGACCAGGAAAATGGTTTTTTTTTTGTCAGAAGTCAGACTTGTCCTTCCTTAAATTTCCTCTTGGCTCTACATATCATGTGGAAATGAGCATTGTAAGATGACCACTTGTTATAAAAAAAACATAATTTGGTGATGTACTTTCAGGAGTTATTTATGCTAAATGTGTCGAAAAGTGGCCACCCAACAGTTCCAATGGACGTTGCAGTGTGTATTGCTGTGGATGTAAGGGTAGATATTAGGTTACAGATTTATTGAAAGGGTAGAAATTCAGAATGGTTGACACTTCTTTATCAAAGCAAGCTGCTGCATCCTGTAAGTGCATTAGCTTTGTGATCTGTGGTGAAAAATATGGCTGCCTTTTTGTGCTATGTTTTTTTTTGTGTACTTTTGTGGTATTTTTTGTTTTATGGTTTACATGTTTATACACATTAAGTTCTGTATATTTGACTACATGTGTTACCCAACATATAGTGCAATATTCTATAACTTGTGATTGGCGAGCCATATATTGGACCCCAGCAGATGGTTACCCAGAGATAAAAGGAATCTAGCTGGCATTTGTCACTAGAATGTCACCAGTGACTATGAGCTTACATAGGGCTGTGGACACTAAGGATACATTTATACAGCATGATTACTGGGAATGACTGCTCCTAGTAATGCTCAATTCCCATAATCATCCACGGTGAACAATCTACTGATCGCCCAATGAATGAGTAATACATTCATTTGTCAGATGAAATGATCTTTAAAAAGAACTTCTAAGTTGTCAAACAAAATCAGTTTGCTTCCTTACAAACCCCCCTAGATCTGCTGATGGTGTCTGTTTGTCATTTTGTCACTCCGTTGCAGAGATAAGCTCTTTTCACTTTATTCTTGTGGTTTAACAAGGCACTTCACCATCGTTTTCTCTGGGTGTGTGCAGTTCGCTTCTGTTATGACACTGCCAGATCTCTGTTCTTCAGCATCTTTACCTGTCTACTTAGAGATCTCCACCTGTAGCCCTCTTCTTCTACCACCATGTCCAATCACCACAGGGTGATATCTAAACTTTGTTGATCAGTGTGATCTTGCCAAATCAAATAGTTCAACCAGGTTCAGAGACTGCCGAGCATTGACTGGGCAAAGTCATAGAAGGAGAGGGCTACAGTGCAAGATCTCGCTCTTCATCCAGGATCACAAACTGCTAAGCATTGATTGGGCAGCATTATGAAGGGTGGAGGAATACATGCCGCCAGGAAAACTCTTGTGAAATGCCCTTTTGGACTACATGCATATTTAGTGCCAAAAAAGTCATAGCTTTACATCACAGTGACAAAATGACAAATGGTAAACATGGACAGATTCTTGGGAGCAGGAGGATTTAGTCAAAGTTACAAGACTCATTTTTTTTGGACAAGTGACTGGTCCTCTTCATTATAATTGTATAATCATTGTATCATCCTGTGTAAATAAGAAATGTGCTGTCGAGATCGGCATGCTACTTTCACATAATAATCTATTACTGATAATTTTTACACATCAGAAGCAAGGTGAGCCAGTGAAAATGGCCTATTAAGCAAACGTCGATCTACAAACATGTTGCCAATTGCGGTGATTTTCGGCCTCAGGTCGTTGTGTGTAAACCAACCCCATGACCTCAATTGCATGTCTCAGTTACAGGTTCTAATCTCAGCTTTTGCAAACTGCATCAGGAGCACAAGAGGTAAGCGGGCTCACATCCACTTCCAAATCAGGTGGACTTGTGCATTCCGAGCTATTGGACTACAAAGGCCCCATATATTGTTCTTGCACAGGGGCCCTCTTCTGTCTGTGTCCACTGCTGAATTGCATATAAATAAGGTGAAGACTGTAGTAGGAGAGACACTGGAATCTTTAATTTGCTTCTTATATATATATTCACATAAAGACTAAAATTGTGATTGAAAATATTCCTGGCATTTCAGCTATAGCTGGGCATTGACGCAGGAAATATTAAGATGACATATCTCCTAAGATCAAGTTTGGAAATGTCATTTATCATTAAAGCACCTACAACATATGCATAAATAGCTGTTATACACAGGCTTTTATAATCTATGCCAAGTTCCCAAAATCAATAATAAAGTCCATTTGGTTTTCTTCCAATCAAACAAAAACCAACAAGATAATTAGGAGGCAGATGGGAAATTGGCCCTTGTTACATTAACCAAAACACTGTTCCTTCCTCCCTTGTTAGAGTTTCATTAGTAGCTATTAGTGGCCAAAATATAGATGAAACATTGCAGTGGAACAAAACATAATTATCATATAATAATAATAATAATATTGGAAACAGGCAGAGTTAAAAAATAAACAGGCCATATATTTGATAAACATTTTTAACCCCTTCACAACGGAGCCATAACTTTTGTATTTTTTATCAGTATGGCCATGTGAGTGCTTGTTTTTTGCGGAACGAGTTGTAATTTTGAACAACACCATTGGTTTTACAATATCGTGTAATCGAAAAAGGGAAAAAAATTCCAAGTGAGGTGAAATTGCAAAAAAAAGGGCAATTCCGCAACTGTTTTTTTTAACTTGTGTTACCATGTTCTCCAAATGCTAAAAATGACCTGCCATTATGATTCTCCAGGTCATTACGAGTTCATAGACACCAAACACGTCTAGGTTCTTTTTTAATTAAGTGGTGAAAAAAAGTCCAAAGTTTGTTAAAAAAAAATTGAGCCATTTTCCAAGAACCGTAGTGTCTTCATTTTTCAAGATCTGGGGCCAGTTGAGGGCTTATTTTTTGCGTGCCGAGCTGATGTTTTTAATGGCACCATTTTGGTGTGTATAGGATCTTTTAATCACCTGTTTTTGTATTTTAATACAATGTTGCAGCGACCAAAAAAATGTAATTCTGTTGACTTTATTTTTCGCTGCGCTGTTTACAGATCGGATTAATTCTTTTTATAGCTTGATAGATCGGAAGATTCTAAATGGGGCGAAAGGGGGGTGATTTGGACTTTTACTTTTTTTATGTTTTTAATATTTTTAAAAAACTTTTTTTACTTTTTTTTCCATGCTTCAATAGTCTCCATCGGAGATTAGAAGCTGCAGTTGTCCGATCGCCTCTGCTACACTCAGGCCATGATCAGATCGCCTGTGTGTACAAGAATTGCTCACTTGCTGTGAGCGCCAACCACCATAGAGGTCTGATGGAGACCTCTGATGGTCATGTCAACCACTGATGGGCGGGATTTCAGGAGAGCTTCCGGTAAGCACGAGTTAAATGCCGCTGTCAGAGATTGACAGCGGCATTTAACATTTAACAGGTTAACAGCCGTGGGTGGATCGCGATTCCACCCATGGCTGTTAGAGGCCCATGTCAACTGTTCAAAACAGCTGACGTGCAAGGAAAGATGTAGGCTCAGCGCCAGAGCCCACATCAAAAGGGGAGACACGACATGCGCTGTTCATGTACGGCGAATGTTGTGAAGGGGTTAATATACACAATTTAAAACTATTTGATAAATCCAATATAAAGGTGCCATACACATTATTCCAAGGTCATATATACAGTCAGGGCCAGAAATATTTGGACAGTGACACAATTTTCGCGAGTTGGGCTCTGCATGCCACCACATTGGATTTGAAATGAAACCTCTACAACAGAATTCAAGTGCAGATTGTAACGTTTAATTTGAAGGGTTGAACAAAAATATGTGTTAGAAAATGTAGGAATTGTACACATTTCTTTACAAACACTCCACATTTTAGGAGGTCAAAAGTAATTGGACAAATAAACATAACCCAAACAAAATATTTTTATTTTCAATATTTTGTGGCGAATCCTTTGGAGGCAATCACTGCCTTAAGTCTGGAACCCATGGACATCACCAAACGCTGGGTTTCCTCCTTCTTAATGCTTTGCCAGGCCTTTACAGCCGCAGCCTTCAGGTCTTGCTTGTTTGTGGGTCTTTCCCTCTTAAGTCTGGATTTGAGCAAGTGAAATGCATGCTCAATTGGGTTAAGATCTGGTGATTGACTTGGCCATTGAAGAATGTTCCACTTTTTTGCACTCATGAACTCCTGTGTAGCTTTGGCTGTATGCTTGGGGTCATTATCCATCTGTACTATGAAGCGCCGTCCAATCAAGTTTGCAGCATTTGGCTGAATCTGGGCTGAAAGTATATCCCGGTACACTTCAGAATTCATCCGGCTACTCTTGTCTGCTGTTATGTCATCAATAAACACAAGTGACCCAGTGCCATTGAAAGCCATGCATGCCCATGCCATCACGTTGCCTCCACCATGTTTTACAGAGGATGTGGTGTGCCTTGGATCATGTGCCGTTCCCTTTCTTCTCCAAACTTTTGGCTTCCCATCATTCTGGTACAGGTTGATCTTTGTCTCATCTGTCCATAGAATACTTTTCCAGAACTGAGCTGGCTTCTGGAGGTGTTTTTCAGCAAATTTAACTCTGGCCTGTCTATTTTTGGAATTGATGAATGGTTTGCATCTAGATGTGAACCCTTTGTATTTACTTTCATGGAGTCTTCTCTTTACTGTTGACTTAGAGACAGATAAACCTACTTCACTGAGAGTGTTCTGGACTTCAGTTGATGTTGTGAACGGGTTCTTCTTCACCAAAGAAAGTATGCGGCGATCATCCACCACTGTTGTCTTCCGTGGGCTCCCAGGTCTTTTTGGATTGATGAGTTCACCAGTGCTTTCTTTCTTTCTCAGGATGTACCAAATTGTAGATTTTGCCACTTCTAATGTTGTAGCAATTTCTTGGATGGGTTTTTTTCTGTTCTTGCAGCTTAAGGATGGCTTGTTTCACCTGCATGGAGAGCTCCTGTGACCGCATGTTTCCTTCATAGCAAAACCTTCCAAATGCAAACACCACACCTCAAATCAACTCCGGCCCTTTCATCTGCTTAATTGAGAATGACATAACAAAGGGATTGCCCACACCTGTCCATGAAATAGCCTTGGAGTCATTTGTCCAATTACTTTTGGTCCCTTTAAAAACAGGGTGGCACATGTTAAGGAGCTGAAACTCCTAAACCCTTCATCCAATTTTAATGTGGATACCCTCAAATGAAAGCTGAAAGTCTGAACTACAACTGCATCTGATTTGTTTTGTTTCAAATTCATTGTGGTAATGTCTAGAACCAAAATTAGATAAATGTTGTCTCTGTCCAAATATTTATGGACCTAACTGTATGAGAAAAACAGACTTTTATTTTGATCGGATTTTGATCAGAGTGTGGTCCTAGTGTCATCAGCTTTTCTCGTATGTGGAGTAAAAAATATTTCTCCACCTTCTCTTTTCTGACAGTCCAAGAGAATCGGACAGCACTCAGATGTCATCCGAGTGCTGTCCGATTTTTTCTCAGACAGATAGAATTCTATTGATGATTTTAATACAACCCTCAAAATTGAACATGCCTATGCAATTTTCCACCTACTGCTTGGTCCTTGAAAAATTCTGAATATGTCAATGGCTCCATAGGCTATAACTGCTACAATTGCTATCCATGAAAACTAGAGATAGCACGCATACAAGAAAATTGGACGTCTGAATGAGGCCTAAGAGCGCATTTACTTTAGGTGATAATAGGCTGGTGTAAATAAAATGTTCCTTCATCCAATTAAATCGTTTTAAAGCTTGCTTGAAACTTATTCTTGACAGCGCATCATTCATTGCAACTGCCATGTGCTACTGAGCACAAAGTCAGTCTTTGCACACAAAGCGATCTATTACTATCTTTTCTGACAACATCGGAAGTGTAAGTAGCTTATGTAAATAGGCGTTTTAATGACCGCTGATTAGCACACATGTAGCTTATTAGTGGTCATTTAATGCCGCAAGCTGACCAGTGTAATCGAGCCCCTAGACAAGCTAAACCCGCCGATTTCATTGACTCCCTAATGTGCACATGGTATAGAAAATATTATATCAAGTTAGTTTAATTGAGGTGATCAGCAGCCGTCTTCTCTGCTTTTCTTTATAGATTGCATGCACGCTCACATGATCAGAGGGTGCCTCTGTGTGAGGAGGTTGGGAGAAATCGCTATCTACCAAATGAGCATTTACCTCGCAACTATTTCATGTTAACATTTTACTTTAGGATTTCCTTAAAAATTCTGAATCTTTTGGCTTCTGCAGTATTAGAAACCAATCTGTCAGCAGATTTTTCTACCTCACCTGAGAGAAGCCTGATACAGGCAAAGAGAAGCTGAATCCAATAATGTATCACTTATTTTACTGGGTTGCAGTGTTTTTAGAGTCAGCAACCTCTGACAAAGAACGCCTGTGTGAGTTCGAAATGCGTCGCTCTGCGAAGTGGATTCAAGTTGTTAATTTGCTGAAATAAACCCTGGAATTTTAGAGCTGGAATTTTACCATTTTTTATGTTTTTCTAACGACACGCACCACGCTGCTAAACAATACATGTAAGAAAAACAAATTACTTAAAAGAGTCCATTTTTTAAATTATGAGTCTGCTCTTTAGACATCAACGCTTGAAGTTCACACTCAAACATATCACCAGATACAAACAATTTCATTCATTTAGTTGTTTTGTTCTTGTAAAACTACTGTAGTTCTGGAAATGTGATGGCAACACAAAGGGCTTGTCTGGCTTATGGATGAATTTAAAATACCCTTTTAAGGATGGTTTTTGCTGCCCCAATGCATTTCTATGGGGCCGCAAAAACGGGCAGCAAAAATTCTACTGAGGGCCATGTGCCATGTGGCCGTTAGGGCCGTATATATGGCCGTTAAAAAATATCGAGCTTGCTCGATATATTTCACGGCTTACGGACATGGCCCCATAGAAAATTAATGCCTTCCACAAAACCAGAAGTTACGGTGTTCCGTAACTTCCGGTCTTGCGGAACGCCGATTTTTTTCTTTCCAATACTTTTCGAAACGGTGATCCGCAAGTTTTTTACGGTCCGTTATTGCGGCATACCTTGAAAATTGCGGCGATACGTCCCGCAAAAAAGGCCCATAATAACAGTCCACAAAAAAAAACAGTAAGTGTAAAAGAAGCCTTAAGCTAATCTGAGTCACTTGTTCTTGACCCTCATCTACTAGCCATTAGGACCATAGGACAGGTTTTATATGAAACATGCATATTTGCAATGACAGAGTCAATCTCTGATTGATGTTGCATGCAATTCGGGCAGCATGAATCACCTGACAGGTTCCCTTTAAAAGGAATCTGTCAGCAGATTTTTGCTAACTCTTCTGACAACAGCATAATGTAGGAAAAGAGACCCTGATTCCAACCATGTATCACTTAGTTTACTGGGTGCATCATTTATTACACAATCAGAGTTCTTAGATATAGAATGCAGCAGAGCTGAGAAATCTAGCCACGCCCACACCACAGATAACCCCGCCCCATCAGGCTCACTATGTACAAAGTTTATTGATAGGAAGCTGCTTATCACAGGAGCATGCATGCTTGGACAACCTAGCACGAGGCAGCTAGTACCAGCAATGACAATGTCTTAGTGATAAAACCTTCATTGCAAGTAACCAGCAACACACAGCTATATAAGTGATACATTGGTGAATTCAGTATTTTAACCCCAACCTCATGCTTTCCTCATATCTCAAAGCAAAAACCTGCTGACAGATTCCCTTTTAACTTGTAATGCTTATTATGATGTTGCAGTTAGAGAACATAAACTAGATTTGCAAACGCCACTGACTCACAGTCCCATTCAATTTCATTACCTTTAGCATACAGGTTTCTGATCAATTCATTTATTACTCTTCATTGTAAAAGATAAAATCAATTCACCTAAGGACAGGCCAATCCATAGATAAATTTGCAAATAATCTGGCAGAATAATTTTCACACCTCAATTGCAGCTATAATCTTGGCAGTGGTAGTGATTGTGATATCATCGCAAACAATCAAAAGTAATTCATGATGAAAATGTTCATAAGTAGCGATATTCATGCTTACAGTCCAGTCACAGAAACAGTCAGCAGTAGAGTCACAGACTGCTCGGGTTCATAGCTAGGTTGTGCCATCACCTGATGGTACACAGCAAATTATAAAATTAAAATTACAATTGTAAAATTGTCAAAACAGAATAATATCTGTGGAGGTGCTAACAGTGGGACCACCACCAATTATACAATTATACCTTTTATTATGCTTACCTACGGGGAAGCCCAACCCGATGGGTGTCACTCTTCTAGTTCTGGTGCGTCCTCTCTTCTTGTGATGAAGTCCTCCTTCTCTGCTTCGTGTGGATGTTGCATGTTGCATCATTCACACTGTGCTTCCCATCGCGCTCCTGTAGTTCTCTCTGCAATGTTCTCTCTGGCGCATGCGCAGCACAGTACTTTGCTCTATGACAGCAGGGCAAAGAGAACTACACCTGCACAGGAGCACAATTGGGAAAACTATGTGGATGTCTTAGGACACGTCAGTCACATGTAGCAGAGAAAGAGGACAGCGATAGAAAGAAGAGAGGAGATGCAGGACCTAAAACAGCAACGCCCACCGGATCGACCCATTGGTGAGTACAATAGATGATCATATTTGTATGTTGCAGGGCGGCTTGGAGACTTGTATACAGCATTTCAGAATGATGTAACACAGGGCTGAAAGGTGGTGGTGGCAGTAGGTTATATGGGAAAAAACTGGTGACAGGGTCCTTTTAAACATAAAAAATGAAACAAAAATTAATCCTTTGGTCTTGTTTTGTATTTAGAGCTCATCCATGTCCCAATCCATTTTCCTTCAGCCAGACAGAGAGAGCGCTCTGTCATTATGCACATCGCACACTGCATAGGGACTAGCCCAGTCATAGAAACGGGGGGCAGAGACTGCGGAAGTGACCTCTGCTCCCTGATAACTCTTGATATCATGTGAGTATCCCAGCATGCGCTGGTGTTTTTTAATGCAGTATAATCAAGAGAATGCCAAGAGTGCACAAAGCAGTCATCAAAGCAAAAGGTGGCTACTTTGAAGAACCTAGAATATAAGACATAATTTCAGTTGTTACACACTTTTTTGTTAAGTATATAATTCCACCTGTGTTAATTCATAGTTTTGATGCCTTCAGTGTGAATTTACAATGTTCAGTCATGAAAATACAGAAAAATCTTTAAATGAGAAGGTGTGTCCAAACTTTTGGTCTATACTGTGTATATCTACAGATATACAGTATATATCTAAATCTATATACACTGCTCAAAAAAATAAAGGGAACACTCAAATAACACATCCTAGATCTGAATGAAGGAAATATTCTCATTGAATACTTTGTTCTGTACAAAGTTGAATGTGCTGACAACAAAATCACATAAAAATCATCAATGGAAATCAAATTTATTAACCAATGGAGGCCTGGATTTGGAGTCAAACACCAAATTAAAGTGGAATGTAATGTCCTTAAAACAAGTCAAAATGATGTTCAGTAGTGTGTGTGGTCTCCACGTGCCTGTATGACATCCCTGTGCCTGTATGACCTCCCTACAACGCCTTGCCATGCTCCTGATGAGGCTGAAGATGGTCTCCTGAGGGATCTCCTCCCAGACCTGGACTAAAGCATCCGCCAACTCCTGAACAGTCTGTCATGCAATGTGACGTTGGTGGATGGAGAGAGACATGATGACCCAGATATGCTCAATCGGATTCAGGTCTGGGTAACGGGCGGGCCAGTCCATAGCTTCAATGCCTTTACCTTGCAGGAACTGCTGACACACTCCAGCCACATGAGGTCTGGCATTGTCCTGCATTAGGAGGAACCCAGGGCCAACCGCACCAGTATATGGTCTCACAAGGGGTCTGAGGATCTCATCTCGGTACCTAATGGCAATCAGGCTACCTCTGGTGAGCACATGGAAGGCTGTGTTGCCCTCCAAAGAAATGCCATCCCACACCATTACTGACCCACTGCCAAAACGGTCATGCTGAAGGATGTTGCAGGCAGTAGATCGCTCTCCAAGGCGTCTCCAGACTCTGTCATCTCTGTCACATGTGCTCAGTGTGAACCTGCTTTCATCTGTGAAGAGCACAGGATGCCAGTGGCGAATTTGCCAATCCTGGTGTTCTGTGGCAAATGCCAAGCGTCCTGCATGGTGTTGGGCTGTGAGTACAACCCCAATCTGTGGAAGTCGGGCACTCAGACCATCCTCATGGAGTCAGTTTCTAACCGTTTGTGCAGACACATGCACATTTGTGGCCTGCTGGAGGTCATTTTGCAGGGCTCTGTTTGTGCTCCTCCTGTTCTTCCTTTCACAAAGGCAAAGGTAGCAATCCTGCTGCTGGGTTATTGCCCTCCTTTGGCCCCTCCACGTCTCCTGTTGTACTAGCCTGTCTCCTGTTGTACTAGCCTGTCTCCTAGTAGCGCCTCCAGCCTCTGGACACTATGCTGACAGACACAGCAAACCTTCTTGCCACAGCTCACATTGATGTGCCATCCTGGATGAGCTGCACTACCTGAGCCACTTTGGTGGGTTGTAGAGTCTGTCTCATGCTACCACAAGTGTGAAAGCACAACCAACATTCAAAAGTGACCAAAACATCAGCCAGAAAGCATTGGTACTGAGATGTGGTCTGTGATCCCCTCCTGCAGAACCACTCCTTTATTGAGTGTGTATTGATAATTGCCAATAATTTCCATCTGTTGTCTATTCCATTTGCACAACAGCATGTGAAATTGATTGTCAATCAGTGTTGCTTCCTAAGTGGACAGTTTGATTTCACAGAAGTTTGATTTATTTGGAGTTATATTCTGTTGTTTAAGTGTTCCCTTTTTTTGAGCAGTGTATATCTATAAAGATAGATAAAAATAAGCAAAAAAAGAGCTGCACAACAAAAATCACAACAAGGGTACAAAGCCTTGAGAAAGGCTTGAGAAAGGCTCAGTATGAGCTGAAATGTCGCTGTGATGGACTATTAAAACTAAGCACCTTTAAATCCTGCAATTGAATGGTGTGCTGCCTCTACTTCTCCTTGGATCTCTATATAGATAGATAGATGGATATAGAGATATATATACCTCATATACATATATCACACCCCAGGTGTCTGACAACAAGCTCTTACCAAAGATGAGCATGAATTTGTAGAAGGCAGTGAAGAAGGATAGATGTCTACCAAATGAGCGTTTGACCATAGGCTACCAGAGTCTCATGGAGCTCATACACTGCACAACCGATTTTCTCGTACAAATGCTGTCTGTGGTTTTCACATATAAAAGTTATACCTATGATATTCTATGAATCTAGGCACATTTTCAATTTTTCTTTAGTCCACAGAAAATAATTGAGACATGTCTAATTTTGGTCCAAGGGAACGGATAAAAGTCGATAATGCAAGTCTGTGGTTCTGTGAAAAAAAGTCAGATAGCACTCGGATATCATCTGGTCTGATTTTCACGGACTGACAGAAAGGAGATGGTGGAGAAACAATTTTTCTCTCTCCAAATCCAAATATGAGAAAAACTGATGACACTTTTACAAAACTCTGATCTAAGTCTGATCAGAATAATCTGTCTGTTTTTCACATATGTGGAAAAATAGCTTGCGTGAACCTACCATTACAGGTCCACCAACCTGATTTTCTATTCTTCCTGGGCAAAAAATATTTTTGGGCAAATCTAAAAATTACATCTTCCAAATTTTTTTTAAAAACAAGTTTCAAAAGCAAAGTAAATAAAACAGACTATAAGCAATGCCTACAGATCAATATGCTAAATGGAAGCATTTCCTATAACTTGATGAAAATTACAATAACAATAATCTCTAATAATCTCGACTTTTCTATCTTCAAAACAATCATAGACACTTTGATTTCTTTAAGGATACTGAAAAAAAAACACTATCTTTAGGATTGTTCAGGAGTTTGGCAATTAAGATCTCTTAGCTTTACGTAGAACTCACAGAATACAGATTTCTTTTTAATCTCTTTTTTAAAATAACCTCCTTTTATTGATATATGACTATCGAAAGTTACCATTTAATCACATTAATCAGTCATAATTAAAATCAACGTCTTGACTATAATTTCAGTAGGAAGTGATGTGATTATTATTATTATTATTATTATTATTATACATTTATATAGCGCCATTTATTCCATGGCGCTTTACATATGAAAAGGGAAAAATATAGACAGATACAATAAACATGTGCTAGACAAGGGACACACAAGTACAGAAGGAGAGAGGACCCTGCCCGCGAGGGCTCACAGTCTACAGGGATGGGTGAGAATACACTAGGAGAGGGTAGAGCTGGTCGTGCGATGGTTCAGTAGACTGAGGATCATTGCAGGTTGTAGGCTTGTCGGAACAGGTGGGTCTTCAGGTTTTTCTTGAAGGTCTCCGTTGTTGGTGAAAGTCTGATGTTTTGCGGCAGGGAGTTCCAGAGTATGGGGGAAGCCCGGGAGAAGTCTTGTATGCGGTTGTGGGAAGAAGAGATGAGGGGGGAGTCGAGAAGGAGATCTTGAGAGGATCGAAGGTTGCGTGTAGGTAGGTAGCGGGAGACCATGTCACAGATGTATGGAGGAGAAAGGTTGTGGATGGCTTTGTATGCCATGGTTAAGGTTTTGAACTGGAGCCTCTGGGCAATAGGAAGCCATTATTAGGTTAATATTCCTCATATGTGCCATCGGGAGTCTCGGGAAAGTGAGACATTCTCCATTGCAAATGATTTGTTCTTTAGAAATGGAGCTGAGTTCCCTTCCTCAAGTCCAGTGGAGGAAATCAAATAGCTTTGGGGTGTATCATATTGCATTTACACGGATAAGGTGTAAATTGGTTTCAGCCCAATGATCAAATGAATAACAAAAAGAAGAAAAAAAAACACATTATCCTTGGCTGGTAGGATGATAAGATGTAAAGGTTTTACAAACAAAGCTGCACCAATTTTAATTAGTGATTTCAAATTAGAAGGTGACAAAGAAGTAAGCTACTTAGAGACATGGCTTTGAAATTCTAATCAGTCTGACTAGTCAAAGTAATCAATTAAGTATGTTAACTCGTCCTTGCTTTGATAATTGTTTAATTTGAAGCTCTTTACAGGGATGTTATAAATGAGCCCATTCAACTTTACAAGTGCAAAATATTTCAAAGTGTTTAAGACCAGTACACATGATTACCCTAGTGACATCAATACAAGATCTGGGAGGCTTGTGATATTGGGCTTTATGAGGACACTGCTCTCTAGTTTATGCATTCAAGGTTAGTATTATAAAATTGAATTATTCAATGCATAAAAAATATAGAAAATATTATTTAGATTTACAAATTGATCACTGATTTTCTTCCTTTATTAAATGTTAAAGGCGCACTTAACATAGAAATAACATTTTAATTAAGCCTAATATTAAGTTGTCCTTACTGTTAGGGCTAGTGGACACAACCGATTAGATTGAACGAGTGCTATCTATGGTTTTCATGGATAAAATTCACACCCATGATATTTTGTAAGGATGAGCATATATATATATATATATATATATATATATATATATATATATATATATTACTTGAGAGCAACAGCATAAAGCATGGGGATGACAGACACAACGCTTGCTTCACCCGAAGATAGCGAGTTCAGCAAACATTAATCTGTTTTATCAAAAAGTTATTTTAGAGAAAGTTATTTTGTTATATTAAAGGGGTTGTATCGGTAAAGACACAGCATGGTAGCATGACACAAGGGTATAGAGATGAGCGGATCGGACAAAGTTGGAATTTGCATACATTTTCCTTGGAAATTTGATTTTCAGTGAAGTCATTATCCACAAATTGAATATCCTGTATTATCCTCTGGGATCTCTCAAGACTCCAGAGAATAATAAAACTAAGATGTAGAAAATAAATAAAAATACTTATACTCACTTTTCTGCCCACCTGTGAGGAACTAAGCCGACCGCCACACGGTAGCCCGGGTATCACAGCTCTGATCCCACCTCCGCTACCAAATGTGGGGGACGATCCCCTTCCTCCCACGTCACCAATGTGACGTAACTCCACAGGTACAGCTCTCCGGCGCCCCCCTTTGTCTCTCAGGTCAGTAAGAGAACTGCACCTAGAGCAAATGGCCGCCGGGGAAGGTGTCCTGTTACCCACTGGGTATTCTAAGATTCATGATCAGAGTAAAAGCATCAGCCCAAGATTAATTTTATGGTTTAATTTGCCTTAAGGGCGCACTAGATAATTACAGGAATATACAGTAAAGCTATACAACGTAATTACAATGGATTTGCAGTCAGAGTAAGAATACAACAATAATGTACAAGGCTTAAAGGTATAAGCTATAGATTAATATTACCGGGTTGTATGGTCATGGGGAGGCATGGAGCTCTGCATTCCCCAGGTGAAAGTCTTCAGTTGCTGGACAGCCCCAATGCATGTGCTGCAGCTCCATTTGGCAAGTCTGTCCCTGGTGCTTCTGTGTGTGAAAATGGAATGAGAGACCAGCCTCTTCTTGGCTACAGCTTTTAAACCAGCTAGGCCCTTCCCCATTTGCTTTGAAGCACGCATATTAACTGGCCTGCAATTCATATGGAGCAGGAAACAATGGCTTGAGCTTGAGCTATTTACCATACGACTGACCATCTTATTCAGACCCTGGCCTAAACCAATTAGCATGTAAAGGCCTATTGATTCATAGTGGACATCAAAGCTGGCCGTACTGAATATGCTAATAGGCCCTGTGTAGCTAAAAGTCTGTGGCTGTGTGAACTGACAAAATGGAGGCTGGTACAGGCCCTATACAAAATGGCGACAACCTTTTCCTTACACCACCTCTCTGGCCCCTCTGCTTTTAACCACCCCCCTCATCAGAATTGGATGTACTAGCCTAGTGTGAATATGCTCAGTGATTCAGCGCTCAACAGGGGTGACAATAAGACCGGAGGAAGGTCGGTAAAGAACAGAAGGGTCGGAGACGTAATCGGTTAGCTGAGAATAAGTGTTTTTTTTCTATTTAGGCCTAAAAGGAGGCCAGAATCCATTCAGAAGTGAATTACAAAAAAATTGCATTTTGGCTAATGTGGATTTTTTAAAATGTAATTAGAATTTAATTCCTCTTTAATATTTTCGCTCATCTCTACTACGGCCCATACAAAAGATATTTCCATAGGTATGAAAATGTAGGTCTAAACAAGTACTATGCACAGGAGTCAATCAAGGTCATATGAATGTATATAATTTATTCCTTAAAGGGAATGTATCAGCCGATTTTTGCTATGCAATCTGAGAAAAGCATGATGATGGTGCAGAGACCCTGATTACAAGGAATTTTTTTTATTTCTCCAGGTATGAGAAAAACGGATGACACGCAGACCACACTCTGATCAAACTATGATCAAAGTCTGAACAGAATTATCATTCTGTTTTTCTAGTATGTGGAAAAAGCAGTTGGGTGAATGAGCCCCTAATAAAAGTGATTGACTCAATATTTAACTTTTCCTCAATTAACTTGATTTCATTTGAGAAACATCACCTGATTGGCTTATATCAATTCCTATTTAGCTATGAAATTAAAGGAACTCGAATGTATATGGACAGTGTAAGCCCTACAATACTACAGTGATTTTAATAGGATTGTATTTACTAGACTTAAACATGATATATTTGGACATAAGGAACAATGTGTAAATTCTCACTTCTTCACATCATTTAGGTTGAGACTCTTTTTTCAGATGGAGGCAAACCATAATAGATCTAGCGAGCAGATGGCTTTTCTAAAATGTCAGGCAAAGAAATGACTTGGCCTTGTGAGACTATCATAAGTAATTCATCTTAAGACTGATAATGTAAACTGTCTTACAATATGACAGCCTCAATGTATTTACTGCATGAATAATGTTTGTGTAAGGAATAATAAAAACTTTAGGTTAAACAAATGTAAAAAATCCAATCATTGAAACTATTTTTTTTCCTAATTTTTTTTAAGATTTTTTTTTTAAAGTCTCGGGTTGTGTCTCAATATTGATTCATAATTCAATGCATCCAATTAAGATATCTTTTCATTCATTCTAGTAAAAACCCAGTGCTGATGTTAGATGTTGTCCTGAGCAGCATAAGGTACCATCTCTCCTCGCAGAAATAGTATAGATCACTTCTGGCAGGCAAAGAAATACAACATATGGTCTCTACTAGAGATGATCGGATCCACGAAGGATTGATTTTGAGTCAAATTTCCTCAATAGCAGTCTCCACTAATTTGAACAAGTTTTCTACTGAATTTGCAAGGATGGCAAAAAAAAGCCTGCCGCCAATTCAGAGACTGGACTAATAATACACTGCTCAAAAAAATAAATGGAACACTTAAACAACAGAATATAACTTCAAGTAAATCAAACTTCTGTGAAATTAAACTGTCCACTTAGGAAGCAACACTGATTGACAATCAATTTCACATACTGTTGTGCAAATGGAATAGACAAATGATGGAAATTATTGTCAATTATCAAGATACATTCAATAAAGGAGTGGTTCTGCAGGTGGGGACCACAGAACACATCTCAGTACCCATGCTTTCTGGCTGATGTTTTGGTCACTTTTGAATGTTGGTTGTGCTTTCACACTCGTGGTAGCATGAGACGGACTCTACAACTCACACAAGTGGCTCAGGTAGTGCAGCTCATCCAGGATGGCACATCAACGCGAGCTGTGGCAAGAAAGTTTGCTGTGTCTGTCAGCGAAGTGACCAGAGGCTGGAGGCGCTACCAAGAGACAGGCCAATACATCAGGAGATGTGGATGGGGCCGTAGGAGGGCAACAACCCAGCAGCAGGACCGCTAACTCCGCCTTTGTGCAAGGAGGAACAGGAGCACTGCCAGAGCCCTGCAAAATGACCTCCAGCAGGCATGTGTCTGCACAAAAGGTTAGAAACCGACTCCATGAGAATGGTCTGAGTGCCCGATGTCCACAGATGGGGGTTGTGCTCACAGCCCCACACGGTGCAGGATGCCTAGCTTTTGCACAGAACACCAGTATTGGCAAATTCGCCACTAGAGCCCTGTGCTCTTCACAGATGAAAGCAGGTTCACACTGAGCCCATGTGACAGAGTCTGGAGACGCCATGGAGAGCAATTTTCTGCCTTCAACATCCGTCAGCATGACCGGTTTGGCAGTGGGTCAGTAATGGTGTGGGGTGGCATTTCTTTGTAGGGCCGCACAGCCATCCATGTGCTCACTAGAGGTAGCCTGACTGCCATTAGGTACCGAGATGAGATCCTCAGACCCCTTGTGAGACCATATACTGGTGCGGTTGGCCCTGGGTTCCTCCTAATGCAGGACAATGCCAGACCTCATGTGGCTGGAGTGTATCAGCAGTTCCTGCAAGATGAAGGCATTGAAGATATGGACTGGCTCGCCCGTTCCCCAGGCCTGAATCCTTTTAAGCACATCTGTGACAAATCATGTCTTGCTTCATCCACCAACATCACGTTGCACCACAGACTGTTCAAGAGTTGGCAAATGCTTCAGTCCAGGTCTAGGAGGAGATCCCTCAGGAGACCATCTGCCACCTCACCAGGAGCATGCCCAGGGGTTGTAGGGAGGTCATACAGGCACAGGGAGGTCATACAGGCACGTTAGAGGCACACACACTACTGAGAATCATTTTGATTTGTTTTAAGGACATTATATTCTACTTTAATTTTGCGTGTGACTCCAAATCCAGGCCTCCATTGGTTAATAAATTTGATTTCCATTGATGATTTTTGTGTGATTTTGTTGTCAGCACATTCAACTTTGTACAGAACAAAGTATTCAATGAGAATATTTCATTCATTCAGATCTAGGATGTGTTAATTGAGTGTTCCCTTTTATTTTTTTGAGCATTGTATTAGTTTCAGTCATTCTGGGTTCCCCATAATGCCTTGTAGCTATCACATTACATGGTCTAGCATAACCAATCAGGAAAAACTCTGACAGGGAGTATAAAAGATGAGAGTTGTCAAAACAGGGCCATTTTAGAAGTTTCATACACCCCTGGTCATAGTAGTCCAATATTAGTCCCATACATGCTACTGGAATTGTTGCAGGTGCTTGTTTTTATGGACATGAACCCACCTATTCTTGTCCCAATCATTTTGTAAAGGGACACGAGTGTTTTTTTTATACAACTCTTCCAAGGAAAGGCCATATTTTCAATTTTGGATAAATCACAGCTTAGAAGTTTTACAGCTTGAGGTCCTGGGGACAAAATCATACAGCACACAATTTGTTGTTGCAAATAAAGCAGAAACTCTCACACCGGCCATCTCGCTCTGAACAGCAGCTAGAAATTGTTGTGAGCAGAACATTTTGGTTGCCTTATGTTCAGGAAAAATAACTCACGCTCCCTGTAAGGCCACATCCTAAATTTAATTGTGAAACATTTAAAAATACAACCACTAGAGGAAGATGGTGACTTTGAGAGCTCATTTCACCCACTCTTTCTATTGGCTTTGTAAAAACAGAATGGTCTTATAGAAGGCCGCCTAATTTTCAAAGTCGCAAACTTGTGGATTTGGTGACACACATGATATCATGCAGCACTGGCGTGTGCATTACTTTGAGAGCTGACATTGCCAGCTGAAATAGAAAGCATATTGTCTATTAAAACCTTCATATTTATCCTGAAACTAGCATCTTACTAGAATGCAAGAGAAGATGGAGGGAAAACAGCAACTTGTATATTTTCATTACCTTCCTGAATCTGTTGGGGACCCTCAAGTCCCATGTTATGTGCTGAATGATTTGGAGGAGGAGGAGCAGCAGGTATATGTCCCCCTAGTCTTTATTGAACTTGCACTTTTAAATACGATCAATGTGCTTATTAAATATTGATATATAAACCTTATTGTTGACTTTTAATTTATTACACTCAGTACAGTCATGGCCAAAAGTTTTGAGAATGACACAAATATTATATTTTCACATGATCTGCTGCCCTCTGGTTTTTATGTGTGTTTGACAGATGTTTTTATCACAGAGAGAAATATAATAATTGCAAACATATGAGTAACAAAAGCTTATATTGACAGGTAGAATGAGTTAATGCAGCAAGTCAATATTTGCTGTGTTGACCCTTCTTCTTCAGAACCTCTGCAATTCTCCCTGGCATGCTCTCAATCAACTTCTGGACCAAATCCTGACTGATAGCAGTCCATTCTTGCACAATCAATGCTTTCATTTTGTCAGAATTTTTAGGTTTTTGTTTGTCCACCCGTCTCTTGATGATTGACCACAAGTTCTCAATGGGATTAAGATCTGGGGAGTTTCCAGGCCATGGACCCAAAATCTCTATGTTTTGTTCCCTGAGCCATTTAGTTATCACCTTTGCTTTATGGCAAGGTGCTCCATCATGCTGGAAAAGGCATTGTTGATCGCCAAACTGCTCTTGGAGGGTTGGGAGAAGTTGCTTTTGGAGGACATTCTGGTACCATTCTTTATTCATGGCTGTGTTTTTAGGCAAGACTGTGAGAGAGCCGATTCCCTTGGCTGAGAAGCAACCCCACACATGAATGGTTTCAGGATGCTTAACAGTTGGAATGAGACAAGACTGGTGGTAGCGCTCACCTTGTCTTCTCCGAATGAGGCGTTTTCCTGATGTCCCAAACAATCGAAAAAGGGATTCATCAGAGAAAATAACTTTACCCCAGTCCTCAGCAGTCCACTGCCTGTACCTTTTGCAGAATATCAGTCTGTCCATGATGTTTTTTTTCTGGAGAGAAGTGGCTTCTTTGCTGCCCTCCTTGAGACCAGGCCTTGCTCCAAGAGTCTCCGCCTTACAGTGCGTGCAGATTCACTCACACCTGCCTGCTGCCATTCCTGAGCAAGCTCTGCACTGCTGGTAGCCCGATCCCGCAGCTGAAACACTTTTAAGAGACAGTCCTGGCGCTTTCTGGTCTTTCTTGGGCGCCCTGAAGCCTTTTTGGCAACAATGGAACCTCTCTCCTTGAAGTTCTTGATGATGCGATAGATTGTTGACTGAGGTGCAATCTTTCTAGCTGCGATACTCTTCCCTGTTAGGCCATTTTTGTGCATTGCAATGATGACTGCACGTGTTTCTTTAGAGATAACCATGGCTAACAGAAGAGAACCAATGATGCCAAGCACCAGCCTCCTTTTAAAGTGTCCAGTGGTGTCATTCTTACTTAATCATGACAGATTGATCTCCAGCCATGTCCTCATCAACACCCACACCTGTGTTAATGGAGCAATCACTGAAAAGAGGTTAGCTGCTCCTTTTAAGGCAGGGCTGCAATGATGTTGAAATGTGTTTTGGGGGATAAAGTTCATTTTCTAGTCAAATATTGACTTTGCAAGTAATTGCTGTTAAGCTGATCACTCTTTATAACATTCTGGAGTATATGCAAATTGCCGTTAGAAAAAGTGAAGCAGTAGACTTTGTAAAAATTAATACTTGTGTCATTCTCAAAACTTTTGGCCATGACTGTAGTCATTTCTGACATATTTATTACAATAATTTGCTTTGTTTATGTTCTACTATGGAACATTATGGATATTATATCTATGAAAGATATTTAGTACTTTAGTATCTCTCTGAATGACATGGTGATTGGGCATCCGCTTCTTGTAGGTTTTTGTTGTTGGATGAAGTGCCTACACTAAATTTTGGACATAATTGGGTACCTTCCTTCATCTACTGGGGACCCTCAAGTTCTGTTATATGCTGAATGATTTAGAGGAGGAGGAGCAGAAGGTGGTTGTCCCTCTAGTCTGTACACAGATGGCTAAGCTATGTGCTCCTCCAGTATCAGTCTCTATAAGCTTAAAGTAATGGAAGAAATTTGGTTGTAGGAATCACCAGTGCTAAAAGAGACCAGTTAATAATGGATTCTTATAGGTAGAGCTCATGGGAGAATAGTAAGCAAATTATCTCTCTCACACAACAAAGGTGGTTATCAGGTCAGCAAGTAAAATTATTTAGTTCCGTAAGAAAGCTTATTTGCATGCCATAATCAGCATAAAACAGTCAGCAATACAGCAACCAGTCCCTGACATGTATGTTAGGTTTGAACATAAAGGAAAGACTATATGCAACTACTGGGTCCTCTGGAAAGTTTAGGTAAATTGTGACTGGAGAACTACAGTGACTTCTGAGAGGGGAAAAGTGGGTCTAGGGTACTGTTAAAGAGGAAAATACTATGACTCTTAAAAAATGGGTCAAGGGTATTGCCATGACAATAGGACCACAGTCTTTAGGAGGAAGTAAAAAATCAGCAAAAAGAAATCCTAGAAATACATCTTTACTGCTTGAAAAATGTTAAAATTCATAAAAATTAATTCAACACCAGAAGGAAAACTCAAATGTGTTTCAGACACAGTCTTTAGTCATTGGCTCATACCAATGCCCTACAAGTGCCTTACCACTGTAGACATTGCAGTGAGTTGCAGATTGAATTGTACCTAAGGGAACAGATAACAGTGTTTCAATAATCTGTTATAGCAAATGTGAATGAGCTTGCGATTTGTTTTTAAGTGTGATTTGGCATAAATGTGTGACTTGTGAACAGTAAAGAGGTATTTGGCATTCCTGCAGCAAATACCTGTGTGCATTGCTGGGTGCATGTCTAACTAACTGTTAATTTAATTGTACTTTCTTACTTAACTATTTTATTTCTTTACTTCCCACAAGTCATGAGCAGAGATGGGTGGACTCCAGGATGTTCGGGTCGGCGGGTTTGGCCGAACAGTTACAAAAAGTTTGGGTTCAGGTTTGGGTCCGGGTACTGTTCTGGTTCTCCATTACTAAGCCGCAGGCTTGATGTCACCTGACAATACAAAAGTGACATCAATCCCACAAATATGAACTCCACTTGTCACCGCTACAAGGCAAGTGGGAAGAGCCAGGCAAAGCGCCAGAATTGGCGCATATAATAAATGTGTCCTTTTCTGTGCAGCTGCAGGCTGCTACTTTTAGGCTGGGGGGCAATATCCATAGCCCTTTACCAGTCTGAGAATACAAGCCCCCAGCTGACTGCTTTAGCAAGGCTGGTTGTCAAAAATTAGGGAACCACATGCTGTTTTTTTAATTATTTATTTAAATAGTTAAAAAAAACAGCAGGGGCACCCCTCTATTCTTGATAACTAGCCCTGCTGAAGCTGACAGCTGAGGGTTGCTGCCCTCAGCTGTGAGTTTTGCGTGGCTGGATATCTAAAATACAAGGGGACCCAAGCCATTTTTTTTATTTATTTATTTACAGTGCAGGAGCGGCTGATGAATACTCTCATCGCGCTCCTGTGCTCATTGCTATTAGGGGCAGCAGGTGTCGGATGATGAGATCAACAGTCCCATTGTGACGTCCGTCCGCTGCGAGTCTGAGCTGCAGGTAAGACAGCACCCTGAGAAACCCTGAGATCCTTTACCCCCATACAGGGATCTGGAATTACAGCAGAGCCCAAGGGGTAGCTGCCTATGAGAGCAGTGGACCGGAGCAGGAAGGTTGCCAGGAAGGGAATATTAAATGGAACCAAAAGCGTAGTCAGTAGTCAAAGTCAAAACCATGCGAGCAGCAAAGGTACACAATTGGCAGGCTGCAGAAGGGTCAAAAATTCCAGGCTAAGGTTAGCGTCAAAACCGGGCAAGCAGCAAAGGTACAAAATTAGCAGGCTGTAGAAGGGTCAAAATCCAGGCTAAGGTCAGAGTCAAAATAGCAAATAAACACTAGTTCAATGAGGAAACCAAGACTATATCTGGCGGCCTGCAGGACAGGCTCTAAAGTATTTGAAGGAAACGGCTACCTCTCACAGGCTCACAGCCTGATGACCTCATCCGGACCGCCCCAGAACCAGACCAGATGGCGATGCACGACTGGCACCAACCACTTCACCTCTGACAGAAGAGCGAAGCCTGCTCCCACCAGACGCCTGCGCAGGGACCCCTTCTCTGTCACCAAACATCACCCACAGGAGAAACACGGCAATGCCCAGCGACAGAGGCCGGCGTCAAAGGAGCGGGACCATATGAGTATATAGTCCTCCTATCACCGGCACCACCAGCTGAAGGAGTCTGGCGCCTCCCAGCGGCTGAGGCAGGAACACCAGCCACCGAGTCCAACGGCGACATGAGACCCATCAGCTGACACCAGTGACCGGAGGTAAACTTTATAACTCCGATCACTGCTGAACAATCACTCTGTCCTTTAGACAGCGTGGGAACCACAGCTCTATGATACGTGTGGATGATTTCACCGTTGATCAGATGCGGTGTTTGCTGCGCTGTCATGCAGATGACAGCGTGACAAACACCCGGTGTTTGGGCAGCCGAACCCAAACAATAACACTGACTTCCTGGAGAAGTCCGTGTTCGGTGTCCATACCCAAACAGTAGGTGTTCGGTACGGATGACAAACTTTACTGTTCGGGTTCGCCCATCTCTAGTCACAAGTCTCTTATCATCCTGTATATACAGTATATCTGTGTTTATTTAAGGATTAATTAAATTGTGTTTCAGAGTTACATTCTGATATATAGGTATACTCATAAATTGCTACAATAACGAGCAATTTCAGGAGTGATACACAGCTAATTAATTACAGGTGGGAGTACCTAATTAAGAGTTTATAAATAGGAGCTGCTTGGGACTTGCAGTCCTTTGCAAATATTATAGTGAGTTGCAGTTGCAGGTTGTATTGCCTCTAAAGGAAAAGGTAGCGGTATTAAAATCATCTGTTATATCAAGTGTGAGAGCTTGCGAGTGTTATGTGTTTTCAAGTGTGATTAGACAAGTGTGTGATTTGGGAATTTTTAAGACTCTTTTTGATAGATTTTTTGTTCCTCCTGGACCTTGCAGTGCTACGAGTTTTCTGTGCAATTGATATCCTTATCCCTCAGGTGAGCTGACCTTCCATCTTATCCTGGTACAGTCATTAAGGTCCTGCTCTGCCTGCTGTGAAATCTATATTATAAGTTATAGGAAAGAAGCTTAAAATAAATAATGTAAAAATAGGTGTTTTTCGTATGTGATGTCGAGGGAATAATTGTGAAGTTCTGGGTAAAAGACCCTTGACCTTAATTATTGATAATGTTCCATTTCACATCAGGTAATAATAACCAAACATTCCTAAAGATAGTATCAGAAAACGTACCCACGCTTATTCTGATGAACCCAAAATAAACAAAAGAGGTGTTATAGAATGGGTTACCATTGGAAATCATGTATTTATAAACAAAAATGCTTAAGAAAAAGTATTTTTTTCAATAGGTAGAGTGACTCAATGGCGCTCCAAAGCGCGTTTCACCCAGCTTAGTCAGGGGGCTTGTATTTTTGTATATAAATAAATTGCTTCCGATTGTGAGACATTCTATAAATGTTCAATGCAGTTTAGTATGAATTTCAGTCGGTAATGTCTCTCTTATTGTTTTAGCTAGTCTTTGTAAATCTCTGTCAATGCATTTAGTAAAAATAAAATCCAGCAATGAAAATTAAACTTTTATATAAAAACGGTTAAAAAGGCTAAATTCTGCAACTCTGCAGATTTTAAGTTTTGTGGGTAAATATAAGCGGCACAACTTGCAGCATGTTGTATAATATGTCATTATATTTCGGATAGCTCTCCAGTAATGGTAGATGTCAGAGTCGTAGCAGCAGGTGTCCCAAACTTGTCCTTTTCTCATCATACTTGTCTAAGAAACATGATTTGACTGCGATGGTTTTCAACTGCAATGACCTTTAAAGTCTAGTTTCTTTGTGACATTAGTTATGGTGAGAAAATACTGCTAGACAAGGTCATGGGAATGGTACAGCGCTCAGGCAGCCTTTGCCAGTTTGAGGCTGAATCATATTGCTCTCCAGAGTGACACTTCATCACAAGCACTATGAAGTCTTCTAGTCTACAGCAATAGGTAAAGATCTAAATAGCAAACCACCGCTTCTTTACAGATTTATTAAGGTCATGAACTAAGGCAAAAAAACAAACAGATGTACGGGACATCCGTAAAAAATATTTTTACTTGACAACATCTTTTTATCCAGTCTTGTCAAGATCAACATCACAATCCCTTTTGGATTAATCAGTTATGCTTTATTGAACAGCAAAAATGGCGGAGATTCATCCATCATTCACAAAACTGCAGCGGTTGCATCAGCATTTCTTCACATTCACCTATACGTGGAATCATCAATTCCAAAATTATTTTTACGTAAACTAATTTTCTTAAAACTGGAACCAATAAAAGTTTCACCCATATATGTTCAGAAAATGCATAATTCCGTATCTTTACAAAGGGAGAAATTAGGGCAATCATTGAGTTCTCCACCCTTTGGGCACTATACTATTTTTACTTAAAGGCATGTATTTGGGGCTATAACTATATATTTTTTTCAGTTGGATTTTATTACAATTAAAAATTTAAACTGGCAGATTTTTTTGCTAACTCATTCCACAGCCAGCAATAAATAGAGCAAAGCAGAGACCATAGAGGACAAAATGAGCACAATTTTTAATGATTTTTAGCCCCAAATACCTGCATACAAGGCCTCATTCACATATCTTCTCACAGATTATTTCATCAAATGCGCTTGCTGTGTGAAGTATTGTTGCTTACCGTATATTACTCTGGAGGAACCTTTTTTTTTTTTTAAAAAAAAAAAAAAGGAAGAAACGGTGAGTGTTAAACACTGTTTTCTTTGTTCTTATGATTCTGATATTTCAGTGTTAACATCAACAAACCCTGTGCTTGAGATAAAAAATTTCTGATATTCTTGAGTGGTTGACACAGATAAGTACCACTTTGGACACTAATATATCGTTTCATCCCCTAAACACACCGTTAGCCTTTTTTTTTTACATTGCTGAACAGACACTACCTTATACTTTAATCAAAAAAGTCCTTTTAATGACATTGAGACCATATATTTGGCCAACACTTCTTAACTAAATGCAATATCACCTTAGACTGGGCTGTGGTATTGCCCAATAACACCAAAGAGCTGTTACAAAGTAAAAGCGTATAAAATTAATCCTTTATTGGATAATGTAAAAAAAACAATTAAAATTCAAAAAAGGTGCTGAAAGTGGAGAAACATATGCTACAATGTACATACAACAAGGTATGTGTTAAGGATTGAGTTACCGCTGCTGCACAATGGGAATCTCGAACCAGTCCCGCTGCGGTCCCCCATCCATCTCCAGCCGCAGTGGAGCCTGCTCAGCAGAAACGTCGGTCCCAGCGTCTCGCTCGGTCTAATACTGTGCAGAATCTTGTTGCTGTCTCTCCTGGTTCCTCTATTATAACCAGTGCTGGAGCAGGCAGCTTTGGGACTAAGTCCTGCGTTTCCCCTTCTGAGCATGCCCAGGGCAAGAACTCCCATTGGAGATCAGGGGTCACAAGCTCGGTTACAGCAGCGACTCCCATTGGTCCTCCAGGAAGGTCCTGAAGCTGTTTGTGTTCTTGAAGCAGTTTCCCATTGGTCCTTTTCTGGAAGGTCCTGTACTTGCTGCAGCTATAAAAGGGTTGCATGGTCGCACGGCCATGCGCTAATATCAATCCTGTTATGTGCTTTGCGCCAGTGTGGTCATGTACGCATGCGGTTAGGGCTCAGCTGAAATAAGCCCCTAGAATACCGGCACCTCCGGTGAGGAGTTTTGTATGCACGTGTTCAGGGCTTGGCTGAAATAGCCTCTAGAATACAAGCTACTCTGGTGATGAGTTGGTTGTTTGCGTTTCTGTCTGCATGACCACGGACTGCTATCCGCTCTGCAGTTATCTGTGTACTCCTGTGGGGTTAACAGGACACACTTTCTACCTTAGCGACTCTGTGGAGTAACAGAGTTCGCTCATACCGCCATACAGTGCCACTGTATCTATGTCAGCGACTCTGTGATGTAACAGAGTTCGCTTATACCGCCATATCCTGTCATTTTACTAGCAGCAGGCTCTGCCTGCACGGTGGACCCTGGGCTGCGAACGCACCTATTATTTATATTTATTTGGTGCGTTCCGCAGCCCCTATGGATCAAATGTTGATATTATTGCGATCACAAATATAAATGATTTTTAAGGGGTAGAAAATTGTGTTGTAATGCACATACATAATACTATTATTAATGCAGTCCCTGTGATCTAGATGTCATCAAAAGCAGCTTTAGGAAAACAAATCCTCCTATTTGTAATTATAAGGGTCATGGTAATTCTCATAGTTCATAAGATCTATTTGCTGCATGTGAGAAAATCATAAATCTATATAAAGTGCAAAGTATGCAAGGATACTATCCACTCTTTTCTGTTTCAAGGTGACATGTTAATCTAATTATTAAATGCTTCATTTGCATAAGGTGACTATGTGCTAAACTGCATAGTATATGCTTAAGGTGACTGTGTGCAGAAGTACATCCCATGCTATGTAGCCTGGACTTTTATGTTGCAATATAAATGTTCACCTAGCATATACAGTATATTGTGAGGCTGTGCAAAATGCATCTTGCATCAATAGAGCAAAGATGAAAAGGGATTGGTGGACAGTTTCCGTACTTGCTGACAATTATTGAGACATATATCCCTGTGAGGTTAAACAAAACATTGGTTTAGTCAACGCGTTTTGAAATACAAATGACTTCTTTTTCAGGAAAGACCACAAAGTATCCATTGTTTTGTGGTCTTTCTTGAAGAATAAGTCATTTGTACTTCGAAACGTGGTGAATAAACCACTGTTTCGTTTAACCTCACTGGGATATATGTCTCAATAACTATCAGCAAGCGTGGAAACTGTCCACATATCCCTTTCATCCTTGATGTTCTCATGGTCACCTGCTGACCCGTGGATCCGCTGCAAGCTGATTTTTCTACATGACATGCCTTCTCAACAGTTTGAATAGGTGAGTTTAATCTGAGTATGCTACCCACCATATCTCTCGAATAAGACCCTATATTTGTGCTGATGTCTCTTACAGCTCTTTGATTATCCATAAAGCAAAGGTATTGCATGCCGGATTTTGAAGGGTCAAGATAAGAGTGGGTATATACCTGGTACTTGTGCCGCTGATGTAAGGAGGTAAATGTGATTTTACAATGTTCTACATACCCTGCTTATCCACTGTGCTGACGCCCGTGGTCCTTGTGCAAACCCACACCTTGGGCTACGAGGATCCACCTCATCCGGTGAGTCTAACAAGAAGATACTTGACAAATAAAGGAATAAGTTTTACTAAACGACTATCCGTCTCAGTTGCATCCATGTGACCATCCGTTTTTCGTGTACTGCTTACTAGAAGAAGCTTGAGGAAACTTAATCTCTCTTTTATGACATACAAAAAAATAGATGACGCTTAAGGGTATGCCACACTGAACAATATCGCTAACGGGATCGCTAAAAAACGTCACTATTTAGCGATCCCGTTAGCGATGTTGTTCAGTGCGGCATCTGCCAGCGACGAGCTTCCTGCTGTGATCTCGCTCGTCGCTGGAATCGTTCCGGACCCTATTTTCTCGTCGGCGCTCCCGCTGGGTAAGTATATATCGCTAGTGTGGCACCTTTTCTTAGCGATTTAGCGGTACTTTTGTACCGCTAAAGTCGTTAAGAAGATCGCTAACGGCGATAGCGTCGTTAACTATATCGCTAAATGTGGCCGCACTTAGCGATATAGAAACAATCCCGCTAGCGATCGCATTAGTATGCGTCGTTATCGTGATCGCTAGCGGGATTGTTTAGTGTGGCAGTACCTTTAGACAGTAGAGATGAACTAATGTGCTCTGATAATGTCTTATCTAATCACACTCAGGTGTTATCCGATCATCTGAGCATGCTCGTATATAATGTTCAAATCCCCATGGCTGAATGGTTTGCGGCTGTTAAACAGTCTCAACACATGTGGGGATTTCCTAACAAATAGGTAATCACCACATGTGTTTTGTCTGTCTAATAGCCACAAATTATTCAGCCATGGGGATTCGAACATAATATACGAGCACTGCCAGATACTCGGATAACACCTTAGCATGTTCGGATGAGACGTTATCAGAACACATTCGCTCATCACTAATAGATAGTCGAAAAGGACACCTATGACCAGAAACAAATGACAATAGGATCCAAAACTTTTTTAGTGAATTCAACCCAACAGGGACTGGAGCAGGAGTGTCAGGTGGGTGACCAAATGTCAGTTATGGTGCACAGGGCGAACTTCATCATGCCACACATTAGCATTGGAAAATATGCCAAATACTAATCATTGCAGATATCTTGTATTATGCACCCATTAAACTAAAGGTGACAAATAAAGCAAGGTAGACTAAATTTGCTTTGTCTACTAAGGGAAAAGTGTTCTTTGTGTTTTCTAATTTTCTCTCTAGTTACAGTATGTTTTTTGTATAAAGTTTACATATCGCAGCACAGTGATAAAAGTTTTTAAAAACATTAGTAATATTTTCAGTGTCTCAACATGGCTCACTTTTGAAATTTTTTTGCAATTTTTCCCTTTATCCTTTGATAAATGCTTAGTTTTTCAGAGTTTTAGCAACATTACATTCTTTCTGCAGCTAGACACTAATACAATATATAAATGCAAAAATCAGTATAATGCGCATTGACAAATTTAAGTTTGTCCACAAAGTAACACTCTGCGAAGTTCATATGCTAGGATTGTCACTGAGGTATGGGTAATTTGATGCACCGTTCTTGAAAAATATATAAGAAAGGTTGACAGCAGAACCGAGTAATGGGATTTCCTTATCCAAATGTTCATTTGCAGGAAAGAAGCTTGCCTACAGAGAGCATCACTATAGAGAATATCATTAGAACATGACATCCCACTGACACAGATATCAGATACATTCTCCACTCTCTGGTGGATGTGCATCCCGGCATGCACTAGAAAGCTTTGATGATTCAGTAGTATTAAAATTGGAAAGTTAACTCATTTCTAGTTTTTTAATGAGTATTGAAAAAATATATACATTTCCTATACTGTTTTGTATATGTTATATGAAAAGGTTCAATAAGTTTTCGATCTTATCAGTTTTTGGAACTTATCTTAATAATTGATCACATTGCTATCTGTAGTTTTACGTAGAACTGTGGGTAAACTAACAACATTTTAAAGTGTCATATTTAAAGGGAGCAATGTCAGATATTTTGCCACCCAAACCACCACACTCATCTGACCATTTTGCTCATATACTTTCTATTTCTCAAGGTGTCCATAGTAGTATAAGCAGAAGTTCACTTTAATTAAAGAAGGACATTTGGAACTTAATTGGTTGCAATCAAGAAGGTGGGGATTAGGGTTGAGCATTCCGATACTGCAAATATGGGGTATCGGCCGATATTGGCTGTATCGGAATTCCGATTCCGAGTACCGGTATTTTCGTCTTATCGGATACCGGAATCGGGATTGTCACTGTCACTGTCAGTGTCCGTCGGTCGGGTCTGTCAGGAGTCAGCGGCACTTACCTGGCAGAAGATCTCCGGCGGTCAAGTCCTGGACTGCTTCATGGCCGCAATCTTCTTTCCCCGGCGGTCACATGCAGTTTCTCGCGATAACTGCAGTGACTGCTGGGTAATCCCGGCCGTAAAGCAGTCAGTCCGATGACGTCACCGCCGGGGAAGCTGGTAAGCAGCTGTGCTGCGCCGGGATGTCAGGCTCTGCCTGGCATTCCGATGTAGCAGAGCTGGATCGCCGTGGGGACATTCGTTACTATGGACTGCGTCGGACAGGTGGTATACTGTTGGTTTGTTTTTTTTCTTTTTTTACAGGAGATCGATGGCGTCGCAGGATGAGAGTATAATAAAAGTAATGAAAACTGTGTTGTCTCTTTTATTTCATTAAAATACTTTTTTCTTGCTTTGTCTTTTTTTTATACATTTAATAACTTTGGGATTAATAATGGATCGGTGTCTTATTGACACCTCTCCATTATTAACCGGGCTTATTGTCACCGTGCAATCAACGGTGACATTAACCCCTTATTACCCCGCTTGCCACCGCTACAGGGCAAGTGGGAAGAGCCGGGTAAAGTGCCACAATTGGCACATCTTTTGATGCGCCAAATGTGGGGCTGCTGTAGCCTGGTATTATCAGGCTGTTGAGGGCCAAAATCCATGGGCCTTGACAGTCTTTTAATACCAGGCCGCAGCAGTCTGCATTTTACTTGGCTGGTTAACAAAAATAGGGGGGATCCCCACGCCGTTTTTTTTTTCGAGGGGATCCCCTATTTTTGTTAACCAGCCAAGCTAAGCAGACTGCTGTGGCCTGGTATTATCAGGCTGGCAAGGTCCATGAATATTGGATCCTTACCAGCCTGAAAAACCAGGCCTCAGCGGTCTGCTTCATCTGGCTGGTTAACAAAAATAGGGGGGACCCCACGCCAATTTTTTTCGAGGGGATCCCCTATTTTTGTTAATCAGCCAAGATATGCAGACTGCTGTGGCCTGGTATTATCAGGCTGGCAAGGTCCATGGATCTTGGCTCCTTAACAGCCTGAAAATCCAGGCCTCAGCGGTCTGCTTCATCTGGCTGGTTAACAAAAATAGGGGGGACCCCACGCCAATTTTTTTCGAGGGGATCCCCTATTTTTGTTAATCAGCCAAGATATGCAGACTGCTGTGGCCTGGTATTATCAGGCTGGCAAGGTCCATGGATCTTGGCGCCTTAACAGCCTGAAAATCCAGGCCTCAGCGGTCTGCTTCATCTGGCTGGTTAACAAAAATAGGGGGGACCCACGCCAATTTTTTTCGAGGGGATCCCCTATTTTTGTTAATCAGCCAAGATATGCAGACTGCTGTGGCCTAGTATTATCAGGCTGGCAAGGTCCATGGATCTTGGCTCCTTAACAGCCTGAAAATCCAGGCCTCAGCGGTCTGCTTCATCTGGCTGGTTAACAAAAATAGGGGGGACCCCACGCCATTTTTTTTCGAAGGGAACCCCTATTTTTGTTAATCAGTTCCCTCTGACGTCACTGATTGTGTCCCTGGCTGACCTGAAGTGAAAGTGGAAAGCAATCAATTAAGCTTTCCACTTAAGGGCCCGTCTCACATAGCGATATCGCTACCGAGATCGCTGCTGAGTCACTAGTTTTGTGACGCAGCAGCGAGCTCACCAGCGATATCGCTGTGTGTGACATTCAGCGACGATCAGCCCCCTGCCGGGTATCGCTGATCGTCGCTGAAATGTCAGGACCTTTTTTTGATCGCTGGTTTCCCGCTGACAGGCACACATCGCTGCGTGTGACAGGCGGGAGACCAGCGATCCGCTGGTAACCAAGGTACACAGCGGGTTTCCAGGCGCGGGGCTGTGCCTAGAAACCCGCTGTGTACCTTGGATACCAGCGCCCTGATGCAGGGAGCTGGTATCCAAGGTACACAGCGGGTTTCCAAGCGCTGCGCGGTGCCTGGAAACCCGCTGTGTACCTTGGTTACCAGCGGATCGCTGGTCTCCCGCCTGTCACACGCAGCGATGCGTGCCTGTCAGAGGGAAACCAGCGATCAAAAAAAGGTCCTGACATTTCTGCGACGATCAGCTATACCCGGCAGGGGGGCTGATCGTCGCTGAATGTCACACACAGCGATATCGCTGGTGAGCTCGCTGCTGCGTCACAAAACTAGTGACTCAGCAGCGATCTCGGTAGCGATATCGCTATGTGAGACGGGCCTTTAAGCGATGTTACCCGCAGTGTCGCTGTCCCAGATCGCTGCCTGAGCTGCCTGTTTGGCAGCTCAGCAGCGATCATGTAGCGATACACCAGCGATCCTGACAAGTGCATATCGTTGTCGGGATCGCTGGTGTATCGTTATGTGACACCCAGCCTTTACTCTCCTGTCAGGCAGGAGAGGAACTCATTCATTTGGGGTTTACTGTGAGGCTGCAGCATTAGCTGCGGTCCCTGCAGTAAACATTAACCCTTTCTGAAGGATTACACCGTGGGACCTGACTGTGCATGGGATAGGTAAGAATAATTTTGCTTTTTTATTTTATTTTTATTACAGGAAATGGTTTTTGCAGTAAAATAAAAGATGGTCAAAAACATGTGTCTTTATTTCATTAAAATGATTTTTAATTAAAGTGTGTGTGTTTTATTTTTATTTCATGCAATAGGATTAATAATTGATAGTTGTCTAATTGACAGCTCTCAATTATTAACCTGGCTTAAGGTCACCTTTCAATAGCAAGGTGGCTTTAACCCCATATTAACCCATTCGCCACCGCTACAGGGCAATGGGAATAGACGGGCAAAGTGCCAGAAAGGGCGAATCTAATTATAGATTTGTCTTTCCTGGGGTGTCTGGGGGCAGATGTTAGTAGCCGGGGGGGGGCAAAAATAATGGTCCCTCTCTGGGCTATTATTATCTGCCCCCACTCAATGGCTTTGTCTGTCTGGTTGCGAAAATAGGGCGGGAGCCCACGCATTTTTTTTCAGCAATTTTACACCTCATATATATATATACATGTCATTGAATTTGTGACACATATATATATATATATTTATATTTGTAGTTCATACACTTCTACATAGTATAATAGCCGCTAATTCAATTGCCGGCTTTTGTGAAAATGCAGAACCCGACATGAAATGACACTTGGTGTACATAGGGTTAACCATGTCTTTTCATGTCCTTTGCTATCTAATTTGCACAAACAATTAAATCAGTCTATGTGTGCAAAATTTCACACCTGTAGGGGTTAATTAAAGGTGTAAATTCGTAGCAAAAAAGTCCGTTTTTTTTACAATGAATTTACACCTTTAATTAACCCCTACAGGTGTGAAATTTTGCACACATAGTCTGATTTAATTGTTTGTGCAAATCAGATAGCAAACGACATGAAAAGACATGGTTAACCCTATGTACACCAAATGTCATTTCATGTCGGGTGCTTCTGTCTTTTCACTGAAGCCGGCTTTACCCGGCAATTGAATCAGAGGATATTTTACTATGTAGAAGTGTATAAACTATACATATATGTATATATATATGTCACAATGACATGTATATATATATATATGTATTCTATGTGTGTATATTTAGTGTTTACAAGGAAAGAATGGGGTTTTTTTAGTTGCGATATTTTGTTCCCATAGACTTACATGGGACTTCCGGTATCGGTATCGGGTATCGCCGATATTTTAGTGATATCGGCGATACCATTCCGATTCCGATACTTTAGGATATCGGAAAGTATCGCTCAACTCTAGTGGGGATACTTAGGACACAAATCTCACTCAATCTCACTTGACTAATGTTTGGAGTGCATCAGCCAAACTGGGCCACTACAGCTATGGAACCTGAGATGATTCTAATGGGGTGCCGTTTGGGAGTATGATACGGCTGGTTCCCATAATTGATTGTTAAGCTTGCAGCTTGCTCAGAGAAACAGTAGAACAATGGTTCCTTGTTGTCTGCACTTAATCATATTCCTTTTTTTCAGATGCAAATAAAATAGAAGGAGAGAGCAGCACGAAGACTGTACAGAGGCAGATGCGACTAGTAGCAGCGTGATGAGGTCACCTGATAATGCTGATGATGTCACTGCTTAGGTAATGAAGATGTGGGAAAGTTAGGCGCTCTGTAGCAAAAACCTGAAACTTTTCTTGTAATGCTGGGGAGGGCATGTGTTAGAGTGATTGCAGAGTATAACGGGACAGTTTGCATAGGGAAGGTTTGACAGGAGATACAGTATGGAAAGGGCCAGTATGAGGGAGTTAAAGGGAATCTGTCACCCTAAATTGGCGGGATATTTAAATGATGGCAGTCAGGTCAGATGGGCGGTGTTTTGGGTACTTGCCTTAACATGTTGTTCGCCGCTGTCTCCATTATTTCTGGAATTGTAGTCGTTGCCCTCCATATAACGAGCCTGCGCTTTGCAATCTTGAATTGCGCATGCGCAGTATGCTTTGCCCGCAGATTGCAATGCGCAGGCGCGTTATATGGAGGGCAATGACTACAATTCCCAGAAATAATGGAGACAGCGGCGAACAACATGTTAAGGCAAGTACCCAAAACACCGCCCATCTGACCTGACTGCCATCATTTAAATATCCCGCCAATTTAGGGTGACAGATTCCCTTTTATGTGGAGATAGGGATAGAATTTGGGGAGGCTGTTTGAAAAAAGGGGCACAGTATGGTTCTTTGCCTGATGAAGGCTTTTTTTAACAACAACTTTGAGCATCTCCTTACCATCATATAGGACGTACTGGGAGTTTTGTATTCATGCTATACAAATGTATGTGATGGGAGTTGACCTAACATTGCAATTGATCACAGTACCAAGATTGGTGTTGTGTTCATGCACTCATGATAATTCTGATAATTTATTCATTTACTACTGGTGGTTCTAGTGTTCTATTGTTATGCTGATGATGGTTCTAGTGATGAATTCATATACAAAGAAATAATTATTTTTTCAATAAATGCATTTATTTATGTAAATAAAAAAAAACAATAAAAGTACACATATTTGGTATTGCCGCATCCATAACGACCTGCTCTATAAAACTGTCCCACTAGTTAACCCCTGCAGTGAACACAGGAAAAATAAACAAAAAATTAGGCAAAAAGCATTGCTTCGTCATCATACCGCCGAACAAAAAGTGCAATAAAACATGATCATAAAGACGGATGTAAATAAAAATGGTACAGCTGAAAATGTCATCTTGTCTCACAGAAAACAAGCAGCCACACAGCTCCATCAGCAGAAAAATAAAAAAGTTATAGCAATAAGAATAAATCAATGCAAAAATAAATTTTTCTATAAAACAGTTTTTATTGCGTAAAAGCACCGAAACATGAAAAAACTAAATAAATGAGGTATCGCTGTAATCGTAATGACCCAATCAATAAAGCTGCCTTATTAATTTTACTAAACATGGAACGGTATAAAAACAAAAAACAAAAAGCAATTTCTGAATTGCTGGTTTTTGTTCATTCTGTCTCCCAAAAGTCAGAATAGAAAGCAGTCAAAAAATGTCATGTGCCCAAAATGGTAATAATAAAAACATCAGCCCGTCCCTCAAAAAACAAGCCCTCAAATGACTCTGTCGGCTGAAATATGGAAAAATTATAGTTATCAAAATTTGGCGATGCAAAAACTAGTTTTTGCAATAAAAAGCATCTTTTAGTGTATGACATCAGCCAAACATAAAAAATATATAAATCTGGTATCGCTGTAATGTCTCTGACCTGAAGAATAAGGTCGCCTAATCACTTATACAGCACAAGGAACGGTGTAAAAAATAAACCAAATCATCACATGCTGTTGATTTTTTCATTCTGCCTCCCAAAGATCGTAGTAAGGCTCGGATCACATTTATCCTGCGCTCTACGCTGAGTGCTTACAGCGGAGTTTCCGTGTAAATCTCTGAAATACGTGATTCAGACTGAACCCCCAGTGGAAGATTTCCTATAATGAGACAGATGGAGGCACTGTGAACGCCTTATGACCTGTAATCCGGCGGTGTCCATCTTTTCAGGATTGCATAAAAGTGCCATCGGCCACAGTTTTGTGCACTTCTGTAAAGGACACCGCTGAAAAGAGGCCAGACGGAGTTCAGAGTAACTCTGCTGCCTAATTAAAGTGAATGGATTCATCAGGCGTTTCATCTGTCACATCACTCGGAGATGTAGATGGAAACCCCGATGCAAATGCTTAGTGTTAAGTGCCAGATAAATGTGATCCCAATCATTATGTAAAATGTTCCCAATAAATGTTTCAGCTCAATCCACAAAAAAGCAAGACACCACTCAGGCCTCTCATCTGTTAATGGGAATATAAAGGGCTTCTGCTTTACAGGTAGCACAAAGGCTCTGGAAAAGCTGAATGGCTTCTCACTCCCCAAAATGAAATTCAGCAAATAATGCACTCCAAAATCCACTTGCCCCTCCCTTCTGAGCCCCAATGTGTCTAAATCATATTTAGTAGACACATGTTTGTCATTTCTGTAGTGATGAGAGCCCACATAATTTACAGGTGCGTGTTACCAGAAGCACAAGCTGGGCATAATGTACTGGTCACTACAAAGGCAGTTTGCAATTTTAACTCAGCAACATCCACTGCTGCTTGTTTCTGGAATACCCATAGAGTTAAAATCATCACAACATCTGTAGATAAATTCCCAAAGGTCTATAATTTCCAAAATGGGGTCACTTGAGGGGGGATTCTGCTTTTCTATCACTTAAGGGCTCTTTATATGAAATCTGCAAACTAGTCAAGGAAAATATTCGCTCCAGGGGCAAATAGCACACCGTCCCTCCCGAGTCTCTCCGTATGGCTAAGCAGTACTGTACAGCCACATATTACTACATTCAGCTAAAATTGTGGGACAAATTTTGGTGCCATTTTTACCCATTTCCCAGTGTGAAAATTTAAAACTGGGGGCTAACACACAATCTTGGAGGTGAAAATTTAAATTATTTTTTCTTCATTGCTCAATAGTATAAAAGTCTGTGACACAACTGTGGTGTCAATATAATCACTGCACCCCTAGATGAATTCATTGAGAGGTTTAATTGGTAAATATGGGGTTACTTATGGGGGTGTTCTGCTGTTCTGGCACCTCATGGCTTCTGACAATGTAACGAGAACCCTCAAACAAGTGCAGCAAAATCTGCACTGTAATATGGCACTACTCTCCTTCTGAGCTTTGCACTGTGCCTCAAAAGTAGTTTTCAATCACAAATGGGATATCAGTCAACTCAGGAGAAATTGGACAACAAACTTTAGGGTCCATTTTCTCCTTGTGAAAATACAAAATTTAAAGCTGAAAAAGATTTTTGTGGGAAAAAATGATTTTTTTATTTTCATAGCTTATCGTTATAAACTTCTGTGAATCACCTGGGGGTTTAATGTGCTCTATACACATCTAGATAAGTACCCAAAGTGGTCTAGTTTTCAAAATGTGTCATTTGTGGAGGGTTTCCTCTGTTTAGGCACATCAGGGCTCTCCAAACGTGACATGTAAACCATTAATTATTCCACCAAATTTTGCCTTTAAAAAGTCAAATGGCGCTCCTTCTCTTTCAAGCCCTGCGGTGCACCACAACATCATATGGGGTATCGGCATACTCGGGAGAAATTGCTCAACAAATTTCATGGAGCAATTTCTTCTGTTACCCTTATGAAAATGCAAAATTTGAAGCTAAAAAGAATTATTTTGGAAAAGTATGTTATTATTCATTTCCATGCCTCTACGTTATAAACTTCTTTGAAGCACATGTGGGTCCAAAGTGCTCAACAGACATCTAGATAAGTTCCATAAGGGGTCTAGTTTCCAAAATGGTGTCACTTGTTGGGGGTTTCCACTGTTTAGGAACCTCAAGGCTCGAAAAGCGCGACATGACAATCACTAATTATTCCGTCAAATTTTGCATTTGAAAGTCAAATGGCACTTCTTCCCTTCCTAGCCCTGCCGTGTACCCAAACAATAGATTTCCCCCACATATGGGGTAAAGGCATGTTCAGGAGAAATTTCACAGCAAAATGTATGTCCATTTTCTCCTGTTACACTTGTGAAATTGAAAAATATTAGGTCTAAAGGAAAATTTTTGTGAAAGAAAAGTAAATGTTAATTTTTCCCTTACACATTTCAAAAACTCCTGTGAAGCATCTGAAAGGTTACTAAAGTTCTTGAAAGTGGTACTGAGTACCTTGAGGGGTGCAGTTTTTATAATGGTGTCATTTTTGGATATTTTCTGTCATGTAGGTTCCTAAAAGTCACTTCAAATTTGAGGTGGTACCTAAAAAAATGGTTTTGAAAATTTTGTTGTAAAAATGAGAAATTGCTGATCGACTTTTAACCCTTACAACTTCCTCACAAAAAACAATGTTTAAAAAATTTGTGGGAAATGTTATTTATTAAATATTTTGTGTGATATGTGATATGACTCTTTGATTTAAGGGCATAAAATTAAATTTTTAAAAATTGCAAAATTTTCACATTTTTAACCAAATTTCCATTTTTTTCACAAATAAACACAGGTCTTATTAAAGAAATTTTACCACTCTCATAAAGTACAGTATGTCACGAGAAAACATTCTTAGAATCAGTGGGATCCATTGAAGCGTTCTAAGTTATGACCTCATGATACACGACATATGCATCAATTAGGCTGTGGTTCCACGGTCCGGAACCACAGCGCTTTGGACGGAGCGGAAATTCCGCTCCGTCTAAGCCCCGCCCCTTTCTGACGCGCGCTCTTTCCGGAGGTGTTCAGGACACCTCCGGAACACCTCCGGAAAGAACGCAGGGCTACATAGCCCTGTGTGAAATTCTGTTGCGGCGACGCACCGTCGCCGCAACACGCGAGGACATGCTGCGGTCTGAAAAGACGCGCCGCATGTCCGTTTACGCAGGTCTGCCACCTGCGTGTTGTTACGCATAGTGGAGACGGGATTTCTTGAAATCCCCTCCACTATGCTGTAACATCTGGACACTGCGTGTTTGGCGCTGCGCCAGCGCACAGCGCCAAACACGCAGCGTTTACTGATCGTGGAAACTCACCCTTACAATTTACCTCTTAAGTGAAGTCATTTTATTCTAAGAAGCATGAACATTTTTGAACAAGGCTCAACCACACCCAAGGGTATGCTTTCTGCTTCAATTTCCAAAAAAAAAAATCTTACAATGATTTTGATATGCAGTGCATGGAAAATCCCATGGTGTTTAAGCATCAAACAAAAATGTCAAGAAAATTCTAAACCAGAATTTTGTAGGTGAATCCTCAAAATTGTTGTAATGTGTTATCACCCTATCATTCACTAAAACAGGGTTTAGGTGGATGAGGCAGACTATAAAAAAAAT